>WEIT01014237.1:35856-76251 GCA_013389985.1 Dryoscopus gambensis
CCATCCAGAGCCGGGGCTGCGGCCCGGCCCCACAGGGTAACACAGGCAGGGCCCCGCCGGGCCGAGTAGGCCGGGCCCGGGAAGGGGGTGGGCGCCCAGACCCGTCCCTGCTGGGCCGAGCCGGTCTGGCCGATGTTACCTGGCCAGAGACCGGAAAAGCAAGAGAGCAATTCCCGCCTTATCGGTCTTTAGATGTTGTTATTTCACAGAGGTGTAAACCATTTCTGAGTGGCCCAATAGGCCTGTCAATATTCAAATCAATTAATTGATTGGCTCCATCAAGTTCTAGAGGAAATTACCACAGCAATCTGCAGAAACATCACTTCCTTGGCTCTGTCTCTGTCCGAGAAAAAAACAGTGCCAAAGGAAAGAAAAAAAACCTAAAGCAGGAGGGGTGCCCTGCCTGCTTATCAGGGCAGCAAAAACACAGAGCCGTCATGACCTTGAATCTCACAGGAGGCTCACAGGCTGAGAAAAACTTACTCTCTCTCATCTAAAAACTTCAAGCTGGGTTAACCCATGACAACTGTAAAGCAGGCAATTTAGAATGAGAATTCAGAGTACTGTTGACATAGTCTGGAGCGTATTTGTTTCTGTTAATTGCATAAGCAGACTTTTCTTGTAATAATGATGCTCCAACTGGAAACCTAAAATTAGGTCATAGCAATTCTTCCCAATATTCCAGATGACATTTCCCTTGTGTTTTGGCCCAACTCCTTACTTATTGCAAGTAGATGGCCTGATCAGCCCTACAAAACTCAATGACTTTTTTATGTCTCCATTATACTGCTAGCTGATGAATTAATACAGATAGGATTTTGTCCTCTTTTGCCCTTTCCAACTCAGAATCTCCATGCATAAAAACTTTTATTATAAGCAATCATGCACTTTATACTAATATAGTTCATTTTCCATTTCCATTTCTATTCCCTCAGAGTTAGTTCTTCCTGTTCTGATTCTTTCTATGAGTGATGCTTTCCATATTTTGAGTTAGGGAAATGTTATTAACACTTTGCTACCTTTTTGCTCTTACTAGTGAGATCCCTGGGATAAGAATTTACTTTTCATCCTGGTGGCTTCCCTTTGCATACTGTTATTCTCAGTCTGAAGCAAAACTCCTTACAACTGCAGCCCTCATTCTCCAAATTTGGAATAATTTGCTGTGTGACACTGTGTTAAATGCTTTGCATCATATCTCTGGATTTTAAGAAAAAATAACCATTGCAATACAACTTTTCTGGGAAAAGCAACATTAGAGAAATGAGCACTACATTCAGAAGCAGGATAAGCACCTAATTTTTGACAGTAGTAGAAGTCATTTATGTGAAATAGCTTCAACAATGCCATCTGATATGTATATGCAAGTTTTTCCTTGAATCGGGCGCCTTTTATTTTTGTGAGCATGAATTGTAATGTCCCATATAGTACTTTATTTGTTAATCTCAATTTCATATTAATAGGATTAGTTAAATGTAGTTCTTGATTAAATGCGATTTCTTGAGAAATGGATGCAGACAAAGAATTTTTAAGGTTTCAGTATAGACTACCTCCCAAATACAGAGTAATTAAATTCTGCTAGGTATGCTTTTTGCATCTGAGATATATAATCCATGAAATTGTTCATACAAAAAATACACTGGAACCCATTTGTTACTTTTATGACCTGGTCCACATTAATCTCACTGCAAGAACAGTTACTTGTCTTTTGAGGATTTTAAAATGCAAGAGCTTGTTACTTATTACTTAATTTGGGACATGGTAAAAGTTCTCACCCATATGAGAAAAGGTGCTGCTTTTATATTATTGACTCTGAGGATATTATATAATTGAAAGAGGTTTAAAAAACCAACCTCTCAGTTATGGAGCAGTGCCAGTTTTGCTGAACTGCATATAGTGTTTGCTGTGACAGTCTGTTAACTGGAACAATCTGTGAGTGACAGTTCTTCAGTAAGTGTAGGTTAAATTACTTCTCAAAAGGAAAAAAAAAAAAAAAGAAAAAAAAAATCTGTGCTTTCCTGCTGTTTCTGATTTATTTGTTCTATATGATCTTAATTTTACATTTTTAGTTTGAATATGTTTTTCATATTGTATTTTTATTTATATCTCTTATAATAGGAAAAAATTATTTTAAGAGATTAAAATCTGAAGAATTATAAGAATTGGGTTAAATTTACCCCCCAAAGTCATATTAGCAAGGAAATCTAGGCTGGTTTATTCATAAATGTACAGCAAGTATGCATTTCGTATGACTTCTAGCAATGTGATATAATTTAGCAGGGGTAGCAAAACTAGCTCTAAGAACAGATTTTACATGCTCTATTCAATAGAGATCCTTTTTCCTTTTTTTTTTTCACCCCGTATTTGCAGATATTTTTCTTGAAGGGAGAGAGCAGAATATGTAACTACTAGCTAGAATGTTGCTTCCATGCAAAGATTAAGTGTATAATATGAATTCCAATGCCAAAGCAAGAGTAGAAAAACAAAGTGCTTTAAAGATCTGAGGATCAGATTTCTGAAGAATTGAGAAAGTATTTTTTCTACTCTTGCTAATAGTAATTCTCGGATATAATTTTTGAATTTCCTAATATCCTCTGTTAGAATATTCTGGACAACAATTGGCAAATATTTCTGTAGATATTTTTATATTTTTAAGTAGTACATTTGCAGTCCTGAACAGACCACAGACTTCACTTTTGAGGTTAAAAGTACTACATTTTTATCATACAGGACTGTAGTACAGAAGCATACCTAATCCCCTTTAGAGGTGTTTTAGCAGTAGTAGCACTGGAACTTTTTCTCTCTCTCTCTTTTTTTTTTTTTTTAGTGGAACTTGATAACATGTCCTCTTCAAGGACCATGTGGAGTCAACTCAAGTCATGGATGGGACCTGTCCCTCAAGCACTCTCTGAGTAAATGTGAGGTTTTCAAAGGGGATTACACTATGTAATTAATACTATGTCATCAATCCTATGTTATCCTAAATAAATCTGATCCAAAATCTTCATAGTAGAGCAGGACCTACCTGAACAGGTTAAGACACGCCTTCAACCTAAGTAATATCCTCAGATAAGTTAACTAGCTGGCTCTGAATTCTGGGTGTCTTGATGTCCTTTACAACCTTTAACCATACAGCAACAACCTTCTGATTTCTGAAGATCAATACATGGGAAAAAGGTGATACTTTAAATAATGAAATACTCATCTCTATGGGTGAAATGGCTTAACTTCAATTCTGAAAATAATTTTCCCCCTCTGGAATCTGACTTTCTTGCTCTCCAAACAAACTTTTAGTGATTTAGAGGCTCTATATGCTAAAATGTGCGGTCATGTACCCCCCATGAAATTTTATTTCTTTTCATCATTTCTGAGACTTAGCTTTGAATTTGTTTCAAGCTGTATATCCTTGTCCTTTCTATTGCAGGCTCTCTTAAACACACTGTCCCATTTATAGAAGGTTTTCCAAAACTGAGCACTCTCCAATGAGCTCAATCTAATCTACTGCCTGGAAGGTTTTCATGCAGGATGTGAAGGCCTGGGCCAGACAAGTGGACAGTGTTCATTCCTGTCTTCAGTCACACTTCCTTTAACTGAAGACTATCTATCTGTTGTGCATCCCATTTTCAGATTTAAATTCAGAATTGATTTCTTATGCAGAAACTTACACGCTTAGTTATTTAGAATGGAATTTAAAATGCAGTGTATGAAGCCTGTAGATCATATAGAAGAAAATGAAATATTTATGTCTTGTGATTTCTTCAGGAAATGCTCTGTCTTTAGTTCAAGCATATGAATTCCATAACTGTAACTAGGCATCTAAAAAGTGTGGAGTTTCTGATTGTATTTGTGCCTTGGTAAATAAAGATCTTTATTTTCAAAGCTCTTTCTAATGGGATGTTCTGACTCCCAAAAAACTCTAGGTGATTTACACATTGATACTCTTCTTTCTGATGTTTTCCTTAGAGGTTTAGTGTAGAACTAGTTCCATTTGAAACTGTAAAGAAAGAACAGAGGAGTATTATAAAATTATAGATTCATGTATATCTAAAAGTGCCTATCTTTTTAGGAAGGCCTTGAAGAGCTAAAAAAAGTTACTTTCATAAATCAATAAATTCCTTGAAAGCTGCGAGATGCAAAGTTTATCACTGTTGGCTCATGCTGGTCCTTGGCTGCATGTCTCCGAAAGCTGGGATAACAAAAAGAGGCCTGTTTATAGGCAGTTTCCTAAGTATTTACTATTGGCCTCCACAAAAGTCAAGAAACAATTTCCACAGGTCTACCCAAGGGCTATTGGGTATTGCTGTACTCAAAATTAAATAACCATATAGCCAGCGATGTGTGGTAAAAATGAAGTTATCATTCATGATCCACCAGTGTTTTGATTTGATTCTACAATTGGCTTGTAATTGGTATCATCTTTGTTCAACTTTGCTTATCCCAAGATTTAAATCAGGTTGACATTCTTAACATTCACCCAATTATTCATTACCGTATTTAGTCCACTATCCACACAAAAGGCAGAACACCTTGCTGACAAGATGACAAGAAATATTTAAAATTATATAAACAAAATCTCTCAAGTCTATGATATCGTTATCAAGAGTCAGTTTATAGTTGATGTGAAAAATATGATAATCTTGGCCTAATTATCCATGGAGTAAATTTTATTTTATCAATACAAAGACTAATAGTAGATGCCATAAAGTAATGATCACATCCCAGTTCATTAAGTATTGTATGTACACTGTGGAAAAAGGAGAACAACCTACAAATTCAGTGGGCCTGCCCATCCACCACCTCCAGTAAAATGGACTAAATACATCTGGCTACTATGGCATTGTCTTCTAAATCTCATGAAATCCAATGCAGAAGGATCATGGTCAAGAAATGCTGAAGGTGGCATGTTTCCTGGCACTTGCTTCCTGGATCACTTTTATGAATTAGCATAGAATAGGGAAATGGCTGGAGTGTTTTCAGTGAAAAAGTGAAAATCAACAGATGTGTTTCATGAAGGCATGCAAATAAATCTCAACTTCAAATATATCATGTGTCTTTAAGCATAACTGGTTAAATACATTTCACTTCTACTGTGCAACTACGATATTCAGGCCATGGAGTATATTTGATTTGGTTTTTTGACTAAAAACATGAATATTTAAACTCTTACTAGAGCAGTTTTACTTTGCAGTGTTTGTAAGGAGATTAATAGTGTTAACAAAGCACACTGAATCATAGAGTCATAGTATGCTAAGGGTTGGAAGGGACATTAAAGATCACCTTGTCCCAGGGGCCCCTGCCATGGGCAAGGGACACCTCCCTGTGGATCGGGTTGCTCAAGGCCTTATCCAGCCTGGCCTTGAACAGGGCCAGGGCTGGGGCATCCACAACCTCCCTGGGAAGCTGTTCTAGTATCTTACCAGCCTTACAGTAAAGTATTTCTTCCTAATATCTAGCCTAAATTTCCCCTCTTTCAATTTGTACCCATTACTCCTTGTCCTATCACTGCAGTTCCTGACAAAGAGTCCCTCTCAAGCTTCCCTGTAGCCCCCTCTGGGTACTGGAAGGTTACTATGAGGTCTCCATACAACCTTCTCTTCTCCAGACTTAACAGCCTCAATTTTCTCAACCTGTGTTCATAGGGGACGTAGTCATCTCATCAACTTCCTGGCCCTCCTCTCAACTTGTTCCAAGAGTTCCATGTCCTTCTTTTGTTGGGGACACCAGAACTGTACACAGTATTCCAGGTGGGGTCTCACAAGAGGAGACTAGAGGGGGAGAATCACCTCCTTTTGCCTTCTGGCCACGCTCCTTTTGACACAACTTAGAATATGGTTGGCTTTCTAGGCACACACTGCTGGCTCGTGTTGAGTTTTTCATCAGCCATCACACCCAAGTCTTTGTCTGCATGGCTGCTTTCAATCACTTCTTTGCCCAACCTGTGGGGGTGTCTGGGATTATCATGACCCAGGTACAGGACCTTGCACTTCATTTTGTTAAACTTCATGAGGTTTGCATCGGCCCATCCCTCAAACCTGTCAAGGTCCCTCTGGATGGCATCCCTTCCCTTTACCTTGTCCACTGCACCACACAGCCTTGTCAGCAAACTTGTTGAGGGGGCCCTTTATCACACCGTCCATGTTGCCAGCAAAGATGTTGAACAGCATCGGCCCCAGTACTGAGCCCCCCAGGACACCGCTCATCACTGGTCTCCGTGCGGACAATGTGCTGTTGACCACAACTCTTTGCATGCAGCCATCCAGTCAGTTCTTTACTCACAAAGTGCTCCATCCATCCATGTGTCTCTCCAATTCAGTAACAAGGATGTTGTGTGGGATAGTGTCAAATGCTTTGCTTAAATCCAGGTAGATAATGTCTGTTTCTCTGCCCTAATTCACCAGTGCTGTAGCCCCATCACAGAAGGTCACCAAATTCATCAGGCATGATTTCTGCTTTATAAAGCCATGTTAACTATTACCATTCACCTCTTCATTTTCATGTGTCTTAGTGTAGTTTCCAGGAGAATCTGCTCTGTGATCTTGCCTGGCACAGAGGTGAAACTAACTGGTCTGTAATTTCCTGAGTCTTATGCTTCCTCCTTTTTTAAAATGGAGGTCATGTTTCCCTTTTCCCAGTCATTGGAAACTTAACCCTGACTGCCATGATTTTTCAAAAATTATGGATAATGGCTTAGCAACTTCATCTGCCAGCTCCCTCAGGATGAATCTCAACAGGTGCCATAGAATGGCACTGTCCTTTCAAGGCTGCTGATCAAACATTGTAAGCTACGCTTTTCACAGAAATACAGATAATAGTAAGTTTGATTTGTTTCTCCTAATACTTCAATTAACATAAATAAAGCCTGAGTGTAAACCAACATATATTTATTTTACAGTGAAAATCTGGATCTGGACAAGGGAAAATGATACAGTTTGCTTTAAATGTCATAATTGACTAAGGTGCAGTAGAAAGTTACACAATAACACTCAGAATTTCATGTTCATTTTTTGTAGACTGTGTTGATCACACTTCAGTGACAGTTTTGGTTATATGTCATGGACTGTTTAGGATCATATGTTTTTCTGTAATCAAATTTCTCCTAGGGAAACTACGGTCCTTGAACAGCTGCTCTACCTGTCACACTGAGCAGAGGAAACGTCTATTTTGAGGTGCAGAAGCAGCTGGTTTTCCTTAGTAGGTGCTAAAGCAAATCTCAGTCAGTGTCTAATAAGTTTACACCAAGTTCTGGTCCCCAGTGTCATTCTTATTTAAACAATTCCTTTTCCGGTTACTGTCTTTTTGAGCACTATAGTGAGCGCTATTAAAATCTAAATTTCAAGCATTTCATCTGTTTTAGCTATCTGTGTGGAAAAGTTGTAATTTTCACTGTTGGCTTTAGGGAATGTTCTGCATAAACTTCTGGTTTTGTTGTGATTTCACCCCAGCCAACAACCAAGCCCCATGCAGTCACTCGCTCACGCCCCCACTGACCTGATCAGAAAGAGAATCAGAAGGGTAAAAACTAGGAAATTTGTGGTTTGAGATAAAGACAGTTTAATGGGGGGAAAAAAAGCCTTGCACACAAGCATAGCAAAACAGGGAATTAATTCAGGGCTGCCCATGGGCAGGCAGGTGTTCCGCCGCCTCCAGGAGAGCAGGGCCCCATCACAGGTAACAGTGACTTGGGAAGGCAAACGCCACCACTCAAAATGACACCATTTCTCCTTCTTCCCCTTCAGTTTATATACTGAGCATGATGTCATGTCAGTTTGGGTCATCTGTCCTGGCTGTATCTCCTCCCAGCCTCCCATGCACCCCCAACTTCCTCGCCAGCATGACCATACGAAAAGCAAGAAAGGCCTTGGCTCTGTATAAGCACTGCTCAATAGTAACAAAAACATCTCTATGTTATCAACCCTGTATTCAGCCCAATTCCAAAACACAGAACCATACTGGCCACTGTGAAGACAATTTATTCTACCACAGCCAAAATGAGCTGGACAGGAATTCCTGTCAAATATTTCTATGAGAAAATGACTTTTTATATATATCTAAAAAATAGAATACCAAAATTACAGTGTGTTCCAGGCCTGTACATATGAGGCTTACCTGTCAAATAATTTATAAGGTAATATGAAGATGAAAAAAGATTTTCAAGCCTTGGTGCTTAGATCGAAACACGAAATCAAATCTGTTTCAAGCTTGCAAAAACAACTAAAATTTTCTTTACATTATTAAAGCAGAATCTAGGATTGCAAGTTTATTCTCACATGTGTAATACATGTTTAAATTGTGTCAAATGCTTATCAAATGCCATGCATTCTTTTAAATTGTGTGTTTTTTCTGAACAAGCTAATAAAACAAAAATAGTATAGCAAAGTATTAGCAAATCAGGCAAATAATATCACTATTAATAAATTAACACTAATTCCTATTCCACTCTGGTTCAAGTAGTTAAAAGCTATGAAAAAGAAATATGTTACTCACAGTTTATTTATTTAGATAACTTTTTGTAACAATGTTATTTATGAAAAAACATGTATAAAAACTTCTAGATCCTATCAGTTTATTTATGTTTGTTTCATTGCAAAGTTTATTCTTGTTCAGGCATGTGTAAAGAGTGCCCATCTTCAGTTCTAAGATTGTCACCCTAGACCGCCTGTTTGTCAGCTCCTCACAGAATCTCCCCATTCCTTCACTCACTCAGTTCCTTATGTTTTGCACCTGATCCTATGGCTTGTGCAAAGCCCCTGGTCTGATCGTGTTTCAGGCCTTCTAAGGAGCCATTTGTTTCATTCTGTGAGCTTGAAGGCATGCAGTCTAGTAAACTTATATTTCTTTTTAATCCTGTTTGGGAATTTTAGCCTGTAATTTCCCACTTAATTTCTCCTTCTCTTTCATTAGAATGTAAATGCCTTCATGACAAGGACCATCTTACAAGTGCAAAAATGTCTTGTACACTGAGAGCACAACTATAAGAAATGTTCTTGCTATGGAGTATGGGTATGAACAGAATATGCAACATTTTGGGAATGCTGCAGCTTTTCATTTTGGAGCAAACTATGATAACATTAGGTAACCAGTTACCCTGTAAAAATGAGAAATTTATAAGTAGTCTCTGGACAAAATAGAAACTAACTGAATGACACTCATTGCTAGCTAGGCACTCCAGCTTAACATAGTAGGAAAAAGAAAGGTGGATTTGTCCAGAAACACAGGAAATCCATACCTCTGGATTCTTGATAACATGAAAAAAAGAAAAAAAAGGCAATGTATCTCTCAAGTTTGAGCTTCTTTGTGTGTTAATCAAGCCTTGGATACAAGTGTTAGTTGCCATGCTGCTTTGACTAATCAGGCCATTTTCCTTTCCACCTACCGATTTAAAGAATTGTTTTTTGGCAGACAACCTCTTCAGAATTTGGCTCCTTATCTTTTTGTTACTTTGTCAAGCCAACTTTCAAGCACACCCTCTTTTCAACACTAGACTTTCATTAGCTCCACAGTTGTAGGAATCAGAAAGCTCGTGACTGAAAAAAAATAAAATGTTGGTTTAAAATCCTCTTTATTTAGTTTAGCGCCATAAACAGTATAAATGAACAGTTATTAAATTTTTTGAAATTTTTGAGCAGCCACAAGAGTCTTATCAATGAGTCTGGATTACCCAAGAATTCAGAATTATTCTGAAATCACAGTGCATTGAAACCTGTATTCTATTAATAAAAATAATTAAACTACTGTGATGATTTTTTGCTTGGATGGGAAAAGATTACAGAGTAACAGGATGGTCTGATTTGAAAGGACCCACAAGGATCAATGAGTCAACACTTAAATGAATGGCTCCTGGCAATCAAACACATGACCTTGACATTATAAGTAGATACATATTTTTAAGATGAGAAATTATAAAACCTCAAATTTTTGCTTGTTTTTTTTCATTTTAAAATTATTATATTTTTGTATTTTTTGTACATCAACATATATGAACCCTTATGATAATTAGTTTAACTGACTCTCCTTTTGCTATGCCTTATCACAATTGCTTCTGCAAATAAGTATCATTACCTCCCAGTCACTAGGAGCTTGTCTCAGGAGAGTTAACACCTTTTTTCAAGTTCATTAACTGTTCTCATGATCATCACCTGAAATGCTTGAATGATCAAATGTCATTTTCCCAAAGCCTATAACTTACCTCTGTAAACTCATCTTTTACAGTGATCTCCTGTATGTGTGAGGCATCATTAGCACTCCTTCAGACATTCATGAGAAAGTGAGTTCTGTAAAGATTATGCTTTCTACCCTAGTGGTTTACTCAGTTAAAGGCTGGAATAGACAGTTTTGAAACAGCATAAATCTTTCTCTCTCTCTCCCTCTTTCTCTCTCCCTTTTTCCAGTTATGTGCTGAGATGATGACAGATAGACATTGGTGCTACTAGATTTGTAAATGGGAGGCCTGACCAGTAAACACATAGTCCTAAATATTGCACACTACAACATGCATTTACCTGAGCAAGATTTTTTCTTAAAGGACATTTTGTCTTCCTATTAATTTTCTATGTATTCTACATTTAAGTTTACAGCTTTTCCCTCTCCAGACCGAAATCTCCTGTCTTGCAAATCTCCATGTTTACTTTCAGAGAGTTTCATTCACTCAGGCTTCATTTGCTGCCCTCTTTGGCAAAATGTAGGAAAAACTAGCACAACACTGATATATTCCTGCAGAAATTTATTAGCTGTACACCAAGTTCCTAACTCTTGGAATTTCATTTTAAGCACAGGAAGGATAGGGATTCTATATGGTAAATGCCTCTAATTAGCTATTGTGCTTGCTCTTAGGCAATATCTGCTCCATGCCACAAACCAGCTCTCAGCTTAATCAGAATTTTAAAATAGGTTGTAAGTTTATGTTTCTGACTATTTCAGTCAAAAAAGAAGAACGGCGAGATAGAATATAATATACTGGCCTGTCCTGTAACAACCGTTACTGTCAAACAGATGATGTTTAATCAAACTATCTTATGAGGAAATACTACTATTTTGAAGTACTTTGTTCTGACAGTTAGCTAGCAGCACACTTGCATATAGTAGTCTTTGGGGTTTTTTCTATGATATTTTTAATGGTCCCTTGATTGCCAACTATGTTCTAAAATTATTTGTGCAGAAAAATAGAAATTTCTGGGTTTTTCCCCCCCCTACTATCACTGAAGAATATGCTGTCCACATTACTTTAAAAACTTATTCGTTAAGAAAAATCCATGGCATTTCAATAATAGAAAAAATTTAAATGGTATACATTTGTGTCATCAAAATATGCACTGCCACAAACAGTTCCATGCTGTTATTACTGTTATTAATCAAGTTAAAACTTCTGTCTGGTATGACAATGCAGTATTACATCTGTTCAGTAAGCCCAAATGAAAAGGTTACAGGGTTATCTGCGTGCGTTAAATGTTCAGTCTAAGATAATGAGCATCAGTTTAAGATTATTTCCAAATGCAACATATGCCTACATATAATTCTACTACAAAGCTTTATTTTAGAGAAGCTGCCTGGCTTAGTCAATGTGCTCCATAGATACCAAGCTCTATATCACATATTGGAATGATACTATAAAAAGAAAATTACACAAAACTGAATATAAGAATAGTTAGACTTGAAAAAAATACATATTTCAAAAATTTGTTTTAGAACCTCAAAAGACTTCTCACAAGTCTGTTTATTTTTGAAATGGAGGAAGGATAAAAAAAGACAACAGGCCAAGGGAGAATGCAATAATTAATGCAGAAATCAGCAATATAGTTATGATATAGGAAATTTAGGAGATTCATTTTTTACTATACTGCTAAATTCCATGATTACAAGGGACTGCTTGGGTGGCTTGGTTTTTTTTGTTTGGCTGGGGGTCTTTTGGTTTTTTTGGGAGGGGTTTTGTGTATTTTTTTTCTGTTTGGTTGGCTGGTTTGCCTTGTTTGAATATGAAACAACCTTACACGCCTTTCAAAGTAAGGATAGCTCATTTACTTCTAAAACAGTTACCTGTTTTCTAATATGCAGAGATAGTGCATTGTGCCAAGGCAAAGTACAGTAAGCTCTGGAAAAAAGGAAATGAGAAGCTATATGAATTGTTTCTCTACTCAAATATTCAAAAAGGAAAGAACTAATAGGAAATTTTGTTATTTAATAAAAAAATAGTTAAACATCCAATTAAAAAAATTGATAAATACAATAAATATTGCAAATAAAAATGCAGAAATACATCACTTCTCAGTTAATTCAGCTTCACATTGATTGTGTGGTGGTGAGATGATGGTTAGAACCCAATGACAATTTTGGAAATGAGCTAGTAGAACACAAATGCATGCAAAGTACTGTCGGAAGTATTTAATGATTTGTAATTAACAAAAAGGAATTTTGGGTGGGTTGTTGTCATTTCAATAATAGATGAAAATAAAATATATAGAAAACCAAAAATATTTTCGTTTTTTCATATACTTTTTCTTGTTTCTCCCTTTTAAAGGGACAAGAAGACGAAGGCGCAAAGAAATGCAAAAAACCCCAAAATGAATGAACTATTTGAAAAAGGAAAATACTTTGAAATGGTATATTTTAAGAATTTTTTTACATTTTTTTCAAAAGTTTTCCTTTTTTATGCAAAAAACCTAACATGTTAAACAATATTTATTGAAGAAGATTCTCCTCCAGATATCTTAAAATAATTAAATTTTTTTTTGATTGACCCTGCTTATAAATCAGATGAATATATGTTATTAACCATGACTTACAAAAATTTTTAGACTGTTGTCTCTAAGAAGTCCATTTGTTTCCATTTCATTCTAGAGAGTGTCAGTAGTGCTCTAAATATTCTATCCTGCAGTCAACCTATGACAAAAAAATTGAGGTGGCTCTGTAATAAATGATCAGGTGGTTTCCCTTGCTTCTTTTATCCTGTATATCTGCATATTTTCACTATAAATTTGAAAGAATTGAATTTAATGTACTTCTAGTGCTTAAAGGATTAAAATAATTTTCTATTTGAACTACAAATATGACCATGGAAAAAGGAACTATTTAAGAGGATTACTTGTGTGACTGGATTTATTCTAAGAGGCCAGTGTCAGGCCAGAGTTTCAGCCTTAATTCTGTCAGGTCTTGGTTTCTTGGCTTTAGAAGTCAAACCGTCAAGAGTTTTAAATGTGTGCCTTTGTAATGACATAGTATATGCACAAAGGAAGTTGAAAGATGCATCTGCAAGGCAAGGCCTAAGAAGAGAGTAATAGCAAATGTACAACTCAAAAAAAAAAAAAAAATCCCACTCTCTGAAAGTCTATTACAACTATAAATAGGGGAAATTAGTAAGACATAGTAAGGAAATTAGGAGGCTTTCAACCACTATATGGTGAGAATACAGAAATCTTTTGAGAATAAGATGTGCCAAATGAAAAAATATGAAGAAATAATACTGGGGGAGGGCAAAGGGGGAAGACACTGGAGGTCTGCAGGTAAATACATTTTTAATGACTTTCTAGAAAAGTCAGTAACTTTCTGACTCTGCTGTAAATATTTTCTGTAACATTTTTTAATTTACACAGTGAGTTAAGGCACATGGCAATAGGTATTTTTTCTACACTTGTGCAAGTCAGTGTGCTAGAATCTTGTTATATGATGTCCTATAGGGATAATATGCCTCATACTTAATGAGCAGAGATTGATAGATGTAATGACACAGAGAAGACACATACTAAGTTAGAAAAAAATTTAAAAATGTACAAATTAAAGTAAAAAACTGCATGAGATTTATACCATGTTTTCCTGTTCAAAATTAAAATATTAATTTAGTTATTTTCAAGAATTTCAGTGAAATAAAATTCTTTAACATCCAAAACATTCTTTTCATGAGTCAGAGCAAAATGAGAAGTCTGTATTTCAATCATACTGAATGATGCTCAGGGCAGATATTCACCAAGCTACTCTATCACTCACCCTCCTCAGCTGAAAGGGGGAAAGAAATATGTTTTTTTCTACCTCCTCCCCTAAGCAACATAGGGCAATGGGAAATGGGGGGGGGGTCTTATCAGTTCATCACAAATTGTCTCTGATGCTCCCTCACACTCTTCCCCTAGTCATGCATGGGGTGTCACCCAGAGGAAATAATTGTACATTAACTTCTCCAGCATGGGCTACAAGGGCACAGCTGCCTCACCATGGTCTTCACCATAGGCTGCAGGGGAATCTCAGCTCCAGCACCTTGGGCACCTCTTCCTCTCCTTCACTGACCTTGGTGTCTGCAGAGTTGTTTCTATCATATATTCTCACTCCTCTCTTCTCCAGCTGCTGATGTACAGCAGTTTTCTTCCTCCTTCTTAATGGGGTGAGGCACTACCACTGTTGCTGATGGGCTTGGCCATGGTGAGTGGCAGGTCCACCTTGGAGCCAGCATTGACCCGGACACGGGGAAAACTTCTAGAAGCTTTTCACAGAAGTGACTGCTGCATTCCACTGATACCAAAACCTTGAAACGTAACCCCAAAACTAAAAGAGGTCTCATCTACAGAAAGCTCACGCCTGGAATACTGTATATTTATTTAAGGAATACCATTTTTATAAATTGCTTTCCCCAGTGTAGGCTAATATAATATTAACAATATCAGTGAGGCTTGTTTTAATGTGTTTCAGTTAGTTGATGATCCCTCTAGTCCTGTCAGTGGGGACTGACTGGGAGAACAGGGAAGAACCTGTCTCCTACTTCTTCGTTGCCTCTCATCAGGTGTTTTTACAAATGAGCCTTCTTGCTTCCAGGCTGTAGATCCCCAGCTCTCAGCTTAACCTGCTCCAGTCCCTTAAACATCCTAGTGGCCCTTCTCTGCTCCAGTCCAGTATTTCCATATCCTTATTGTACTGAGGAGCCCAGAACTAGACACAGAATTCCAGTTGTGGCTTTGCCAGTCCTCAGTGGAAACGATCTAAACAAAAGAAAACTCTTTCTTACTGCGAGTGTGGTCGAACACTCAGGGGACTTGCCCATGGATGCTGTGAAAGTCCTCCATGTGTGTACATATTCAAAACTTAACTTGATACAGTTCTGGAAACCTGCTCTGCTTGAGCAGAAGTTTTGGACAGGATGGTCTCCAGAGGCTCCTTGAAATAATTCTGAGAAAGCCTAATATAGAACTCTAAATTCAAGTGACAGTTCTATAGCTGGAACTGGATATTCTATTGTCAACAACCTACGTAGGTTGACGTAAGTATCACTTCCTTGACTGTAATACTTCAACTTCCACCTTTGATTCCCTATCTTAGGTGTCATTTTTATAGCTGGTCTTTTCCAAAGGAGCCAAGCCCAGGTGCTACAGATCTTGATTTGCAATGAAATAATTCATTTGTTCTAACACTGCAATCTTCCAGATGACCTAGGAGCCAATAAAAATTCAGCTGTCATTTCACAAAATAAAATCGTCTAAATATTCTTAGGAATTATGTATTGATTAAAAATCTAAGTTTACTTCATAATTTGTCTGTCTGCTTTTACATGACACATGACAGTAGACTATGCAAACAAGGATTAATAAAATAATAGGCAACTTCTAGACTAAACAAACTGAAATGTCACATTTTCTAGATTTGAGAAATATATATGCTGGCATTATTTGTATAATGCAGAAATTCAGCTTTATTTTATATAAAATAACTTGCAAAGCCAGTACTTTTTTGAGAGACCAGATAAGAAATATTGTTCAGATGTGCAGATTTTAAGAGACAGTGATGCTTAATTCTGATAAAGGATCATAAGAAGTGAAAACAATTTGGGGCAATTGAATTTCACAGATGGAAAACTAGAGTAATGCTATTGCAAAATGCAAGATCATGAATTAAATCATACATAAAATAAATGTAATTGCAAATGCCTCAAACAGATATTCAAATCTCCAAGTATAGCTCATGAATTGCAATGTGTTATGGAATTCAACAGACAAAACATTTTAAACAGATTCTGCCTTTGGAATAAGAATACTTATGCACAAAAAAAGCTGACAAAATACCAGAAAACTTACAAGACACAGAAGTGAGAATAAAACGTAATTAGATTGCAAATCTCAATTCTTTGAGGTGAATTCCCTGATGAGTTAGTCAATATATCTTATATTAATACCTTTTTCATTACATAATTGTGGAAAAGAAATTACTGTGAATTACATATATTTCATAGCTTCTACAATGTTGATACAAAATTCTGAAAAGCTTTGGAAGACATTTTACCTACAGTAAGTTGAATTAATTTTCAGATATTATTTACATAATTGTTAATACAGTATTCCAAATTTGCTCTATGTTAAACATTGGTTTTAAGTCTTCTGAAAGACTTTCTGTACTAAAGGCACCACCATGATTGATGCCATTACTAAGTCAGGCTAAAAAATCTAGACTTAGGAAAAAAATTTCCATTGTCATTACAAATGTTGCATAACATTTTTAATGCCAAAATAAGTATAATAAACATTGACAACACAGAAACTTTTCCCCTAGTACTAGTTTGGAATAAACACTTTCTTTTAATCACTCTTATCAAGAGTGATTATATCATCTGGTTTGCTTTTAGGACTTACACAGTTCTCAGCTTCACCAATTGATAAGTTTCTACTTCTGCCTCCCTCATTTTCCGAAAGATGATGCAAATTTTATTTTTTTCCTTGTATTTTGTTTTGTTTTACATAATATATAAAAATAAGTGTGGCTGGGCAGCAGAGGAGAGAGTTATATGCTTTCCCTGCCCTAATGGATGCATACAGATATCTCTGTGGAAAGAGGAAAAGATGCTGCTTTGTTTAATTGCGTGTCTGAGCTTTGAAGAAGATCTGATCAATGCAGGTGATGAGCAAGAACTTCAGTAGCAAGGACCGTCAAGCATAAACAGAGCCAGGAAGGTCTTGGAAAGAATAGAGAGGAAGTTTCAGAGGCTACAAGAAATACAGACTCATTTTTTAACTTATCTAGAGACAATAGTGTAGTTTTTCAGTCCAAAAGACCTCTGAAAATCGCTGGACCACAGGAAAGAGATACCATTCAATTACACAGGGGTATTAGTGATGCTGCTTAAAAATACTTCTCTTCTTGTCTGACTCTAACTTCTAAGTATCCTGTTCTAGCAATGCTAGAAATTTAAAACCATTTCACTCCTGACAAAAACCCTGAAAAGGCGTTGTATCTATTTCAAGGCTGCAAGTGCATTAGGGTCAGCAGCCATCCATCAGCTTTTAGTTTTACAATTTATGGAAAGATTTTTTTTCATCTTTGTCAGGTGTTCTAAGAGTTTTGTTTTGCTCTTTTTTTTCCCCCCGAGCTCTACTGAGTTTTACCAAAGCCCACTGGGAAAATTAAGTGCTTTCAGCAGGAACCATTGAACCAGTTTCTGCTTTCCTCCGAAAATTGCAGTCTTCATGCTTCCCTCGGAGCTAAAAGCTCTGCACCTTTTTCATGAATGATCAGGAGAACAGCAAGGAATCTCTCACAGTTATGTGAGAAATTAATTTTCTGAGGTTATTATGAGATTCTGAGTAAAATTTTTGTATTTTACTGATCCAAAATCTACTGTTAGAGCAGTGTTGCTTTAAGAGAACCTCCCCCAAATTTCAGATACCAATGTAAATTAATTTTGATGCATCAGTATCCTATTACCTCTGAGCCAAGAAATATTTCTGCTTTTACTACTAACACGAGTATAGTTGAATAAAATCATCACTTGAATGAAAGCAGCATGATGTCCAAACTAGATCTTTCCAGGCAATTAAATACAAGCACAACCTCATCAGTTTTTACAAAACTCTTTGTGCTATATTGTTTTTCTGCAAGCACAACCTCATCAATATTACAAAACTCTTTGTGCTATATTGTTTTTCTGCAACCTAAAACAGGTGACAATACCTGCTTCCTCACAGGTAGAGAGTTTGAATACTCTTTCAGGAACACTAAGACATTTATGTCAGCAAAATAGAACACATTGTGTTCATTACTTGTGATGAGAATCTGATAATTTCTTTTTCCTATCCACGGTTTGCTTTTTTCCCACCATCAGCAAAAATCCTCTTTTAAGGATTATTGTACAGTCTTGGTTAATCCCCAAGTGTCATTATAGTTGATGTTTTAGGAGAATTGAAAGTTCATTTCTCTATCATACTTATTAGCTCTTTCATTTTGACATCAAGACTGAAATTCTCTTATACAAGCCACATGATACTTCCTTCAAAACTTAAATTAAAATTCTACTCATCTCGTCTTGACTAGCGGAAGGGTTGGCTTTGGGTTTTACTTTGTTTTTCTGTGCCATATGTGAAAAAGATTTTCCCAATGTACCTGCTGCAGCTTAACTCAGATGGCTAGAACTCCGGTTACCGACAAGGGCTTGCCTAATATTCAGTGTTAATCATGATTTCCAAAGACCTAGAAGGATTGACTCATTTGACTATTTACTCAGGTTTTTCAAAATACATTCGGTGAAAATTGTGAGCTTTCTGATTTTTCATTATCCCTGAAATATAGTTTTCATATTCTTTATTTTGTGAATTCCTGCAAGAATTATGATGGAGGTAACTAAAACCACAGAAAATGGTATATAACTCTAATAGGCAGCATTAATTACCTCTTTTTTCTTTTCTTGTAGTTCTTTTAAGAATACAGTTAAGAGGTTCAATAAAAAGCCTTAGCTAAATTCCCTATCGGTAGAAACAAGCCCTCCAAGTCAGTGCAAGTGAGAATGTAGTTGGAGGAGCAGTGGTGATTTAATTATTGCAAAGTACTAACTTGCAAAATCCTAGCAACAATAAACCAGTTATTCAATTTCTCTTGTTGCCTAGATATACTGTTGTACATTTAATTTAAAATATATTAAATTGTGGAATGACTTTATTAATCCTATCATTAAACAGAAACTTCTGTCAAATTTATTAGTAATTTTCAAGAGGCCTATTAGGATCATAGATTATAAATATTGTTATTTATAGTGAGTATGCATTCCATTTGTGTGTGCACTTAGTGTTGGACTTCACATTGTTAGGTTTATGGCTGGATTTGATGGTCTTACAGGTCTTTTCCAACCTAAATGTTTCTATTATTCTTCAATTCTGTTTACACCTGGTGTTAAGAATGAGATTTCATCACTAAATATTTTTTTCTGTGATAACATTTCATTTGCTAACAGTGCATGTTTGGAATATTTAGAAAAATCTTTTTGTTGAATTTGAGTTAGCAATGTCTAGGATTAAGTAAAATGCAGTGCTACTGAACTGACAATTATCATTCAAACAATTTAATATTGTGAGCCATACAAATTAATTTATTGCTATTATTCACAGGTCCAATTATTTTGTGATTATATAGATTTCCAAATACTAGTAAAACAGTGCTCATAAATTCTAAACCTGTATTCTGGGTTTCATATTCTGGGCAATTAGTTTTTCAGATAGACATAGATATTTCTTTTGTCTTGTGCTTCCGAACTCCCTGAAATAGTATAACCATATCTTGCATTAAAGGCCAGAAGACATTTTTCTAACAACTGAATATTTCCAGAGGCTGATGTCTAGACTTGAGGCTTAATGGGATTGGCTGACCTATCCAACCTATGGCTTTTTCTAAGCCTCCAGAAAATGTGTTTGCACTCTGACTGCCTATTGAGAATGATTCTTGGCCTGACAAATTTTCCTAGAGAACTGACTTTAAATTACAACTTGATAATGGTCACAACTGTTCCAAGAACCAGCCTAACAGTTTAATAGCATAGAAGATAAATGCTTTTTTTCCCACTTCCAGAACTGATAAACTAAACTGATGCTTGATTATTACTATAGATGTGGCCATTGTATCAGATACGGCCATATGTAGATACACCACCTGGGCGTCATAGGGATGCCTTTTTACACTTAAATATTCCCTGCCCTAGGGCTGAGTTTCTTGCTTTCTATTCAAATTCATTATCATGCACTTAATTCTTCTAGACCTTTCTGGAAATGGGACAGACAGCTTAGAGGGGTTTTGGTGGTCTTGAGCCCCCCCTACTGGGTCTGTCTTCGGTCAACAGTCCATGCCTGCTTCTCAACCCACGGCTTGTGCTGTGCTCTTTTCTGAGAGCCAATACAATGAGTTTGTCCCAGAAAAGTGCTGCCTTACATCTGTATGGGCTCCCTCTTCAGCCACATTCAGTTCTTTCTCACAGCATGTTCTTACCAACAATCCCTAGTTGTCTCCATAGTTATCTGGCTATTGGTTTTTGAAACATGCACATTGGCCCCTTATCTTCAGGGCTTCTACAGTAGGACATGATAATGAGAATAGAGTAGCTCTCCTATGAAGGCAGGCTGATAAAGTTGGGGCTGTTCAGCCTGGAGAAGAGAAGGTTGCATGGAGACCTCATAATATCCTTCCAGTATCTGAAGGGGGCTTACAAGGAAGATGGACAGGGGCTCTTCATCAGGAACTGTAGTGATATGACGAAGAGTAATGGGTTCAAACTGAGAAGAAGGTTTAGATTACATGTTAGAAAGAAAGTCTGTGCTTTGATGGTGATGAGGCACTGGAACAGATTGTCAAGATAAGTTATGGATGCCCCAACCCTGGCAGGGTTCAAGGCCAGCTTGGTTGGGGCTTTGAGCAACCTGGGTAAGTGCAAGTTGTCCCTGCCCATAGTAGGGAGGTTGGAACTAGATGATCCTTAAGATACCTTCCAGTCAAAAGCATTTTTTGATTCTATGACATCTAGCAGTCTCCAATTATCTTGTTCTTTCTTTCTATTTATCCTCAGCTAAAGTTGGACACAATGGACTGTAATAGTTAAGCCATACTTGAATAATATGGCTCCTTAAGCACAACCAAGTTAAGCTAATATTTCTGTAATAGAGTATTGAATGGAATTCACTTAACCTATATTATCTGGAGTTGATGAAAATTAATTTTCTTTTCAAGATTTATGCTATTTTTCAGGGAGATTGGTCTTAATTCCCTTGCTCTAATTAAGGATCAATTCTTTTGAATACAATAAAGTTGAACTCCTTGAATATGTTAGGAAACTAGTTCTATTTTAGTTCACATTCAGTTCACAGATCTGTCTATGCTTTCAAGCAGTGTGGAGAGGTAAGAGAGGATTTTTAAAGTAAAGCAGTGAAGCTGTGAAGCTACCTGATACCGCTGAATGATATTCATGCTATTGTTCATTTGGAGGTTTTATTGCAGACTAGCCTTACACATATGGATCAACTATCCATTAGTGATTGGGGTGTACTAGGTACGTTCTTAAAGTGTTTCTTTTAGGTTTGTTTCATTTGAAGATTCACTTGTTGTCAGATTGCTGCCTTATGTGAACTAAAGCATGCTAAGTGGTGGTAATTTTAAGTTAGCTTAGGAAGCATATTTTTGATCTTAACAAAAAGTTTACTGTAAATGCACCTCTGAAATATTTTCTGTATGAACTCAAAAACCTCAAAGAAATGGAATCAAAGTAGTAATCCAGTTTAAATATACATATTGTTTTTATATACAACAAGAAAATAGAATAAACTTTTCCTTTGCATTTAGAATCCTTTTGCAGTTTTACTTTGCCCATCATAATTTTCATGCATTCTTCTTGAAAATCATATTTCCACTTTAAAAAAGTTTTTACATATTTTACTGGCATAGCTAAATATTTTCAAAGTTTAAAAACCAAATGAAAGGTAGAGTGATGATGGACAAGAGAAATGTGTATCCTGTTCTATCTGTTTTCATTTCATTCTTTATACAGCACTGGTCAGACAAACTGAAGGAATATAACTGAAGTAAACACTCCATACGTGTTTCAATGAATGTCAATGCTTTTTGTCAGCATCCTTGACGGTCACTTTCAGGACCTTGTTCTGTGATTGGGCTATAACTAATAAGGGCTCAAGGTTTCTTGTCCGTGGTTGTGGACCTTGTGTTGTCAAGTACAGCAGTGTTAAAGGACAAAACACGTTTAAAACCACTTCTGTCCTCTCTCTTTTAATCCAGCTGTAGTGCAATTAACTAAATATGATGTATATAAATTAGTATGTAGATTAAGAAATATTAGAAAGGAATTTCACCATGAGAACAGCATGTTCCTTAACAATTTTCATTGTTAAGATTTCTAGCAATTTTTTTTTTATCCCCAGGCACCATATAAAAACCTGTGAAATTCAGCAGAGTGGTCAGTGGGACTAGAGAGAATGTAATTTTTAGTAGCTTGTGATATTGTCCTTTTATTCTCTAGTTTGTATTGCAACCACAGTTTTCACTGAGTGTGAATATGATCCATTATGACACTGTATCATACCTGAACAATAAGTTCATCATTAAAATGTCTGTTGGTCATGGAGGGTCTCTATTAGGATTTCTATTACTGCTGTCTTTTTAGAGATTTATTGTTGGTTTTGATACTGTTACTTACTCTTTGAATTCTTTTCTTCCCTCTACTCTTTTCATATGAATCTCTTTTCACATGAATCTGTTTTCACATTCAACCTGCCGGAGTCTGTGATGTTTTTATTTCATTTATTTATGGGAAATTTCACATTGTAAGGTCTTCTTCTTGCTTTCCTTCCCACACTCTTAAATTTAGATATACCAGCTCCTTTTTATCTATTTTCAAGCCCTGACTAATGGTACCCAATTTTTAATTTATCTTTAATACAGTATTCTTATGTAATCTCTGGTTTTCCTATGAGCACTTAACAGCATTGCCCTGTTTTAAGCATTCTTTTAACAAATTACCTCATTAATAATTTCTCTTTTAGAAACTGAGGACAACTGTTGACCTTACTTTTCACTCTAATTCTTTCTGCAGGCATTTCAAGTCCAAGTACATGATGGCCACTGCTAGAGAGACACTCTTTCAAATCAAAGGTTGCTTTGCCTTTTGTGCTTTTCAGCCTACTGCTCCATGAAACAGTAATAGATTCTATATAGAAATTTAATCTTTATTTAAACCGTGTTGTGCTATTTGCCTAATGTATATCGTAGCTGCAATCTCCCATTACTGATAATTTTCTTTACTCACAGACGCTTTGACCTTAGCAGGCCAGAGTCACGGTCACATAGTCAGGGGCTTCATAATGGTCTTAGAAAGAAAACGACAATAAATACAACAGGTGAAAAGAGTGTGTATTTATAGATTGATTTATTTAGGTGAAACCATGCCACTTGAAACACTTTTTCTAGGATCTGTTTTTCTTCCATAGCTCTTCAGCTGTCTTTTTGGCAGATTTCTAGTCCTTATGTCATTGTGTTGAGCATGCAAAACTGTGAGTGAGGTAAATGAGAGCTGTGTGAGGTGTAATAGGCACAGAGGACTGGGTTTGAGTAGTAGAGTTCTAGTGGGATCAGGACACCAACTACCTTCTGCTCCTCATAGATGTTTCCTGAAGTCTCTGGGTGGGGAAACCCATCTGTGCAAAGCTGTCATCAAGCTGGAGGAACTTATCGCCTTGCTCAGGTATATATATGGAAGGCACTGGTAGCTGATAGGGGCTGGAGACAGGTTGGAGCAGAGACACTATGACAAAGGAGTATGCACATCCTCAGAGGCTTCAGCCGTGGTCAGCTGATACCAGGGACATTAAGCAACAAGCATCACAAATACTTAGCACAGGGCAGCAGAAAATAGTGTGTTACATACTACACCAAAACCTCCTATGACTATCCTGAAGGAATTGGGACAGACTCCAAAGAGACACTTGAGTGTGGGCATAAAGATTGCTTATGTTCGTGTTGTTTCTATGATCCTTTGTCTCACTATCAGAATCGCTAAACAGAATTTTAGGCTGGCTGGTGAGCTGGTTTTGACTGGATTGGAGTTTATTTTCTTCATAGGAATCAGTATGGGGCTGTGCTTTTGATTTGTGATGAAAATAGTGTTGATAACAGAGTGATGTTTTAGATATTGCCAAACAATGCCTATACAGAGCTGAGGTCTTTTCTGCTCCTCACCCCACAATGAGGAGGCTGAGTGTGAAGAAGGAGTTGGGAGGGGACTCAGCTGGGACAGCTGACCCCAACTGATTAAAGGGATGTTCCATACCATTCCATACACCATGTAGGGTGTCGTGCTCAGCATATAAAGCTGGGGGAAGAAGGAGGAAGGGGGGGATTATCAGAGTTATGTTGTTAGTCTTCCCAAGTCACTGCTACATGTCATGGAGCTCTGCTGTCGTGGGGATGGCTGGACACCTGCACATGGGAAGGTGTGAATTCCTTGTTTTGGTTTTCTGGTATGCACAACTTTTGCTTTACCTACTAGACTGTCTTTATTGTAACTCATGAGCTTTCTCAGTTTTACCCTTCTGATTCTCTCCCCCATCACAACAGGGGGAAATGAGCAAGTGTCTGTGTTGGGCTTAGTTGTCAGACAGGGTTAAACCATGGCAGCTAACTGTAAATTAGTACAGTAAAATTCCCTGGCTTGTTACTGCTATGCCTAACATCATTTTATAGAGATTGCTGAGTAAAAGACTAGCCACCAGAAACCCTGATAAGCAAGTTCAGCACTGTCTGCATCACTACTCTGTCTATATTTATAGTACAACTATAAGGTAGAAATAAGGGTTCTGTATTTTGAGGTGTAGGTAAATTCACTGTCTAGCATGTTCAATATTGCTTCAGCGAATGCCATATGTTTTAAATGGTGCCTAGTAAATAAGGAAAGAATCATTTGCAAATAATTAGGATTGGCGTAAATAATGCATAATTTCCTAAAGATTATTCTTTTTCTGACAAAAAACAAAAAGGTACAAAGGACAATTTGGTATGTCATTGAGAAAATTAGTGCGTATTGCAAACACAGAGAGTGGAAGTCAAATTTTTCAGGCACTGTAATTTATGGCTTTTCCTTTATTATATGTACCTATTAAGTAATGCTTAAATTTGATGTTTTGAAATACGCATCAGAAATAAAGTGAACATGGTATCACGGTTCTGGAGCAAATGTGGGCTGCCATGAAAGGGTGGAGTGCTGAAGGGGGAGAGTGACAGTGACATCAGTGACAAGAGGCACCATCCCATAGGACCCATGTGGGAAAGAGAGCGTCTGGGGATGGCACTCAGAGGCAACCAAGGGTCCAGTGGTACCCAGACAGATACGCAGCAAGGAGACGGGTTCTGAGGTCAAGAGAGTAAGTCAAATATTTAGGTCAGGGTCAAGGTCCAAGTAATCGAGATCAAGTACCTGCTAACTTGCAGCATAGCCCAGATGAGGATCAAGGATCAGAACTTGAGTTTAAATGCAGATCCTGGGGAAGGTAGGGAGCCCCCCGAAAGCCCCCCCCCCCCCCCCCAGTCCCCCAATAGCACCCTCCCAGTTATTTCATATCACTTTGATCCAAGGTTGCAGCCCCATCCTACCAAAGCTGCTCAAGCACAGGCAGGAATTCAACAAAGTGTTCACATGACATGCGAGAAGGTGGAAAGAGGAGGTTCATTCCTGGCCAAAACACGGTACATGATATTATTAAACATTTCCTAATTTATTCTCTTCCTTGACAGATTCTTTTTCCCTGAGAAGTTGTTAGAGTCATATATCATCTATGGGCATTTCTCCAATCTCACGTATAATGTACTGTATTTTTGTCATTAGTATGTAATACCAGTGATTAATAGAAAGAACACATAATCCTTAAAATGTTGGACTGGAATGCAGGTAATTTGGGATTAATTTTTGCTGGATTTTTGCATAAATCTACCTGCTTTATTCTCCTCTAGTGCAAAATAGGGCATTGTGCTGCTTTTCACCCAGCCTTATGTAAGTTTAAGAGTTAGATTTTCTTCAAGTATCTCTCTGTCCATACAAATCCCAGTCTTGAACTTTTCTTAGTCTTCATCAATTACATGGAACCAGCTGGGCTTATAAACAGGAAGATTTTCTCCTTGCCTAAAGCAGATATAAAGTATAACAGTTATCATAATCGCTTTAGAATTTCATCTCATGACATCATTTTATCTCATGAGATGGCATCAGCATTTTGCAATTATTTATTTCTTTGCTGATTTTCTAAGTAATATATGTTAATACTATAACTGTATTCCATGCGCAGCTTTTTACCTATTATACTCTTTACTCTATAACTTTTTTTCCTTCATGATTTTGTTGCTAAATAAACAATCTCTTAGTATTTCTTTTCTATCTTACCTCGGGTTTTTTTCACTGCTTTTACAGGATGTTTTTTTTATTTAATATTATTTATTATAGTTTTCCCATAATAATTTTTTAGCTACATAAAGACTAATAATGATTTTTTGTGAAGAATAACAACTGTTAAAATGCTACCAACCATTTATTTTAAAATACCTCAGATTTATCCCATATAAATATTGTGAGGAAGCACATTTTTATTACCGGTAAAAATGAAATTTATATATGACACCAGAATGATATATAATTACATGGATGAAGGAAAAAATGTAAGTGGGCAAGAACTCTTCTGCATTAGACATGCAATAGCTTTCTTTTTGAAGTGTCTAAAAGGAAAAAAAATATAACCTTTTGTAAAGGTCTATTTTAGTAACACCTGAGAAAATCTCATTATGAAATAAGTATGAAAAGATGGGCTGCTGAATGTAGGATTTCTAAATCTATGCAGTAATATAGACCATAGACTTTTATACCTGATAACAATGACAGATGTAATAGCCGTTATAATGAACATAATAGTTCAAGACTACTACCTTAAAAGAAAAAAGTGCTAAATGACCCAAACTTCCCATTTGATACCCCATTATCTAATGGTATCTTTGAACATCATGAGATTCTGAAGATAATCGAATGGTCTCAAAATAGAAAGACTATGAGTATTCAGCAACAAGACTTGTAGTTTTCTTGCAGGTCTGAGTCCTTTCTTTCTTTCTGTGGGGAGCTGACTCCCAGGGGTGAAAATACAGAGGCAGAGAGAGAAAATTAGAAATTAACATACTTGCCTAGCTTTGGAGCTAGATGGCTAGAGTTACTGAAACTCTTTGAAGGCAGAATTGGGATTCAATAATTAAATCAAAATGAAAACTATTCTGGGAGAAGAATTAAAATCTAATTTCTACCCTTTCTGAGTTTAATATTCCAAACCCGAAGTCTCCTGTTAATTCTACTAGTTAGTCATAGTCCACACTTTTCTGGTATCTTCAACAGCTTAGACAGTGCTAGCCACTCTGCTGCACGAAGGTCATTGGGACAGGTTCACATGTTCAGCAATTTACTAATAGGACATAGCTACATTTTAGATGTTTTCATCCCAATTTAGGTGAAACATAGGAGAGACTGAATATGACCATTTAATATTATCCTATAATTTCCAGAAGATCAAGTTGTTTAAAATTCTTCAACTAAAGTGTTCCTCAAACAGTATCTTTTCTGTCCTTCTTTGATCTTTCAGTCTAGTCCAGAGTATGGACAAATATACACTTGAATAATTTTGGGGAAGATGAGGACATTTAAGGAAATCATGTACTTAAAGCAGTATCATAATCTATGTGCACTTCTTTGATAAATCAGCGTAGTGTGATGACCCTGAGTAGATGCCAGACACCCACTGAAGCCATTCCATCACTTTTCTCCACACTGGACAGGGGAGAGAAAATATAATGAAGGGTTCGTGAGCTGAGATAAAGACAGAGAGAGATCACTCACCAGACACTCTCATGGGCAAAACAAACTTGAATTAGAGATATTAATTGAATTTATTACTAACAAAATCACATCAGAATAATGAGAAGTAAAATAAGACCTTAAAAACACCTGAAGCCCCTCCCTCTTCCCCAGTTCTACCTCCTACCCCAGCGGTAAAGGAAGAAAGGGAATGGGGATTGATCATTTCACCAGAGGTTGTTTCTGCCTCTGCTCTGGAAGAGGAGCCTTTCCTCTGCTCCAGCATGGGGACCTTGAGTACTGCTTGCATATTTTCTTCATAAAGTTAAAATTCTCAGGCCTACATATTTGAAATATCTACTTTCATAATAAACTGCTAAGTGATTATCAGAAAAATATTTATGGTTAACACTCGTGACTAGAACTTAGATATTCTTGTTTAGTTCATCATTTTGCCTCAGATGTCCTATCTTAATTTTATTAGCATTAGTTTTGTCAACAGAGGGGAGAACATGAAAAGTATGCCTTTACACTCTTTCTCTTCTGCACACAAATACAATGAAATGCACTAAATACATAATAAAAATAGGAAAAACCTGACTTTTGTTACAGTGTTGTAGTTCTGATCAGTTCATTGGACTTATTCCAGTTTCCTATTACTAATTAGATGCTGCCCTTGATTCACTGTACATTTTCTGTTTTGTAATGAGGTTTTAATATTCAGCTGTATTTGGTGTGAAAACAGAAATATTTTCCTCTGTTTGAATTCCTAGGCTGCCATGGAAAATACATGTGAACCTTAAGGAACAAATGTTCTGAAGTTATCTTCAGTATTGAAGCAGATGTGAAAGAAAACTTCCATCGGTCAAGTGAAACGATGACTACAAAATTAACATTTTGCATGTTAGTGTGCTTTCTTCAACTTTGCATTGTCAATGGGCAGGTAATATGTGAGAGGCAAATGACTACTGAATGGAGAACAGAACCAAAATCTACCGTAATAAAATGGACACCAAGGGAAAATGTCTGTTCAGATTTCTACACTGAATGCTGGAATATGACTAAAAGTATTACTGGAGAAACCTCTGAAGAACGCAACCTCAGTATCCCTCAGATATGCCCTTTACAGCTTCAATTAGGTGACAGTCTCTTCATCTCCTCTGAGCCATCCTTTCAGTCCTATGGAATGAATTTGGTAAATGTCTCCAAGGAAGAATTTATTAACTGCCCTCAGGCTGGTTTTCTTCAAGAGCAGTTGATTTTTGTTTGCCAGATAAGAGGACTGCACCAAGTGGACCCTAACTGGCTTGGTGTTGGAACTCATTACTTTGCAGAACTTCACAAGAGAGGTCCGCAATTGTGCAACATGGGCCTTCGTCTGAACATAACCGTGAAACAGCAGTTTTGCCAACAGTCTCTGGATGCACCACTATGCTCT
Organism: Dryoscopus gambensis; assembly: GCA_013389985.1. NCBI lineage: Eukaryota > Metazoa > Chordata > Aves > Passeriformes > Malaconotidae > Dryoscopus > Dryoscopus gambensis. The sequence goes on from WEIT01014237.1 coordinate 64,890, forward strand.
GGGCATGGAAAGTGTCTAAGCCATGTTTGGGAAAAAGCATACAATTGCCATTGTTTCTCACAGTTTTCAGGAGCATTCTGCCAGAAGTTTGATATATGCGCCACTAAACCTTGCCACAACAATGCCTCCTGCACTGAGAAGTCACAACTTTCTGGAGATTCTTATGAATGTACATGTCCTCCAAAATTTTCAGGTATTTCTTTTCTCCTCTAGGAATAAAAGTTATCATACACTATATAAACGATCATACACTTTCCTTAATAGGTTATTAAACAGTAAGAACAACACTAGCAATGCTTTTGTATAATTTGATTGCCCACTGCTGCTACCACACCTGCAGAGTCTCTTTTACATGGAGTCACTTATGGGAGACTGTGCAGGCATTTGAAGACAGTTTGTACCTGCTGACATTCATAAGTGCATTGCAGAGAAAAACAGAATAAGTTCTTATCATGCTTCATTCCTACTTAAGAATGAGACATTAATAAGCACTTGTTAACTTACAGAAGTAATTGGATTTTTTTCTTTTTTTGTTCTGCAGTTCAGTTTCTTAGACCAAATAACGTAAATAATTTTGAGTAATCTCCCCCAAAAATAGCTAGCTAACCAAACCAATGAAAAAGAGTAAATGGTTTTGATGAAATGAGCATTTCATTCAACCTGCTAAAACTCCCCTCCATTTTCAGTTAAAAGACTTTTCAAATTACATTAGTGAAATTTTTAATCAAAATTTGGTTTAACTGGAAAGTCGAACCTTAAATTAGAAGGTCAAGCAAAAGAAAATATCAGTATTTTCTTCCAGATTATTCTGTCCCCTAAAGTTTTTTCAAAGACAATTTGTTAAACGTACTGTTATCACCAAATTAATATGTCAAATGAAAAAAGAGAAATTAAGTAATCCTACAAGGAAATATTGCAGTATTCACCCAAAACCCATTGGAGAAACTGAATTTGGTTTCGGATTACAATACCAGAGAGTAAAACATGACTGGGCAAACTCTTATCTAACCATTATCTTTATTTCATATAGGAAAAAAAAATGAATTAAGGACATTATGGGAATGTTGTTCCTGCATTCAGACCAATAGAGTTTGTGTACGTTTTAGAAACTACCAGAAATATTCATTCTCATCACTAAAAAATTGTTGTAGCTCTTTTTGTACTTATGGAGAAGAATTCTTGAAATGTTACTCTGTTGGACTGGACATCTATGCTCTCACAATAGTAACGCTATGCTATGAAGCACAGCTGATGACTCAGGAATGAGTGAGGTTCACAGAACACACTTCATAGAAATGAAGCTTATGTTGCGTAAAGATTGCTGTAATTTATTTTTAATTGCTTTTCAAAGTGCATAATAATTTGGTTACTAATGCATTTGCCAATAGAAGATTATGCAGGTATGAATAAGTCAATGTTATGAGAAAAATATTTTTGTAATTATTAAAAGTGCAATTAGACAGTGGAAAACATTGATGGTATGCAGTATGTTTTATTTTTGTTTTATATTTTATCATTACTGGAGGCTGTGTAAAATTCTTTGAAAATAATAATATAGAAAGTGTCTGGTACTAAGTGAACTCAAATTAATGAAAAAATTCGCAAGCAATTCTGTTAAAAGCAATCATCATGCTTAATGTTATCAACAAGCAATGCTTAAAACATTTTTTTAGCCTATATAGGAGAGTTTTAGGTAATGCCATCATTTTGTACTGACAATAGTGGCCCATAAATAAGCTGTATGTAAACAAGAAGAATTAGGAGACTAAACCACCATATATTATGTGCATGGCTACACAAGAGTAAGGGAGAAAAAGTGCCTCCTGTAACGTAAAGTGTATTAGAAATTTGAAAACTTTCTGAAGTGTAAATAATGTAATAGTAATAATTCAAGAGGCAAGCATAATTATATGGTATTTAGACCCGTATGCTGTAATAGCATAAACAACTTATAACTGGAATTGTAATTTCCAGAAAGCTGCATATTAAAAATATTCTCACATTTTCACTCAACAGGAGAACATCTTTTGTTCTCAATGCTGAAAGAAGTTGTAAGCTAGATTCATGGTAAAAGAAATAAATACCACAGTTCTAGTAGCATTTCTGCAATTTAAACTATATGTGAATTTGTAACTATATGTCAGATGAGGTTGAGCACAGTAGTTCATATTAATATCTTTCTGACTTGCCTTAAAATTTTGGTAAGTTTGGAGCAAACTAATGAACAATGTTAGCACAAAGACCTATCTATCCATTTGCCTATCTATATTGTAGCTATAAATTTGACATTTTTAAAATATTCACCAAAGCCCCTAAATATTTACTAAGGTCAATGTTCCTGTTATTCCTTTGACATAGGTAAAAACTGTACAGAAATAGTTGGACAGTGCCAGCCATCTACATGTTTCAATGGTAACTGCATCAATGTTACTCCAAACACGTTTCTTTGTGAGTGTGACAAGGGCTTCACAGGTAGGAAACACCTTTTTTCCCTGTCTTACAATAATTTTATCTTTTGTAATAATGGTATGAATTTTTGCTTTATTAAAACAGTTATTTTAGATAATTAGTGCACAGTTTGCCATATCCTAAAATTTTTTAAAATAGGCTTTTTAAAATACAGAAATTAGAATTCCAAATTACTCATATACTAATAGAACTCATGTACATCCTATAAATGATAGGAGCTTTTCATAATCAGGTCCTATCCAGTAGTACCTTTCTTCTATTGGCAGTATAACAGAGGAAGACTCTCAATCACTGACTCGCTGGTTCTCACAGACAGAGTTCACAAGGATCAGAACTCTTCCTGGGTGGATGATCTTGAGTGGTCATGACATTTGTATTCATAATTTCAACATCCTCTTATAGATGTATTAGAAATAAAGGTTAGAAATAATCTAAAGATTCAATAATGTCATGATTCAGGGGTGTGATGATTAAAAAGAAGGAAGTTAATTGGCTTATTTATGATATAAGATAAATAAGATGTTTTCATGAGAAAACTTTGTATGAAAAAAATGTATCTAAAACCTATGTAAACACTTGGGGGATTAGGATAGGAGTCAAAAACCATTTATTCTTATGCTTCACAGCAGAAGTTCACTGTATGGATGTGAGAAAAGTACTAATACTCAGAAGAACATTCTTTAAGAAGGAGCTAAGTATGAAGCTAGCTCTTGAATATCCAAGGACAGTAAAACTTTTCCAAATGTCTCTTTGTTGGAAGCATCACTTATCCTTGTCAGTTATATAATACAAAGAAATCTTTACACTGAGACAAAGAGTTAAAAGAAAAAAAAATAGCATAATGGAGTTAGAGGGATCAAAGAGCCAGTCTTTATTTTCATAGTGAAAGATTGAAAATCTTTGTTGATATTTTAATTGAGTCTGTATAGAACTATATTTAAAAAAAATGGGATAGACATGCTGAATTCTAAATTCCTAGTAAATCTATTTGATAGTCTCCTTTTCTTCCCTTTCTTTCACTGTAGAAGCATCATGGTCAGCATAACTCTGAGAAAACTGAAAAAAAACCCCTCTTTTTTAAATTAAAAAGGTCCATTAGTAAAGTTTTCTAGAGCTGTCCCCCCCCCCGCCCCATTCATGGTCCATATCTTTTTAGAATACTTACCTTTCACACAAATTGTGTAGGCACATCACTTTTGAAATTTTCCCTATAAAAAATCTTTTTTGTCCTTCCAGTTTTGACATAGTGAGGGAGAGGAGAAATGAGACAGGAGGAACACCCTTCCAGATGCAGTAAATCCAAACCCATAATGACATGAAAATACTCTGAACTACTGGAGGGCAAGATACGTTGCAACCTACTCTCCAAGTAAATGGTATGGATTGAGAAGGAGAAAAGGAGACTTTGAGTGTAACTAGCTGCCTTTTTATTCTTTACTTAGCTAAAAGAAAATAGGGAATCCTTTTTTGTTTCTAAGCATAAGTATCTTAGAAGGAGAGGGATTTTAATGATTTTTTTCTGCTTCTGTAGTATAAGAAGACTGATTGACTAACAATTATTTTCTCACCAAATGTGGTGGTTTAAGTCTACATGTCTTCCTATGATCCTGTGTAAAGATGTTTGCTAGTACAAAGGCAATTTCAAGAATAGCTACCTAAAAGAATACTACCCATGTGAAAACAGATGATTTTCTAGGAAAACAGACAATTTCCTGTTGTTGTTCCATTGCAGCTGTATTGTGTTCTCAGCCAAGGTGAGTTGTGTAATTATGAGTCTTCTGAGTTGAATACTATTTTAATTGTGTGAAATTGGCAGAAAACTCAAAACATTCCTCTGTCTTGATATTGAACTTGCACACAGAAAACAAAACATAAAAACAAGATTGTGCACATTATGTTTAAGATTTTGTAAACTTTGTCCTACCTTTTTTCCAAAATGAGGCAAGACACCGGCAGTAACCAGTTCACCTGATCTGAATGAAAATATTAAAAATATTTGTTACTCTATATTGATGGGATGCAAATAAAATTATAAGAAAATAAAAATCCTCTGAAAGCATTTATTCAAAATAAGTAAAGGTTGCTGGGTCCAAGTTGTGTTCACAAGGATCTATTAGACAAGCAATTTAAATTCTCATGTAATTATGTAGGGTTTTTTTTAAATAATTATTTAGTTCGTTCACTGAGCTCTCAAAACTCTCTTTACTCTTTCTTGAAAGAAGACTTTTAACATAACAGCAAACAGCTAGCATTAGTTTTGCCAGTATTCTAATGACTGAATACTCCAATTCATACAAGAATTTGTACTCAGACTTATTAAGAAGCATTTAGAGGAAGGGAATATGGGTAAAACAAAGATGGGGTGGGTACAGAGAGGAAGGAGGGAAAAATAGGCTGATAGTGTGTAAGCAGTTGCTGCTCAGTACTGTCGTCTGACTGAGACCTGCACTGAATCACTGTAGTGTATCCATTCTTTTTATTAAATCTTTTTTTAACTCTCTTTCCACATAATCTCACTCTGTCCCCATCTATGCATTCTTAGCTCCCAATGCCAGAACTGGAGAGAAAAAAGTGGCTGAAGTTGGTGTCTGCAATTTGAGTTAGACCACTGGTGATAGTGGTCCTAATATTTTTGCAGTTGGACTAAATGAGGGTCTCAGCATCAGTAAGCTGAAGGGAGATTGTAGAAGTGTGTGTCTGAAGGGAGTCAATTTAGTGCCAGCAAAAGGCATCAGACTCTAAGTGGTGGTGGCTCCCATGCCCAGTGCCAGTCGGAGCAGGTGAGAGTCCCAGCACCAGCAAGTGGAGAGCAGAGCGACAGGGCCTGTGTGCACTGGCAGTAGCCACTTGGAAGATAAAATGTTTATATTTTCCTGTAAGCTGGTCTCGGCGTGTGTGTGCGTAAGTGCATGTGCACGTGTATGTATGTGCCTGTGCAGTTCATTAGCACACTTCAAGCTGGACTAGCTGGCGAGCAGGAGGCACAGGATGGGGGCATCAATGTTAGGTGAGCTGAGGTCCCATACTGCTATTGAAGGGAATCACCAATGTGTTTGTCCTTCTGAAACAGAGGGTAAAGGGCTGTGTATATTTACTAGCAAGCTTCAATCCTGATCAGTCAGAGAAGAGGACTAGGATTTGGCTGTTTGGACATATGTTTTTTGTGAATTCTGGGTGGGTGCTGTTAAAGGCAATGCCTTATCTGTGGGTAGTCTATGCAGCTGGTTGCATTAGTGTCCTCTGCATGTGTGCATCTCTGGCATACATGTTCATGTTGGCTGCTGGCTGAGCTGGCAAACAGGAAAGCAGCAGCTGCATTCATTGGATGGATGGGACTCCCAGGTCTTTGGGTTCAGGAGACTGAGGAGAGACCTCACTGCAGTCTACAATTTCTTCGTGAGGAGAAGATGGGGGGCAGGTATCTCTTCTCTCTTGTGACCAGTGACAGGTCTTGAGGAAGTGGTCTGAAGCTTCAGATCAGGGGACGTTTAGGTTGGATATCAGGAAAAGGTCCTTCACCCAGAGGATGGTTGAGCACTGGAACAGGCTCCCCAGAGACATGGTCACAGCACCAAGCCTGACAGAGTTCAAGAAATGTTTGTACATTGCTCTCACGTACATGGTGTGGTTCTGGGCTGTCCTTTGCAAGGCCAGGAGTTGAACTCAGTGATCCTGATGGGTTCAACTCAGCATATTCTATGATTATATGATTCTAAGAATCTCATTTAGCTAGGAGAAGATAAAACACCATCTTTACAGAGAGTTTTCATACATGCAAAAGAAAGGACTGTTACTTGATACCATTATCATTTAAAAGGATGTAAAATTATAAAAAAAGAGAAGAGGATAAGATACCCAAAAGAATTCTAGACTCCATCCCCTTTCTTCAACCATATTTATCATCATATAGAGTGCCTGGTTCCAGCTGCAGTTCTGGCCAGCTCCAACCCACCTACTACAGGTCATGGCTAAGCCCACAGCCAAGGTGGGGGCACCTTGGGTGAAATGTACTTAAGAAAGGACAAAACGCTGCACAAGTTATAGAGGAATAAAGTAAAAAAATATGTGAGAAACAGCTCAGTGGATATCAAGACCAGTAAAGGAAGGGGGAGGAGGTGCTGCAGGCACCAGAGCAGATATTCCCTTGCAGCTTGTGCTGAAGACTGTGGTGGAACAGGTATTTCCCTGCAGGGTGTGTAGCAGTCTGGAGTGGAGTGACGTGAGGCCTAAGAAAGGGATGAGGAAAGGTATACTCAGAATGGCACTGAGTACAGGTGTATTAATACTTTTGGTATACCAAGAAGACACAATTACAGATGAAAAAATCCCTGGATGCTTGTATTTTGAAGAAGATAAAATTAGCTACATGATTTTGAGTCTACTTATCTCAAATGTTATACCTGGTTTAAACAGACACGCATTAAAAATGGATAACGAGACCAGTGAGTCAGAAAAGCTTCAGACCAAATACTAAATAAAGTTTTCTTTAATGACAATAGAACAATACTTAGGTGTGTAGTAATATGTTGTGGGATACCAGAGTGATCAGCCTGCATATGCAATTCTGAAGCACGACATCTGCAGAATCAGTTCTTTTTCATGTAGCCTTGTATGCACTATAAAGACACTTCCAGACATGCTGTAAGTTATGGACAGCTTCATGAGCTTGTTACACAATTTTATATCATTAGTTGGCCAATTGTATGCGTCACATTGCAGTCTGATATGTTTCTATATTTTCAAAGCCTCTGCTTTGAACTGTCCGGAACCCCTCCCACAGTCTTATGATTATTCACTTTAACATAGCTGTCTAGTCTGCAATAGCTTACAATGAAAAGCACTGGTGTTTAAAAGCATATCACTGTATGTAAATCATTTTCTCAAATGATTATTATTAGCATCTGAGTCACTATTGCAATTTTTATTATGTTTTCAACTGTGGTTCTTTACGGATTTTAGCAAAATCATAAAATGAAATCAGTGGAGACATTTATTTCAATCTTACTTGCTCTGGCCTAGAATTGTCTGTCTCTCCACTGACAACAAAGATATCACAGTTGGCTAGATAGAAACTTGTATGTTTCAGTTGAATGCCTAAAATATGATGGAGAAATTCTGTGGGTTTCATTTCATTAGCATATAGAAAGGGGATTAATCAAAAGTTGTAAACAAATGGGGAAATAGGGAATGAGAAAATGTTTGGATGTAAATTCTAGCTAATAGTTAATTTTAGTTTATTGTTTCAGCATCTGTTAGGTGCTTCATGAAGGGGAATATTATCAATAGTATTCATTAATGAAGTAGCAGTTCTGTAAAAGATTCTTTTGGGAAAAGTAATGCTGCTTCTCATACAACTTTAAAACATGTCAGTATAATAATCTTTATTTAATAAAATATATATATATATATGAAACATGACAAGCAGTAGGAAGCAGAAGGAGCACTTCCATAGGGCCAGAAGTGAGCATGTATTCTCTTTTCTTAATAGACCTTTACAGATACATTATCCAGACTCAGTTTCATGTAACTATAATCAGTGTAGAACTTAAAGCATTTAAAGCCAAGATTCAATAATAACTTTTTATATAACTTAAGAAAATACGATGAGACCAGAAAAGAGGACATAGTGGAGGAGTGGCAATAAAAGAAAAAAACTGAGTTGAATGTTTGTGATACTTCACAGAAGATGGGCTCAGGAGGTGGTATCAGCTAATAAACTGAATAGAAATAAGGATTTAGAGAAAGACATTTCACGTTTCATAATTAGTATTCAAAGGGGAAAAAAAACCCTGAAAACAAAAGAAAAAATAAAAAAATGAAAAATAAGAGGAATGGAAGTGGTCGAAATAAAAACAGAAACATTCTTTGCAAAAAGGCAAAAATGAGTGTTTGTGATACCAGTTATGTTTGGGAATCTAGAGTAATCAATGAGGCTGATGAATGAAAGGTTGCTGAAATATGGCATTCTTTGTTAACCATAAACCACAGCAAATACCAAGAACAAAAGAGCTCTACCTCAGCACAATTCTGGCCCTGAAATGGGAGAAATGCCAAAGGCTCCATTAAGTCCATAAAATATATCACTAGTCATTTTTATGGAAGTGATTGGATAGTGGGGTGATGGATGAATAGACAGATAGGTAGATAATACAACAAACAGAGAGTGCTCATGGTTTGACTGTCATTATTCATATTTAGCAATCACAGTTGTATTGGTGAAGACAAAGCATACATTGCAATATATTGGGTTAATATTGATGAAAAAATAGAGATGTAATATTTCTTTTTGGTTCTGCCTGTGCTGCCATTTCACTAACAGAGCTATAAATTACACTTACTAAGAGGAAAAAAATAAAACCCACAAGGTGATATGAAAGCTTAGAGAGCATACTGAAGTCTTGCAAACTCTGACAAAGCAAATATGAAAAAAAATAGTCATTCTAGAAAGAAGACACAAAGTTCTACAGGAAATAATGAAAGTGACATAGCCAGTAAAGTCACTGCCACTTTGAACAGCAGAGTGTTTAAAATGCTCAGCATTAAGCGAGTAACAAATTTCTAAGAGAAAAAAAAATGAAATCAAATCCCCAGTTGATGAGCAAAAATAAAAGTTTACTCTTACTATTTCACAGTGGATTGATAATAATAACTTTTGAAATTCATACAGAGGTGGAAAAAACCCAAAAAGAATAAGATACAATACTGTGAAATTGAAAAAATAGAAAATATCACCCTTACATTAATTCTTGCTGCAACTTCAGTCGCTGTTGTCTCTATGTCAGGAGCAGTCTATTACATGACATAGAGACACCTGGATGAGTGTATTTGTTCTTAAAAAAGCATCCAGCTGTGTTGCTTTTCTCAGTAGTCAAAATTATATTCTGTCACTTTATATCAGTAAAATAATTCATACAGACTTATACAGAAAGCACTGAGATGCTTATTCTGATGACTGCAAGTTTCTTCTGCACATTACATAAAACTGGTTTTGAAGAAGTTAATGGAACATACTTGCATTCAAAATAATGAATGATGAGTTTTTAATGTCCCAAAACAGAACATGAATTCATCTCTTTGTCATCCATGTATATTTTTTCAGTTATATTGTCAGCCTAGCTAAATTCTAACACAGATTTTTAAGTTATTCAGTGGCAATGCACAGATCTAACTGACTTTTCAGCATCTTCTAGCTCTTCAGTACTGTGAAGATGGATGAGGACCTTAATTTCCTTGATGTTGATGTGAAGGCTTAATCGCTTGTCGTTTTGATCAAAAGAGTTGATGATGTATGGCATATATCCTAATATATACACAATGATTGGCAAAGAGCCATCTATAGCACAGCAATTATATAAATTTTGATTTAGCACAAAATCCCTTTCAAACATATGCTGAGAAATACAGATTCCTTTCTGCCAACTAAGTACAACCTACAGGTTGTACTGTCAAACAAGTTATTGCATTGTAACTTTTTATCACTGAAAGTCTTAAACAGTCTGCTTTAAACAAGGACCTGTGTCTCACCCATTATGAAATAAAAAAATATATTTGAAACCTTGCCTGTGTAATGAATTTTTCCTGAAGCCTCCAGGGAATCTGATAGCTGATAGTACTGAGTGGTTTGTAGTGATGCATAGTATTATTTTAAAATTTCCTTTGTTGTAGAAATCATACCAGCTTTGATCAGTGTCCTGGTTTAACCCCAAGAGGCAGAAAAGCCCCATCCAGCCTTGCTCACTCCCCAACAGTGAGATGGGGGAGAGAATCAAAAAGGTAAAGGTGAGAAAACNTCTTTTCCCAGCTTTTTTTGCTGAGCATGACACCGTATGGTGTGGAGTATCACTTTGGTCAGTTGTGGTCAGCTATCCTGGCCATGTTCCCTCCCACCTCCTTTTGCACCCCCAGGCTGCACATTGGTAGAGTGGGAGAAGGAGCAGAAAAGGCCTTGACGCTGTGTGTAAGCACTGGCCAGCAATAACTAAAATATGACAGGTTTTTCAGAACAGCTTCCATCACAAATCCAAAATACAGCATCATACTAACTACTATAAATAAAACTGACTTGATCCCAGACAAAACCAGTAAAATCAGAAACTGAACAGATTAGATAGAAGGTTATTAGGATCAGCACTGTCAAGCATGATTCTCTTAATAATATTTTTATCACTGGGAGAATCAGTTTGGTCATTATCATGCCTGAGAAATCATTTTTCTATTTGAAGAGATGAATGTTATCTTTCAAGTGAAAAAATGTTTTTTATATGAACTTTGTCAAAAGCACAGTCTTTCTGAGTTAGTAATGTCTCCTGTATTTCTGTATTTTGTGGGAATGCTGCAAGTTTCTGCTGAATGGTGAATTGCAGCTGTTAAGTAGTTTTAAGCATATCACAAAGGTGGTACTGCTACTATCTGCTTCTTTATGGGTAGCTTAAGTTTCATTTAGCATTTTGTCAGAAATGATAGATGAATGATTTAATGGTCCTGAATTGTTCGCCTTGCATCAGGGATTCAGGATTTCTTTTCCATCAGTTAACAGAATTTGATCATCTCCATTGAAATGTTGTGCAATAGCACCATCATAGGGACATATATAATTTGAAGCCACTGCAAAGATGTTTGATGTGATATCATTTTGCATTTTGTTGACATTTATACTTTCCTTCATTAGAATTTTAAAACATTCATTTATGGTGAGCAGCTTGTTTATTTGCCAGTTTTTACATTTTACTCTAGCTCTGTTCTACATTCATACTTAAACAGTGTTCTGATGAAGTTATTTTTAAAAAAAACTCAAACACATCTCACATTTGCCTTTGACAAAGCAAAGAACATCCTCTGAGGTAATTTATGCTACCTGACTTCCATGCTGGCTGAAAAAAACCAAAGAAATGTG
>WEIT01014238.1:0-40451 GCA_013389985.1 Dryoscopus gambensis
AACAAAACCGCACTACAACACTGCTCCTCGCGGGGAAGCCAGCTCTGTCTGCCGAACTGCAGAAAGCTCCTGTCCTCAGGGACACCTCTGTTGCTGTGACCCCTGCATATCTCTCTGCCGGCTAGCGGTGGAGGAGTCTGGGGCAACATTCCCAGTGGGTCCGCAGAAAGAAGGGGGCTGCAGCAGCTTATCAGGGCTTCCAGAGTGTCTCTGGGCTACACCCTCGCAGGCAGCAGCAAGCCGTAAGAGAANTCCAAAAGCCGAAAGAGACCTCGTCCTCTGAGCATTCCCTTATCACAGTTTCGAAGGGCCCACGGGCCCAAGGCTTGAACCAATGAAAGGCTCACAGGGGAGGGATCAAAGGCAGGGTTACAGCTTAGGAATACACCATACATTTTTGGAAAGGGGAAACAGAACAAACCATTCAAAGGAAAATACACAACCTCACAGCTCCTGCAGTTAGATGCTGTGCAGACCCCAGGCGGCCTGCGCCAGCATCAATTAATAACTTCATAATTAACACTGAGGTACTTCGGCAGCATATTCCTTCTGCTTATGAATAGTGAGCCCACAGAATATGCAGAAATACTTAGATACTGAAGTATACATGCGCAAATCTGAGGCCGGTAAACATAGTCAATTTGTGAAAAGTATTATTCATTCTGTGCAATTTTGAGATTTGATCCATGATATGATATTAGTTTTCTATATTTAGACTGGAAATATTAGGAGGCACCTTTCTGAGATTATCTTTAAGAAAACAGTTACAAACCTCATTAGCAACAGAAGGGTCCATTTCAAAGGAAAATAAGCCAGCCATCCACTTGGAGACACTCTGCCTTCATTACCTTACTCCTCTTCAGAATTCTTCCCTAACCCATGCCTTCACAGCATTATTGCAATGTTACCACATTTAGGTTGTTCAAAGAGCTGTTTACAGGAAATCTCAAAGAAAATGCTCTTCCAGCTTTCACAATACAGGGAATCCTTCCTGGATCCACTGTGTTAATGCTGTTAGACCAGTTAGAGATTGTTCACTTACTTCTAAAAGTACACATACATTCATAAAGACCCTCAAACTTTGAATGGCTATTTAGTAGCAAAAAACATCACTGAAAACATCATTACAATGATTATTGTCTCTTGAGTTTTCTGCTTGTTTTTAATTTGGCAATGCTTGTGAGAACTTTAAAAATGTTTTGATATGCATTGCCTTTGAATTATTCATTTTAATTAGTCACTGTTCTCCCTAAGTAGTAGATCATGTGATATTTCTTTTCTTTGGTTGTATGGTTAAAATAGGAAAGAGAATGATGACAAATAATCGTTATGAATACTACTGAGTTGACTGAAAATGCTAAATATTTGATTAAAATTTTAATGTCTACTTAAAAACAAAACCATCAAAATTCTTATCACTATCACCACCAATTTCCATCCGTGTTTAGTGATTTTCATCTACATTTAGTGCGGTTTGATCTGTAGTGCATTGGATAACATCAAACAGATAAATGTGTCACGTTCCTCTAATGTGAAACTGTGGATTAACACAAACTCATGCTAGAATTCATCCTGAATCAAAAGCTTCAGAACATTTCCACCAATACCCATCAGTTAATTTTTTAATGCCTTCTATGACAGCTGGTACAACTTTAACTCACTGCAAACCAATCTTGTGTTTCACTTTTACTATCATCATGATGCTAATCTGTGAAAATATTTACAAGGCATTTCACATTTCCTTAATACTCTGCTATGCCAGCATTATGTTCAATTTTGAAATTTTTTGGATAGTACTATATTATCTGACTTTTTTCCACTTACACAAAAGCATCTTTATTTTGTTCTTTCAGCACTAAGGGCACTAGCTCTCAAAAGAGCAAGGCTTTATATTACAGTTTATTTTCAGAATCTCACATCTGTGATGGAAAACATGCTTGTACGTTCGCATACTTGTCACATCTGCATCACATGTATCTTGAGGAACATTTCAAGACTCTCTTAGGGATATTTTTCACTTTCTATTTTTTGCAAGACTTATTTCCTTCTGATGTAAGCATGGAAAAGTACCAGTGCACAGGACTCAAGCAGCTCTGTTTGCAGTCTTCCTACAAAATGTGTATTACAAGCATGAACTTTAACTCCAGGTTAAAAAGTGCATAAGATTAAATTTTGGTGGAGCTGACTTAGGGAGTTTTTTTTCTGTGGATGTTTCAGGCTAATTCCCTCTGATGTAGATTATTTTGTTTTTTAAAGTTAGAAAAAAATCAAAGCAGTATAAAGGAGAACCAGGTTCCAATTTATCCATATCTGGAATTATAAATTACAAATCTGTCTTCACATCTATTTCAACAATTAAAAATAATTTTCTGCAGAGAAAGAGAGGAAATTTTATTCACCAAAGTTCTATATATCTGAAAATGTGTCAACTCAGTCCCATAGGAGATTCCTTGGACCTCTCCTTCCTTGCTTTGCAGACTTTAATCAGTCTGTCAGTGAACACACTGCTACTAGGACAGCCTTGGTGGGAACCAGAAAACAATGTTCAGAGCTATTTGATTTCAGATTTTTATTTTGTGGGGACATGAAACATGTTCACAGGCAAATTCTGCTAATGCAGGAAAGTTCAGATTTTATGTCTGGGCTGAGAGGAGTTTGGATCCTCCTGTTACATGGCCACAACAAATGACCAGGCTAACATCTTTAGTTTTAAAGGGGCACGGGGACTCAGCAGTGAAATGACCAGTGAGGAAAGGCCTTTCCAGCAGCTATTCATCATCCTTTATCTTGTACAATGTACAACAGCAGGACCCCAATTCACAGCTGAAGGTTATTCCTTCCAAATGGACCTTTGGCAAGTGCAGAGATTGGACTTCTGTGGCTTCTGACCTTTCAAAGGAATACCTGGGGAAGATAAAGAGAGCAGGATTATGTATTTTCTTGCCAGATTAATTTGTTATCATTCTGGACTCAGCTAGAGCACACAGTGTGCTTGTATTTGAATGTAACCATGGAGTTCCTGGGTATACAGTTGGAGTAGGAACTGGACAAAGATCATGGGGAGTCCTGGACCCAGATCAGCAGACTAGATTTCGGGTGATCTATGTTTTGAAATAAATGTCCTGGGTAACCTTTAGAAAAAGCAGAATTTCTTCTAATTGTAGTTCTCACTGAGAACTACATTTCCTTTCTTACACGCCTTCTTTTTCAACTATTTGTCAAAATCATAGGAGTATAAACTTCATTGAGATTCCTTGTGGTTTTTACCTGTGTCCTACTCATGGGATCAGGCTCCTGAATACAGGGGTTGCCTGCTATGAATTATCAGGAATCATGGATTTTGTGCTTGTGTAATGCAAAAATCACCTTTTCAAGGAGTCTGTCAAGCCAGTTTCGGCCTTAACCTGATCTGAATTTGAAGTCAGCTCCTCAAAACAACCAAATTCTCATCTACAAATACTTCCATGTTAACAATTTAATTAAAGTTCTTGAATCTGATACAAGAACCTTTCTGTTCTCTCCCTCCTCTTTTCTTGCACACACACAAGCATACACATACATACACACCATCTCTCCTCAAACTCTGTATTGGGCAAGTAACTGCAGCCTTTCACTGGAAAGAGTAAAATGCCACACAGAGAAAATTGATTTCAATTGAGTGACAGTAGAGTAAAACTGCAGTGAGTCAGGAAGTGAATCAGAAAGCACAGATTTGATGGACAGAGAAAGGCACACAAAATGAATGTTGTACATTGTATTTAGAGTGATCACTTTCTAAAGAACTTGCTGTCAGAGTTACAGAAGAAATAAAAATGGAGAAAACTCAGCAGAGCAAGGAGCTGCTTTGTAGCTTTTTACAGTTAACAAAATCTAATAACTACATTATGGAAAGACATTAGCAAAATGGGCCTCTGGCTCTTATTCTGAGATCCAGGACTCACTTGATGTGTGATTGGGCAAACTCTGTGGTCATCTGGTGCTTCAATTTGTTTACAAAAAAGAATAGAGCTGAACCATATCAAAAAGATGCATTAGGCAAGTTCATTTTGCAGTTATTGGGGACCTTGCGATTCTGGTATGAATTATGTAGTAAGTTCAAAATGTTATCATCCCAGTAAAATGAACACATTTTTAGAAGTTGATGGGAGCTGTAATTGTGCTTATTTAGTATCAGGAAAAATCAACCACCTTCCAAAATGAAATAATTGTCTTTAGGATATTTCCAGTTTAATACCTCCTCCTTTACCCCTTTCTTACCCTACAATAGTGCTGTCTCTGTAACTTACACGTTCTAAAATGCTTCTACTGCCCCATCACATTAGAACACCACTCAGTAAGGAAAAATCTTGGTACAATGGCAAAACACCAAGTGAAGTGAAACAGAGGTTTTCTGTGCCTGCCATCTTACCCACCTTGTAGGAATATGTCCCCAAAACCCCCAAACCTCAAAAGTAAAAATACAAAAAATAACCACCCTCAAGAACCTCCCATCACTGAATGTCATTCTCTGACAGCCTCTATCAACAGTGTCAGAAGCTTTCTCTCACAAGATTTTTTATTAATCAGTGGCCATTCATGTCATGAAAATATGATAAGTCAAACAAATTGATCTGTGGTTGTTGGGATGGGAATTTGCATCAGCTATGATGAAAAGAACTAAAAATAGCAATAGGATTGTGGAGGAGGAAATTTGTTAACTTGGAGTTTCACCAGACATCAGAGTAAATTGTCATGGTTTCACCAGTATCTTAATGCTTGCCTTCACATATCTGTGGCAGAGTCACAGGGGGCTGCTTTTCTAACTGCAGTTTATAAAGCTGTGCTCCAAGTCAACTACCAGCACTGTGGTTTACAAGAAATGTTTAAGAAAAACAAATGAAAATATTATGCCTTGTGTCCTTAATAATCTCCTATTAATGTGCAGATGGAGCGCATTGTGCAGGAGCTGTTACGGGTGAGCTGGGAACAGCTGTCTGGCCTTGCTCTGGCTTGAGACTGCAGCCTGCAGGACCCAGATATGGTGCCTAAAGGACTGTGAATTACACAATCACAGGCAGGATGTGAGTTAAAAGAGTTGAAGAAATTGCTCTTTTGCAACACACAAGAGGACGTGAGGAAGTGTGAAAGTGTAAATTAAAGAAGTCTTCTTTATTAACCTGCACCTCTGCCAAGTAAAATGAGCTAGCTTTAGACTCCTTCACACTCACTTAGGCTCAATTGCACCCACTTACCACTGTTCAACTCGCATTTTCTTGACCACTGTAATAAATATGTGATGTACCCCCTGACAGAGCAAAATACTTTCCTCAAAGGAACAGTCAGCATCCACCGAATCCAGAGGCTGAACTTACTCATATGTAGCTGACGAATGTGTGGTTTTTGCCTAGGATAAAAGGTGTGTTGTAAGAATACTTTCTAAAGATCCTGTGCACGCATGCTGTGCTGGCTGAGGCGAGCTGAGTTAATGTTTGCTTCCAGTCAGGAGTGCCATCATGATACATGGTGTGTGTGAGGAAGATAGAGCATGATACTTGATTGAGATCAAGTCCTATTCATCTTATACTGCCACTGACCAGAGGAGATATGTATACAGTCTTTTCCAGAGATATTTCTTTTTGGTAGGACAGCATCAGAAAGCAAAGCAAATCTAACCAGGTAATTGCTTAGGCAGTGAGGGGCCTTCTGCTTTCATACAGAAAAAAAACCCAGTGGGTTGTGTTCATCCTCCAGCTTGATGACAACCAGCTTGACCTCAACAGTTTATTACAAAGAACATGAATTTGGTTCAAAGAATCTATTTCTGTTTTAAAATGAACAACACAGAAGAGAAAGGGAGTGAAGTTTCACAGGAGAGAAGGGGAGTGGAGTTTATGCTAGATTTTTATTGATATTGTGTAGATTTTTTTTTATGAGCAGCCTTGTACTCAGATGAACACATGAAGGACAAAACATTGCCTTTTCTTTGTCAGGAAATAGGAACAGGTTTGTAAAACAGGCCCAAGGTAGAAGTGACAGCACTTGTACCCAATCTCATCTTGAGGCTGACAACACTAAGCCTGGTTTGCAAGTCTATCTCAGCTCCTCAGGGTGTGGGTAATGCAACTTTAATCAGCCTGTATGTGATTTGGTCTCAAAGGTCTTTCTTAGTGCTTACATCTTATGCTTCTGAGGCACTTTGAAACTTCATTTGGTGCCAATCCCTGTTTCCAGGAAGAGAACCAGAGGGTTCCTGGGTAGATATTTGTAATATGCTACAGTAAACACAACCATAAGGTGCCTGAACTACTTCAAAAAAGATGAATTAGTTAGTAGGATCTCCTGAGAAAACTTCACATCTACTTCATCACCTTGCCTTTTATGTGTATGTAGATGACACTTCAAACTGGTTCCACTCACTCCTTCTTTCCCTCTCCCCCTGATTGCCTTGAAACAGTGCACTTGTGCAAAAAGACTGTGATGGCATTTTCTCAGATGGGTTAGTGAGAAGCTATGAAGAATGACTTTCAAGCATCCCTTAGCTCATGTAATTGCATAGTTCAAATGAATTACTTTGAGCTGACGCTGACAGAGAAAACGCAAAATCCAGTTCAGAAAGACAGTGGGTGGCACTTGAGTCCAACAGGAATTTCTCTGAGGAATTTGCATTTGGCAGGCTGTTTCCTATACCCTACAGGCCTGTGTGAATAAGGTGGTAGCCCTTTTTTTAGGACAGCAATGTTGAAATTGAGAAGGTAATGCTAGACACCTGCACTTCCCATATCTCAGGAAAAACATGAGTGAAAACAGTGGAGCAGAGCAGACGTAAAATAGGTTAAATTATTCCCTCTGAAACACAATAATCTATGCATATATTGTTTCTTGCTACACTGGACTGTGGGCACCCTTGTCTTCCCAGACACAAATTGAATGGGGTAAGGTCTAGTGCAAGAGAGGCGAATGGGTTAGGACTTGCACCTCCACCTGATCACCTCTGTTCGTTCACCTTTGCTTGGCTGAGGAACAGAAAGTCATGGCTTGAATAGCCTAAAAGCAGTTAATAAAGCCCTGTACAGGTATTAAACATTCACATTTTCCATGGAGATGGAAAAAAAAAAGTTGCTGGCCTTTACCCAAACTCTTCTCTTCTCTTCAATGTTTGCATTGAGGATTTGTCATTAAAAGGTTATTTTAAACACCAGGCCTGAAAGGTGAAATGGTACGTAAATTACACACCCTTGCTGAAGAATGCAGTGAGTCTATAATGATCCATCCTAGCAGTAATGAGCTGCTCCTGCTCTCATTTACCTGAGCATTCTTAACACTATTAAAATGTTGTTGACTCTAAGAGGTAGAAAAAGAAAGAAAAAATGGGGAAACACAATTAGAATATAAGAAAGAAGAAAAGACTAAAGCAAAAAGGGAAAGATTTTAGGTAACTAAGATGTTCAGATTAGTTATTTGTAAATAGAAAAGTATGTAAATTTTAAAAAAACCTCTTCTATATGGGGGAATTTTTGTTGCTTTTTTTCTTAAGGAAAAGCTTTTTAAATGTCCTCTTTAGGTAATTTTTTTTTATGCACCATGCTTCTTTGGATTTACAACAAAATTCTTAATGGCTATTTCAGGAGAGGAGAAAGTGAGGAGGATGTGGGTAGATTGCTGAAGAAGTGAGATATGAAAAAAAACGGTAAGGCTTAAGAATATCTGCCTTCAAGGTGGTCAGTAATTGAACACAAATATAGTATATTGTGATTAAAAATTTGTACAGACTAAATTTAATTCTGCCATAGCCAATTGAAGATACTGATCTAAGCAGAAATTAATCAAGGTTAAACTGACTCACCCACAGCTCTTTTATTTGCTATTTAGTGCTGTTGATTTAGCTGAAGGGTTCATTCAACTGTAGGGACCATGTGTGTTGTGCAAATGCCACTTGGGGGCTTTAAATGAAAAGGAGAAGAAGCAGGACTTGAGGGCCACTTCATTTTTCGTATTTCCAGCCTGTTCAGAGACCCATGAAGCTCTCTGAAAAGTGCTCTTGAAAGCACATGTGCCGCCTAGGCTGATCTGAGTGTTTCAGCTCAGGGGAACACTGACATCCATCTTACATTCACTAAGATAATTTTCTGCCTTTTGGGTTTTTTTGGTGTGTTTGTTTGTTTTTACAGTTTTTGTTGCTTTTGTTTGAGAACTAAGCTTTATCTGAAGCCATTTTAATGCTTAGAAAAATTGATTTATTTTTTTTGTCTGCCTTACTTTTCATTTCCACTCACTTCTGCATGTTTGCATCTTGCCTGGAACAGATGCATCTAAATTCAGGCATGGCAGGAAATAACAGAAAGTTTAAGTCACTGAAAACTTCATCATTGCTTTCAGGAGATTTCCAATTCAGTGGAAAAGATAGACCAAGACTGGGGGACTGATTATGTCTTTAAAGATGCCTTATCTATAACAATACTGTTCTGTTTTAGTTATTGATCTGTAAGATAACTGTTTCATTGTATGTCTCAATAATTTCTTTGGAAAATAAAATATATCCCATCGGTTTTGCTCAATTAACTGATCTTATATTTGAAGTTTATTTTTTGGGGTGGCTAAGGAATGTGAGCATTAACAGAAGACAAATAAACATGGAAATTTTATTCAGGAGACAAGGTTTACAAGTTTTCTTTCTCATTGCTAAATAAATGTTAATGGGGAATAAACATAAAATTCACAGGTCGGTAGGACTTTATCAATATTTTCATTTTTCTTAGTGACTTCTATATGGATGGTCCTGAAAGTTCTTATGAAAAAAAATCTCTATTTCAGTATTACATCTCCCCTTGCAAAATGATAACTGTGAGCTGGCAAAAGTTCAAGACTCACATTTAACTTTAGAATTTTTAATTAAAAGGCAGTGGTTTTTTTAAGTACAGGGTCCCCAGAGTTTGCTGTGAACACAATAACTAATTCTGGGGCAAGAGATGCAGGTTTATTACTTGTGAAGCCACTGTAACAGATTTTTTTAAGTAGTTTTAGATGCCGTCTCCTCTCCAACTTAACCAAAATACCTTTCAGCTGTAAAAATATTTTCTACATTTTCATTATGACTTCATGATGCTAAATTTTTTTATATAAGAGAAATGGAGAGAGATAGTGAGAATGATAGTTAACTTCTCCTGATGTCATTTGTCACCAAGAAGATATGATAGAACTAAACACTCCGACACATTCTTTAGTTATTCTGGACTGCTGTACTATGGCCTATATTTTTTTTCAAGTGTTGAAAGTAACTTATATACTTTAGATACTGGAAGCGTAGCTTAGTTAAGTTATACAATTCATACTTGGAACTTTCAGAGAAAAATCAAAGACATGGGCATTTAAAAAAAAAAAAGCTTTGTCAACTTTGCTCTTACAAAGTTCCATCCATATAGTATCACTAATATCTTCACTTAAATAGCATTAGGATTAAGTCATAAGGAAACAGGCAGCTGAAGCATATTCTTGGCACGAGGCAGCTTGAAGATCTATCTCAGTGTCTTGTCTCCAACTTGTACAGAATATAAGAACTGGTCAAATGTATGTCATCTGTAAACAATATCCACCTTTGCCATTTCACGAGTTAGCAGCTTTTGAACTTTGCTATCTCAACTTCCTTAGCCTGATCCAGTAAGGAGTCACTCAGCAAGGAATGATAGCTTCAGTCATTTATAAATTCAAGTATCTGTTACTTGCCTTCTTAGGGCTACTGCCAGTATTCTGCATTTTGCTTTGTTTAGCTACTGTTCTCCTAATGTTACCTTAGGAGATAATGCCACTTTCAGAAATGTGGTTTTTAAAACAGTAGTCAGCTGGAAAACCTGCTCATTTGCATAAGTTGTACAAGTGCAAGATTTATTACAAGAAAATATCCCACTTTTATATTCTTTCTTGATTCTTAAAAATATAATTCATAATTCTGCAGGTAATTTCATAGTTAATTTCCAGTGAAGCATTTAAACTCAGCAGAGAAATCTGGATAAGAAAAAGCTTTTGTTCATAAAGTATTTTAAAAGATATAATTATTTTATTCTTGTTTCCTAACCCTATAATTTCCTCATCCTCAGGAGTCTACGGTGAAATAATTATGTGTCATTTGTAGTACTGACATTTTGCTCCTGCTTTTTAATTTGGAAAAGCAAGTAGTGTTTGCTGCTTAGTATCTGAAATAGGTGCAGAAAGGAAACTTAAGTAAGTATTAAACTTAAGTAAGTTAATAGAAAACAAAAAGCAAGAGGTATATGGATTCACTTGAGCCCACAATATAAATGGAAAAATAGAGACAGTACCGCTTTCAGAAAAATAAAACAAACCAAGGAAAACCATGGTTTGAGAAGGTTCTCTTTTTGTAGTAAAGTAAATGAAATAGTGAGAAACAACTCTCTTGATACCTTTGAGTTTCTAACCACACATTTAACCTCTAATTTGTGAAAGCAAAACATTTATAGCACATGAAAGAATGGTGATTCTGTCCGCTCTATCCCCAGTTTGATGCTGCTTGAAAGACCTACCTCACCCCTATAACCTTTCCTTACATGTTGCCCCACCTCCACTTACCTATTCTACATTTCCATTTTGTTTTGGAAGGGGGAGTATGGTGGGAACAAGTATTTATGGTGAACTGTTATTCATTTCCTATGTCTTTGTTCAAATTTAGAGATGACCCACCCACCTGTGACAATGACCCAGTTCCATCTGGTAGTCTGCCTGAACCTCCTGACTGCTCCATTGTCAACAGGATGTATCATCCCCCATCCAAAAGCAAGCGTGTGGACCACCTTGGCGAAGTCCCTCAACCAGTCTGGACTGTGCTTATCTATGAGCAGTGTGGAAGACCCTATGTCCACTTGCCTGGTCGGAATTCCACTCCAAGCTAACGAGCACCCCTTCACAGGTAAGAAACCCAACCCGGTTTCCAGCTGGGACGAGTGGACGAGGCTATACCCACGTGCACCAGAGGAACCCCAAGAATTAGATTTACTGAGGTCCTCCAAAGCCATGTATTGCATAACATTTGACCATAAGATCAAGTCCCATGAATGGCTTGAAGCCAAAGAGAAGAGAAAAATCACGGAAGTAACCCCACGCAATCGGGCCTACCAAAGTGCTTTCTGGTGCAACTTTACAGCTTCGACTTTTCGAGCTGAGTCCACTCGAAAACCCAGAGTACTCCCAAAAGGAGTATTTCTCATCTGTGGAAACCGGGCCTGGGCAGGAAGTCCATCCCATCTCAAGGGAGGACCCTGCACCCTGGGACAATTGGCTCTCTTAACCCCAGACAAAAAACATTTGATTGATTGAAAAAATACCAAAACCTCTGGCATTTCAAAGAGGTCGACTGGCGAGCTTGATGAAAACTGTAACTCTGAAATTGAATCCTGGCCTAAACTAAAAATTGTCGCAGCATCTTTGCTACTCCCATGGGTGGCTGCAGATACAGCCTTGGGAGGCATCAGGCACATTGAATGCTGGCTCGGAAAACATGCCAACCTGACCTCCAAGGCTTTAGCGGAACTCCTTAATGATGAGGAGATGACCAGAAAGACAACTCTACAAAACCGCACTGCCATAGACTTTCTCTTCCTGGCCCATGGGCATGGATGTGAGGAGTTTGAGGGCATGTCTTGCCTCGACCTAACATCCCATGGCTCTAGCATCCATGCCACCATCAACAAAATACAACAGCAAGTCCATCAACTGCGCCAGGAGGGAGAAGACTGGTTGGGGAACCTGTTCTTCAGCTGGGGGATCCCTGGGTGGGGATCCCTCCTTTTAATTGTTACCATTATTTTTATTGTTTTTCTCGCATTAAGTTGTTTTAAACATCTTTTCTTAAATTTTATAAACAAAAATGGGAGAAATGTTGCAGTGGCTCAGCCCACCGCTGGGCTGTGGCAGTCAAATGCCAATCATACCTTTGCCATCCAGTGGGTGGAATTCCCCACCCAAGACAGTGGGTCGGAGGATGGTTCTGTGGGCAGCCAGCATGGAGATATAGCCACCTCTCCCTGGGTGGGGCCCTGGTCTAAACCACCTCCCCTTGTTCTGGAGAGTTCTTTGTTACTGGGTTCTTGGTTGGCTCCCTGCTGTTACTCTTGCCTCTCTCTTTCCCCTACTGGTTATTGTCACTTTGTAGCCTCCCCTTTGCTTGTACCCCATTGGTTCTTCCCTTTGTACCACACACAGAAAAAAAACTCCTTCACACTCTTTCTCCTTGGCCTTGGTCCCTGGACCCTGCATTGGCAATAAACCGTTTGGAACCCATACCAGAGGTCCCTTCCTGCTTCTTCCCCTCCAGTAACACTTTAGCTGTTACAGCAAGCTGCCTGGCATGCTGCCTCTCACGAGGAGCCGGCACACATGCTGCCAGCCTGCACCTTTGCCCCGCCGTGGACGTGCCTCTCGCAGAGGGCGTTTGCGGGAAGGACGCTGCGTCCCCTTTGACTGAGGGTACGCCAGGTCACAGCGTCATTAGTGAAAAGATCTAGATACCTCTAGAAGCAATTAATTCCATTTACCTTTGAAACCCTCCTAATGTGGAAATAGTCACAGAGTGGTTTCTTAAAGCAGAAGTGTATTCCATATCCTGAAACAAAATTTAGGTGCATGTACCTTACCAGTACATGTTGAATGCCTCAGTGGGGTCTATGGACCACAAGCTGCTGAGTACTAGTTTTGAAAACCTTTCTTTTCATTCAGAAGTTGTAGTAAAGAAAAAAACTTGCTGGGTGTGTCCCCCCCACCCCCTTTGTAAAATGAAAAAAATTAACCCTTTGACCATATTAAATCCCCTTTAAGATATAAAAGCATTCAAAAAACAATTACTGACATGCAAGATCTTGGCCAAATAAGTATTTGAGTGACATTTTGCTTGCAAACCTAAAGCTATGAAAAATAGATACCTCACCTATTGCACTGCCAAGTTTGCACTTTTTTCAGAAGCTACTGTCAAGTTTGTAAAATGGAAACTAATTGACAATCCAACAAAAAATGCTGAATAACTCCTTTGTAACCTCTTGCTTCCAGAAACCTCAAGGGTCTAGCTAGATTTTGAAATCTGAAACCCCTTACCTATATTCTGATGGCATTTGGTCAGGTAAACACATTCTCAGTTCTAGTCAATTGTCCAACTACAGGATTATCACCCAGAATACAAAAGCAATTTTGATGACAAAGTCAAATAAGGAATTATAAAGTATTGGACCTCCTTTTTTTATACTGAATTTGATTATGCTTCTTTTGTGCTGTAGTCAGTGAATTCTGGATTCCAGATGTGGCTGACTTTTTTGGACCACACAGCATCCTGTGGTGCAACAAGACCACTACCATTCCCTTGGTTTCCACTGGACAGCCCAAAATTACCAAAATAAAAATTTGGCCTGTCTCTGCTAATGCTAACAAAACCCCTCCAAACCAAACCAACAAACAAACAAAGAACTACAGCAGAACTCCCCCATTGCTTATGACTAGCAACATAGCTGGCTCTGGTCCTGACTTTTCTCTTCAAGGTGTCCTATACATTTTGGAGTGCTGGTGGAGTTCTGAGAATCCAAAAATTGAGGAGTAGAGGGAAGGAATCCAAGAATGGAGATTATTAAGATTTCTGACTTGATGAAATTTTATCTCAGAGTGTTTTGGTAGTGATGTAAAGAAATGCAGATCTGTGCAGTTATTACCTTTGATTTATTGAAAAAAATCTAGTAAAAACTAAGAAAGAGAAAACTCAAGAAGTGAACCCACTTAACAAGGCAGAAGTGGGATTTTCAGCTATGATAGAAAAAGAAGTAAGAAAAGCAGTAGGCAAGAAAGGTGAAAGGCTTGATTTGCCACTTAATTTCAAAAACTGTCTTTCCAAAGAAGTCATGTTGTCTGTAAATCATCCACATCCTCACCCTGAAACATCAGGGAATTATGGCCATCCTTTAAATACTACATTTCAGCTGCGAGTCTGAAAAGGACTTCACAAATAATGGACTAAATTTTCATAGACTGAAAGGATATGTTTTAAAATCCCTTAAGAAATCCATTTTTGCTTCCTTTCTGCAAGTAAAACAAACAACCAGCCAATCTACAGGAATCCAACTGAGTTAGCAAGACCTTTCCAATGCAAGGAAGCATGAGATGGATTGTCCTGCCTGTGACTTATTAATTGAGCTAAATGTTTGGTACACCTAGAAAAACTGTAAAAAGTATAAATGAAAATAACCAGATGCTGCATCATTTACCTTCTGTTTATCTTCCTAATAGTTTAAAAGAATTCCTATAGCAAAAAGTTCAATTTAATCTTTGATAGATAGTAATAAGAAATAATTTTAGATGCTATATATCAGCTATTCTATATGGTTTTTCATTTGAAAATATTTTTTACTTTCTCCCTCATTTTCAGCTTCTGTGTTATTCTGTTCAGCATTTGATACCAACCATTTTTGCTATGAATTAAAAATGCTAAGAATAGAGTGGATGTTAAAGCCTTCAGTCTCACAGCCAGACTAACATGAACCTGGTTCTGTTTATCAGCAGAATCTTTTCTTGTCGACTGTTTCAAATGCCAGAGCTCTTTTAAATACCACTAACATTGCCAAAGCCTCATTTAAACATGTATTAGCAAGGTAATCCTTCAATCATAAACTTGCCACCAAGACATAAAGGGGATGATTACTGACATTCTGTGCCCTTTTCAGAACTACCCAAGGGAAAAAAACATAACTGGGCTCACAGTGACCCCAGCCTCTTCATAGGAAAGCAAAGGAAAATAAACCAAAATTATGCCAGCAACCATTTTCCTCCTTGTTCACCTTCCATTTTACTTTAGACAACAGGCAAAAGAGTTGTACCCACAAAGTATCTTTGTTTAGGTGGTTGTAGTTCTTATTAGTTACATCTTTGTGGGGGAAGCAAAGTAGCAGAGTATGACGTCTAGTTTAAGTCTTGGTCAATGTGTATGATACTGGGAGGAGACTATTCTTATTAATTTCAAAATTTTCTAACTTGTGACTCCCCTTTCCCACACTCTTGCATAGCTAATTAAGGAGCACAATTAATTGTGTGTTTGATGTTTGATTTACTACAACAGTACTGCAGGCAGCAGAATGTCCTGCTGAGATGTTAAGAAATAATGGCTGTTGAAGTACGAAACTCAGTATAATTTAAAATAAAAATCAATAAATGCACCCCTTATCTCAAAACTGTAGCTGAATGCATCCTAAAATCAGCTGAACTTATATGACAAGGAGATAAACTAATTTGCGACAATGCTATAACTATTTATTCTGAATTCATCAGAACCCTCTCTTTCCACTGCTTGCTTACTGGTACTGCTTTACAATAATGCATCTTTTCATTTGGAGAATCAGGGTTTAAAAAATAGCCTCAAGATGGCCACTATAAAATGGTGTGAAATTGGAATAGTTCCTGTTACCACAAAAGCTTTGAAAATGCATATAAAACCCCCTCATACCACCTGGGAAGCCAGGCAGTTATTCTTACTGTCAAGTACCCTGGTCAAAAAAATCAAGTAACTTGAGAGTCACCTCCTAAGACTTGTTTGCACAGCACAGGACAAGCTGGGTCAGACATTGATGGAGCTCCTGAGTCTGGGGAACTGAAATCATGATGGCTCTGAGCAGCAGGAGCTCTCAGGATGCTTAAGGAGGACAAACACTGTGAAGAGGTGACAGTGGTGCTTGCAGTTCAGTGTTGTGTGCAGTCCAAGTCTCCTTGCTGCGTGCTCCCACCTGCAGTGGCAACCCAGATGACCAAGTCAGAAGTAGCAACTGGCCCAAACTTACTCTGAGCCTGAGGTACTCCTGGCATCACTGCCCATGCAGGTGTACTCAGGGTCACTGAGTAACACTGAGGCAATGTGGAAGGAGGAAAAATGCCATTTTACAAGAGGCAAAATGTCTCCATGAAAAATGAACCTACTAAGTCCCACTTGATAGTTTGTTAGCTGACGGGTTATGTTACTTTCTCAGTCTGCTTTGCTGCTTGTCTCTGTAAGCAGGTTTCTATGTGCTATGGGACCATTTCACCATTAGAGTAAATCCCCTGGAACTGCACAGGTTACCTCAGGGAAAGATTTGGCACCCTGATCAGTGGCAAGCTGTAACTGTATGTACTGCTCTGTACGTTTCTGTAGTGTGGAAAGCCCTCTTAACTTCCCTGAAGGGATGGCTGAATCTTTGGTCCAAGTGTTCACATAGTCCCGATTCTTCACCTGTAAGCTGTTCTCTGTGAAACTCTCTGTTTTCCTCCTCTTTTTTTTCCAGCTATTTTCCTTCCTGTGAAAGTCCCCTGCACCAACTTGTTTATAAAAGAAATCGGTGTAGGAAATGGACAAACTTTAAAATGACATTCTGATCTTGGAAACATTAGTATGAATATGACTTTATGAATGTAACAGTGCTGAATAATGTAACTGAATTTGTATCACTGAACATGACATCTACAGTTAAATTTTTGAACATTTTTTTTCATGTTTACTCTCATCCTCCTGAGCTAGTTATTCCCTTTTAGAGTAGTGCAGGAACATGGGACTCCACAGCTACAAGGAACCAACTAAATCAAAATGTCCAGTTATCTGTAGCATGCAATAGATCTAGACATGTGCCCAGAAACCAGCTGCCACTAAAGGCAAACAGCTCAGAAGTATATTGTCTTGCAGCAAAAGGGAATCTGGCAGAAGCTAGAGTGTGCTTGGCATGTAAGAATACAAGCAGAAGAAAGTTAAAAAGCTAAAACCGTGATTGGGATATAGGTTAAAAATACTTAAATGTTATTGAATATGCACATGCTTTTATCTATACATTGAGGGTGTCAGTGATCCATGATATATTTGGGATCACCAATTTCTGCCCTAGTGGAAGGTAGTAAAGAGATAAGTAGAAAAGAAAGAGGAAAGCAAATATTTAGTTATTTCAGAATGAAATCTATGACTTATTTTTTTTCTGAGTGATGATGGCAGCTAACTTCACCCTAAGTCTATGGGACAAACTACTCAGGATGTATTCAGCCATGGTGTGTAACATCTTATGCTTTTAAATATTTCCCCCAACTTCTATATGATAAAGCATATACAAAATGAAGTGGGAAAAGTCATGGAATCTGACTAGTTGGGTTTTTTGAGTCTATTATTAAAAATAATTATAGGATAAAATAATAACAACAACAAAAACAGCAATAATAATAGGAATGAAATAATAATAACAGCAATAACAGTAATAATAATAAGGAATAATAATAGGGAATAATAATGAATAATAGGATTTCAGATAGTTTAGATTTAAAGCCAGATTTAGAGAGCCCTCAGTTTTGGTCAGAAATTCCCCTACATCCTATGCAATATGCAGTCTACCTTTTATATCGTTTTCACATGCCTTTGCAGGACCATGCACGATGGTGCACAATACATGTAAAAATAGTTTACTAAATCACACAGTCACCAATGATGCAATAATTAATTATACTCTTTCATTAGAATATCCCTAACTTACAGAAAATTTTAACTGGTATCAGGATTTTCACTCTATAGCTTGGAAATCTGTCACTGAAAAGCGTGCCTCTCCCAGAATTACATCCCATTTTGCATCCACTTGGATTATTTCCTGTTCTCTCAATGCAGTAGCAGCTGGAGCCACTCCTGGTGGCTGCACCCTACACTTCACACAGCTGCCTCCATGGATTTTATTAACGTTTTCCATTTTTCATCCTGTTTTCTCACTGATGACTCTGGCAAAAGAGACACTCTATTGCAGTAAAAAGTAACACAATCCTAAACACCCATCTCAAAATAGCTGAGAGGCTTTGTGGCTCAGATGCAGGAAAGCAAAATCAGTGCCTATCGCTGCACGTTCGTATGCCTCAGAATAGGCTGCAGGATAGAAGGCAACAAGAGCGCTTTGTTTCTATTGTTATTTTTTTAAAGTCCATCATGTTAATAAGAATTCCCGTGCTCAGTGGTACCTTGCCAGAAACCTACTTGTAGGGCCACTGCCTCCCTCCAGGTGTCACTGCCCTCTCGAGTACTGAGCCTCCAGACAGCGGGCACTGATTGAGCCATCAATAAATCCAAATCAGGCCGGCGTGTGCAGAGTCTAACAGCTGATTTCATCACACTGAAGTGACAAGGCGTAAGCTGTCTGGTTTGAGGAATGGGATTGATTTCACCAAGGGAAGCAAAACCAAATGTAATATTAATCAATAATCCAAGACAAAGCACTGTGAGCCTATTAACTTGATTTTTAATTCTGAGGAATAATCTGTCGTTAGTTGGAATTCTGGACTGTTTTTTTCTTATGAGTAGTGCATTTTAGGAAGACCTAGTTTGAGTTCACAATTACTCTTTTAGAGTCAGAAGTTTGTAAATGAAGGAATTATAGATACAAACAAATCCATTCATAATTAGTCTCCTCTTTCAGGACAGTAATAATGACTAATGGTAACCATTTCTTGAGTCCATTTAGTTAATGGAATCATACTATTGGTTTTGTTTTATAAAATTCTGTAGATTTATTTCAGCAGCAAGTCTTTTAGGCAGTAGGTGCCATACAAAGAATCTTTGAAGTGCTTTTCTTTGAGATGAGATGGAAAAATTTGAAAGGTTTTGCCCCTTTGAAAGGGGACACATTTTATGTTCAAATGTCCATTTATAGCATTTGCATAAGTTGGTCATTTGGACATCTATAAGTCATCTCTAAAGCCATAGGCGGCTGAGGTTCTTCCTAGAGTCAGGGTTTTCCCCTAGAAGAGTTCCTCTAAAACTCTTATAATCTACACATGCCCTTTGAAAACCTCAATTCTATTAGGGAAGCAGAAATCTTGAGGCATGGTGGAATACAGAAAAAAGGGTTGGGTTTGTACATCAAACAATATATTGAACAGACTAGTTACAGAAAAAGATTTTTTACTGTCTTGATATAATTTCCAAAATTTACTTTTCTGTGCCACCTGGGAAATCCCAAAGATTAGGCAAAGTGTAACAACATCTTCAATTATAGCAAAGAGCCAGCATGTGCAGGTGCTAGCAGTGATGCAGAGAAGAAAAACGCTGAACAGGGGGAGATGGGCCTCCTCTATTTCTGCCTTATTGTCACAAAAAATGAGGAGAAAATGTGGTTGCTTTTCATGCTGTTCACTGAAAGACAATGGAATGAGGTAACTTATGACTTGTATTCTATTGTTGTTGCTGTTATAGCAGTTGTATAAGCAGGGAGCATTTTCCATTTGCCCCACCCTTCCAAATGTCCACTGAAAAAATAAGAGAGGAGAGAGTAAGGTGGGGGGAGGCTAGAGGTGGGAAGGAGAGCATACCAGATACATTTCAGAGAATGGAGCACACATTGTGGGCTAAATATATTCTTGATAAGGGGGTCCTTCAAAATAAGAGAATTGCAGGTCTCCTCCATGTGTGTTTGTTTTTATGGCTCCCAGAGTCCAGTTCCTGTGGTGATCATGATGCAGTACAGCAATTTACTGTCTCCTAGATGGTATAGTTTTTCCAGTGACAACTATGGTCTGTTCCATGGTTCAGCTAAAACCTTGCTGAAAATGGTGACTACCTGAGGAGAGGTAGTCCTACTTGGCTGAGGAGAGATGACTGAGGTTAGAAGATTTTGCCACAAATTTCAAAAGTGCTTTTGGCAGGGAATGTGGGACAGCACAAGAGATTTAAAGAAATAAAGTCCGAGGTGCTATTTGGAGGCTTTACTTTCACAATCTTACTAAAACTAAAAAAAAAAATAAAAATATAAACCATAAGTTAATAAAAGTTTAAAAAGAGCATGAAGCCCAGTTGCTGCCACTTTTCTCTGTAAACACAAATGTATTTAATTTAGTATCTCCCAAAAGCTGTACTCAGATGCAAGATGTGCATTGTTGGTGTTTTTTCTTTTTTGCACTCAAAAGCTCATGACACTTTTCACTGCTTATGAGAGTCATACAAGAGCCAAAGAGAGACCTCTGTGTTTTGAGTTTGTTTTTCTATCTTTGTCTGGAACAGTAGAAGCCCTCAGGAGCTGGGACCTGAGGCTGCCTGCAGCTCTTAGAGAGCAAATTATCATCAAGTGATGCTCTTGGGTGTTAAGGAAAGCATTCTGGGATACTGAGGAGCTTCTCTGAATTAGCTTTTGAGAAACTGGGTATCTTTGTGGATTTGCTCTTTTCCTTGTTTGCATCTTTCATGACTTCAAAGCTGGATGTCCCATATTTCCCTTGCCCATACTGATTTCCCCCTTTACACATGTTCAGTTCGCATTAGTCAAACTACTGCCTTCAATTTCTTTTTTTTTTTTTTTGGAATTGCTGTCTTCTCCGTCCTTCTGTTCAAGAAGTCTGAAACTTCGCTTGTTCTCCAGAGCTCCAGCACCTCTCTCTTGCCTGTATAACATTGTAGGGTACTTTCAGTACTAATCTAAGATTTAGGAACCCCAGCCCAAGGCTATAGCTTGTAGTTTGTACATAATTCTTGAATTTTCTGTAAAGGCTAAAAGGTTGTCTAAAACTTTCATCCCAGAAATGTGAACCTTGTTATGTGGGCATTCATCTTTTCTTTCTCCACCGATAATGAAATCTGTTTGAAGAACAGTGCAGTGATTCAACAGTGGACTGCAATGAGCTTTTCTGGACTCAAGGAGGTTAGACTAGGATGTGCAGTGAAGTGGAAGAACACCAATGGTAAGGTACCTGACTGGTTACTTTGTGGTTTAAAAAGATTGTAGGGAGACTGAATCTCAGAAGAGGAAAATCAACTGTTGCCAATCCCATATGGAATTGCAGGAGGTACTCTTAAGCTGCCCGTAAGTCTAAACACAGCTTCCGTTTAGCAAGGGAGGCTGCAAGCCCAGCTCTGGCTATACCCAGAGACTTCTTTTGAAGAGTTCAGTGTCCCATGGGACTGATGACAGTTAAGTAAGAGATTAGTTTAGTGGTAGCTGGCTTCATATGAGCATGTTCAGTGTCTCTAAGAGCAGGCTGCTTATGAACTTCTGCATGGGCAGACTGGCAGCTGGTGAGAACAAAACCTGTATGCAAAGCCTCCCACTGCTTGAATCACTGGCTTTTGCATGCAATCTCCTGCTGGAATTCATGGTTGCTTTTATTATGCCGCCAGCGTTTAAGAAGAGAGATACGAACAAAGTCAATTAAACCAACAAGCGAATAAAATACAGACAAAAACCCCCAAACAACCAAGAAAATTCTGTCAGGAACTCAGCACATTATATTCAGATGGCAGAAAACAGTGCCCAGGCATTTCTCCTACAGGATGAAATACCAGTTTTCTACTGGGGCATACCTGATACATACAGTAAATGTGACCTTGACCACGCAGCTTCCCGGAGGCTGCGCAGCGGCTTATCTGCCTGAGGTGTCCTGGAGAAGGACAAGCAGCAGCTTGCCTGACACTGCAGGCTCCTGCGAGGAGCAGGCTGCAGGTCAATAACAATGTAGCGAAGGAGCAGAGGCAAAGGAGGAGAGAGGGACTCTCTGCGTGGTATTCCAAACCTTTATTCCCAGTCAGACGGTCACAGGCAGCAGAGTGAAGAATGACACTAACAGCCCCTTTTATATGGGGGTGGAGAGAGGCGGTACAAAGGGGGTAACAACCAATAGAACAGTCTCAGGGGAGGGTCCGATTTGAAAAGGCCAATGGAGTGTCGAATACCGAGAACTTTCCAGAACATATGCATGGACAATAAGGTATATACATGAACATGAGGGATTACATAGCTTGGGGAGGGCAAAATGGTAACCAATAACAGAGTAAAATGTAAACTAAGGAACAGGGGGATCTTGGGAGAGTGACACAGAGTCACCCTAACTAATATTACACTTTGGTGCTAGGGTCTTCCTTTGACCACCATTCACTGGTCTGAATGGCTCTGGCCGTGTGCACTGCAACATAAATGTTGTCTTGCTTTCAAGAAAAAAAATTGTATTGGGTATTACTTTGCACATTAATTAACCATCCAGTTTAACACCAGTCTCCAAACTTCAGGCTGTGGGAGCACAGTTGATGTCATCTAACTTCATGTAATTTGTGGTATAAAACTCCTAGTTAGTCATCTTAGATTTCATTTGCAAGGGGAAAAAAAAGCACTTGTTGGCTTCTGTTTGACTTCTTTCAGAAGTCTGCATTGCATTACTTTGGCTATTTACATGCAGGTGCAGGCAGTTCATTGCAGGATCTACCGGTTCTAATGACTACAAGACTAAGAAGCCCCTAATCACAGGAACAGTGCAAAAGATGTCTCCTTTACAGACTATTTTATTTTTTGAAGGTCTCCTAATGCATTCTTTTCTGCAGTCTGCACTGGCTTGTTCACTTGTTGCCCATATTGAAAACAAGCAGAAAGATCAATCATGTTTGTCTTCCAGCTTCTCTGAGCGCAAACAAAAATCCAAACCCCAGCACAGCTTCTCTTATGATTAAGTCTCAAGGAAAATGATGCTACATCAAATAAATTTTACTAATTCTTTTCAAAATGGACAAAGAAATCATTCTGTAACCTCCCTGGAAGGCTATTCGCTTTCCTGGGTTTTTCCCGGTCGAGCTCACAAGGCAGAGGCAGCGCAGCTACGTCTCCCAAACGTCCTCGCCGCTCAGCAGGCAGCAGAGGAAACGCAGGGGAGAATCTCAGAGCCGGGTGGGAAAAAGCGCTTTTTTCCCTCTTCGGTGTGGCTCGCCCCAGGTAGCCTGATTTCAAGGCAGAAAGCGTCCCAAGAACAAAGGAGGCGGAAAGGACTCAGTTCAAGAAGCTGTTTATCTGAAGAAATTAGAACTAGACTCCCTCGAGATGGGCGGGCAGCCCGTTTTTCAAGGGGGGTGGTAACATAAGGGGAACCAATGATGGACAGGGAGAGGGGAGGACACAACTGGGATACAATCCAATGAGGGGGTTTGGGAGGCGGAGTTGTAACACAGAACCAATGCAGCTGAGGCAGGGAAATCCACCCACTGTCTGGCCAGGCTTTGGCTGGCAATGCGGGGCTGCAGCCTAAGAATAGGCTGAGACACCCCTACAGAAGGCTATTAAAGTAACAAAGAAAATGCTAAAACCAAATAATCAAGACAGGGCTTTAAGTTTGTAAAATCACTATAATTAGGACAAATAAACACAACTTAGTGGGTTTCTCTTTTTCCCCTCAATTATGTTTAATGACTTAAGATGGGCTTTTAGCTAATGACAGCATGAGATTAATTAGATAATTCATAATTAATTCAATGAGTATAACTGAAGATATGTATGTACTTAGAAGTTGGAAAAAGAATTTTGTTTTGAATATGATTATTAAATTTCAAAGTGTTATGACAACAAAAAGAAGCATCCCAGTAATCGTTTTCCTAGAGTGTGGTTAAATATAAAACACCAATTTTTTCTTTATGGAGAAAAACAAATTTTTCATTGTAAATATAAAGACACACTAAAGCAAATATCTTAGAATTTTATAATAGTCTTGAAGGTGTTCATACGTAAGAGAGGGATTTTTTCCTAGTATTTGCAAATATAAGAGGGTGAATTAGTGGAAGGATGCAACTAAATATGAATATTAGAAAATATTTTCTTTTGCATTGGGGTGTTATTGGTGCTTAATTGAAAATTTCATGGGTCTCCAAATGCAAGATTCAAGTGTCTAGCTTTCCTAAGCTTTCTTAAGTTGAACTCAGAATGTTGAAGAGTGAGAGAGCTGTCAGAAATGCTTTTATAATAACTTTGTGATGACCTAATCTCTAAGGCTACTTTAGTCACAAAATATGTCAGATAATTTTTGTGGGTTGCTCTGATTCATGTTATCTTGGAAAGACACCATTATGCCAGCCTTGGCTGGCAGGAGCTCAGTCAAATCACCTCTCAACATGCCCTTTATTATCAAGAGATCAGGAGCTGGCAAGGAATAACACTGTAGGTGCCTAAGTGGCTGTCTGCCATACAGCTAAGCTAGGAAGAGAACAAGAACAAAGAATAACCTTGGGTCCACAACTCAGGCACACTGTGCAAGTCCTGTTCCCTGACATTTTGCAATCTGCTTTGTCTTTTACACCTGTGGAAAGAGATTGTGAAGCAGACATAATGTCAGATGAGAACTGTGTATTCCTTTAATAACAAAAGGGACTGGCTCTCTACATGGCCTGAGAGAAAAAGGGCTTTACCAGGTCAGATCAAAAATAGCCTAATCCTGGATTCATTCTATTACAATGGACAATAGCCGAAACAATAGAAAAGAGAACAGAAAAAGGAGATGCAAATAGCAATAATTTGCCCAGATGTTCAAAGCAACAAGCTGTCCAATAGACAGTCAATCCCTGAACTCTCAAACCAAAGTAAAGCAAAACCCTCCACACATTCAGACTCTACACAGGAATCAGATCATTTTTTTTTTTAATCCTAAGGCAGTGGGATTCAGAGTCGAAATGAACTCAGGAGCACTGTAAGATGTTTGACAACCAAGAACTATGGTTGCAGTTTAGCCCATGTGCTTAAAATTATTGCACACTGTTATTTTCTGAATAGCCCATCAGTGTGTGCAGACAAGAGAAGCCAAGCCAAAAAATTAGCAGGCTGTGTCTTAGGGGAACATTTCAGCAATTTCTAATTTTTTTGTGTTTGTTTCAGCCTTTCCAAAGTATTTCATATATATTCTTTCTCTTTCTCCTCTCTCTTTCATATCTCTTTTTCGAACTTTTGAATGTAGTTACTGAAACACCACATTCACTATCACCGCTAGGCAATGCCTCCTCTGATAATCTGCTGTGTTTTTAACTAATGACTTTACAGTTTCCATTGTTGTTGCATTCCTCCTACTGTTCACTTTTCAGTGTTGGATGCACTGACCCACTTGTTCACATAGACCTGTGTTACTCCACAGCCCAGTTTTCCTTCATGAGAGGAGGGGATAGGATGGTACTGCTGTAGTGCCGTGAAGGGGAGAGCTTCCTTCTTCTCAAGAGAAATAAAGTAAGCTGGAATGGGAAGTGCTTTACAAATTCACTCTATGGGAGACAAACTGACTTAGCAAATGAAGACTTTCACCTCTAAGTCACCAGTTGGAGGTCAGTTTCTGGTGCATGTCAATAGGAACTTAAAAGCTTTACCACCCTGTGACTTCTCTGCAGTTTCAAATTTCAAGAAATGACAGTCTCAGGCTAGTTTCTCATAAACACCATCACCGCTGTCACTGCTAATTGGGCACTTGCTGGAAGCATTGGCAGAGCAGCAAAAAGACTGAATGAGCCATTGACATTGAACTCACCTCTCATTGCTGCATGTTCAGTGAGACTCTTTGCTGCTGGCTTTGTGCTGGCTGTGTGTCAGTAAAGGCAGACCTTGTAGAGTCTGTTTCTGCCTTCTTATCTTGCTTTGGGAACTCAGCTCTTTAAAAATTGTGTTTACCATTTATAACTAATGTGTCACTCTCAACATAATTTTGAAGAGGTAATCATCAAAGAGTGATGGGTAAGAACTATGGGAAAATTTTGGTTTAATGTCAAGAAAAACTTTTTGAAAACAATATACTGTGTTTTTATTAACCTGTGTCTGACATAGTTTGGCTGACTCAAACTCTAGACATATCCCAAAATATCTAAGGCTTGAATGAAGGCCTTTTGAAGCAAGGTTTACTTCCATAAAGCATATGAGTAAAGATGAACTGCTGTAGCATGTTCTGATCTATAAGTTTCCCCCAGGAATAATCTTCTCTGTCTACTGTTTTCCTCTAATTACAATCCAAACTGATCAGCTCCCTGATTACCTAAAAAAACCCAGAAATAAACAAACAAAAAACAACACAAATACACCCAAGCCCATCTAAACTCAAGAAACCAAGTCATTTTTTCATTTTATTATGAATATAACTGCATATTCTATTTTTTCATATTAGAGACAGAAGAAAATTTAGACCCCCCAAATCCAGAATTGGTCAGAGCACCTTTGATCTTTAACATTCTAAATACTCTGTTGCTAGAAGAACTTATTTTAAGAACACTTTTGTTACTCAGTGAAATTAGTTCCTCAGGTCAGGCAAAATCCTAAGTATCTAAGGCTCAAAGTCACATTTAAACTTTAAGGTTCCTGATCATTCAACACTAAATTGGGGGTTTTATACTATACTTGCGAAAACTAATAACCAAACATCTTTCTGAATTAAAGGCCTCAGCAACAGAAAACATCTTGCATCCTCAGGTCCTATGCTGTTGCATTTGAGAAGACATCTCACTCAACTGCAATCTTCATATTCCTAATTTTTTTTCACACAGAAACTCCTGTATAGAGTCTGCTCTGACCACATTTTTGTGGGAGGTGGGATAGGGGGAGAAATTAAAAAAAACCCCAAAGAATGAAGGATTATTGTTAGGAGGGAAAATCAGCAAAATGTTTACTTTGTGACTACTAAAGGGATTTAAATGGGAGATCAGCACCACATTGTCCAAGACAGAATGGAATGAGAAGTTGACTGACACTCAATCTGCTAAACTGGTTTGACCAATTTGCTGTCTTCAGCTCTCAGTCTATCCTGGCCAGAGATAAATAGGGCAGAAGACTAAATGTGTGTCAGTGTCATGTGCGTATCTGACAGTTCAGTTTATTAATTTAGGGCAGTGGAGGTGGTCTTGCAGTTCTGTGACTCCCTGTAAATGACAATGGCTGAGGAGTTGGTACTTACATGGTTCTGCCAGCCCTGAGACACTACAGAAATTACCAACAGAGAGACAGGGCAGACAACTTACAAAAAAATTTCTTGATTTATCTGTAGGAGTCATTTATTCTGTCAAAGTGCAACTGAGCTGAGCTTTTGAAGCTTTATTATGTACCTAAGTCTATGGGACCCCGGAGTCCTGAAGGAATTGGCTGATGTAGTTGCCAAGCCACTCTCCATGATATTTTAAAAGTCATGGCAGTCAGGTGAAGTCCCAGGTGATTGAAAAAAGTGAAACACATTTTTTTACCCTTCTTTAAAAAGGGTAGAAAGGAGGACCCTGGGAACCACTGAGCTGTCAGCATCACCTCTGTTTCTGGGAAGATCATGGAACAGATGCTCTCAGAAGCTACATGAAGGCACATGGAACAGGAAGGTGATTCAGAACAGCCAGCACAGCTTCACCAAGGGCAAGTCCTGTCTGACCAACCCAGTGGCCTTCTCTGATGGAGTGACTGCATCAGGGGACAAGGGAAGGGCTACAGATGTCATTTATCTGACTTGGACATGGTGCCCCACAAAATCCATCTCCCTAAATTGGAAAGAGATGGATTTGATGAGTAGACTGTAAGATGCATAAATTAGTTGGGCAGTCACATCCAGAGGGTTTTGGTCAACAGCTCAGTGTTCCGATGGACATCAGTGACAAATGGTCTGTCTTAGGGGTCGATACTGGAACTAGTGTTATTTAATATCTTCATTAATGACACAGATGAAGGGGTCAAGTGCAGCCTCAGAAGATTTGCAGATGATGCCAAGCTTAGTGGTGCAATTGCCACACTCTCAAGGACAGGATGTCATCCAGAGGGACCTGGACAAGCTCAAGAAGTGGGTCCATGGGAACATCATGATATTTAACAAGACCAAGCACAAGGTGCTGTACCTGGGTTGGGGCAGCCCCTGGTATCAACACAGGCTGGGGATGAACAGATCGAGAGCAGCCCTGCTGAGAAGAACTTGGGGGTGCTGGTGGGTGAGAGGCTGGACATGAGCCAGCCATGTGCACTTGGAGCCTGGAGAGCCAAACGTGTCCTGGGCTGCATCCAAAGCGGTGTGGGCAGCAGGGTGAGGGAGGGGATTCTGCCCCTCTCTCCCCTCTGGCGAGACCCCACCTGGAGGACTGCATCCAGCTCTGGGGTCCCAGCACAGGAAGGACGTGGACCTGTTGAAGTAAGTCCAGAGAAGGGCCACCAAGATGATCAGAGGGCTGAAGCATCTCTCCTATAAGGAAAGGCTCGGATTGGAGAGAGTTGGATTTGGTCAGCCTGGAAAAGAGAAGGCTTTGGAGTACCCTAATTGCAGCCTTCCAGTGCCTGAACAGAGCCTAAAGATAGAGAATTTTTACAAGGACCTGTAGTGACAGAACAAGGGGCAATGGATTCAAATTAAAAACTAAAAGACAGTAGATTCAGATTAGGTATTTGGAAGAAATTATTTTCTGTGAGGATGGTGAGACACTGGAACAGGTTGTCCAGAGAAGCTGTGGATGCCCCATCCTTTGAGGTGTTCAAAGGCCAGGCTAGATGGAGCACTGAACAACCAGGTCTAGTGAATGGTCTCCTTCACCATGGTAGGGGATTTAGAACTGGATGATCTTTAAGGTCCCTTCCAACACAAATCATTCTATAATTCTATTATACTATGATTTTTTGGGTTTAGGCATCTTCCTGGTATTTACACTTGCATGCTTAAGATCTTGTCCAGAGCTAAATCCTTTTCAAGGCATTACCTTTCTGTTATCTGAATTTAACCAGATTCTTATGCAAGCTGTTATTTCTAATAAAAGCTATTTATGCTGCAGTAACTATTGTCTAATGAGATAATATATATTCTACCAGACGGCTTTTTGTTGATCTTGGTATAAGCACAAATATTCTGATAATTGCTCAAACTGAGACTGTTTCTTCTGTCTATTTTGGCATATAGCAGGTCCATGGATCTTTTCCATTGTTGTAACAGTCTAGAGTAAACAGAACCTAATGCACTGTGGATAAATAGCACACAGCTACATGAGAAAAACCAAAAGGTTAATTTATACTGAACTCGCAAACTATGCCAGAGTAGGAATTTAGCATCCTGTCTCACACAGTCAGAGAGAATAGTTCTTCTTCCAATATTAATGGGCAAAA
This sequence comes from Dryoscopus gambensis, assembly GCA_013389985.1. Lineage (NCBI taxonomy): Eukaryota > Metazoa > Chordata > Aves > Passeriformes > Malaconotidae > Dryoscopus > Dryoscopus gambensis. The sequence continues at coordinate 28,821 of WEIT01014238.1, forward strand.
TCCAAGAAAGTGACTATTTCTGCACAGAAGCCAAATGAATTCTATATAAGTTGCAGATCCTTTATCAAAATCATAAAACTTTTCCTTTTCAGTCATGGTAGGAACATTTCTTTGAGTTAGAACTCCCATCACATCCCTTCTTTTCCTTGGTTTATGGTCAGCCTCTGGAATTCAGTGTCACAGGAATTCAGCAAATCATATATGGTGGAGGAAATTTTAAATGCTGCATTATGTGGGCTGACAGAGGCAATCATCTTCTTCAGCACCTTCTTACACTAGTAACATACTTCACTAAGACCAGTAACAGCATAATCTCAATTGCTAAATGTGTTCTAAAGAAGAAAAAAAGTTGTCCTGGAAAGCAGTTTTGAGAATATGACAAAGTTTTGGCCATTCAAAAAAAAAAAAAAAGTATGACCAATTTTGAGTTAGTGTAGGTTGACATTTTTAATCTCTGGATAGCAGGAATCAGCTGTGAAGAAATGCAGCAGATACCTAAGTTCCTTGCATAAGGACTAGGCTTCCTACTGTGTTAAAAGCTATGTTCTCAAAATTTTGGTACCTCCCTACATGATTTTTTCTCGAGAGCACCCAGATGATTTTTCCCCTGATCTTGCCCAGCACCTTTGGAAAGCATTCTTAGGGGAAACTGTCGGCTCTATCACAGTGTGTATCTGCCTTCAGTTCTGTGGGCTGTTACCCCCTGTCAGGACTGGATGGATGAGAGGGCTCCAGTCTCCTCTGCACCTTTGGATACCCATCCATAAGAAATTTCTGGCTTATGTGAGATATACATATACACATAACTCACATAGTAGGTCCTGCCCATGAGCAGGGATTTTAAGTACTGCATCAAGTTTAGTCATGTTATTCACAAGTTCACAATTCTATAAATTTTTATGCAAGTGTTTTATCACAAAACCTTGTAAAATCTATTTTTCCTCCCTCTGAAAGAGTTGGATACTATTTTTCTTGTTTCATAATGAAGAAGAGATTTTGACATAGTAAATCTCTGTCAAATAAGAGGGAAGCCCTTAATACTGGAATCTAATTTTCTGCTCAAAACCCTCTCTCAGACTGGTTTGCATTAGTAGAGGTAAAGATTTTTCTCTGTTTTGACAGGGCACCCTCACTTAACCTGCAGTACGAGTGAAGTGGCAGTCAGATCACTCTTCAGTGTGAATATTAATGAGAATGTTCATAATAATCCTTCCCTTTGACCGTGGAACAGGAGCTAAAGTCCAACAGCAGGATCAAACAGGGTGGCATGGTACATGCATCAAACCATCTGGCTAATGCATAGCTCAAGGAAATGAGCCAAAACATTTCAGTCAAAACTCTTCACTGGAACAGTAATAGCCCATGAGTTCCTTTTCCCCAAAAACCCTGGAGGCAGAACAGAATATCCTGTCAAAATACATCAGTGCAGTGAAGCAAGAAAAACAAAAACTTCAGACAGTGCATTTGACCATGTGAAGGTGTTTGTTTATTTCATAAAGAATTTTTGTCTACTCTTCATTTTGCTCCCTCTCCCTCATGTGCCTTCTGTGTCTTTCACCTCCATGCAGACTCTGAGTCTGGCTTTAACAGCCCATTAATTTATTAAATTAAAACTATGTTGCATTAAAGGCAGTGTTTGTTGCAAAACTTTATTTTCTTTTAATTGTTCATTGTCGTGTGACTAAGTTGCTGAACTGACTCCTATAATTTCCCTAATCTGCTGCAAAGAAAAAGGCAGGTTTCTAAAAATTTGTCTGCTAAGGACATCTTCCTGGATCTTGAGGCTTAAATAGAAATCCAAATACTGCTGTGGAATGTTTCCGATAGGACACATTTGATGGCTTTTTAACACATTAGGTGACAGAGGCCAGATACTCTGGACTTTCACTGCTGAAAATCTAACCACAAAAGATGAATTTGCAAATCCCATTTTTTCTCCAATAATCACTAACATGCACAGGCTGGCATATTGAAATGGTATAGCAGTTTAATACAGAAGTACTCTGAAGAAATGTCATTTTTAGTGTTCAAGTTTGGGATGGCCAGTGCTGGTCAGTTTCAGGGACTTAGTGCATAGAAAAAAACATGCTGAGACGAAAATCTGAATATCCAGATTATACCTGAAATGGGAGAGAATAAAGCCAGGTTTCTAAGCATCAAACCCAAAGTTTGTCCTGTTGCTGGGAGTAGTTTTGCAGTATTGTTGTCTCCTAAGTTTTAAGAGCAAACTGGAAAAGTTTCCAAGGCAGGCATATGACTGCACAACTGATTGCCATGTGCTGCTGTATGATGCAAGAGAGATTTAGCTGAGACCTGCAATGACCTTGTATCAAGCCATATTACAGTATGATGTAAAGGGGAACAGATTACTGATCTGGGAGCCATGGAGCTCCTGCTTAGGTGAATTTGCAGACAGGAATGGGTGATTTGATATTTTGCTGGAATTGGTCTTCGACAATAGCTTTTTCCCCAAAAAGAGGTATCCATAAGATCTTCATAGCATTAAATAGAATTCTTCTGGTGAAAAGCTCAGAATCAATTCTACACATTTTGAAGACTGTCCTTAAACTTTAACATAAAAAACTCCACCCAAATAAGATTGTTTTGTTTAAAATTGAAGTGATTTCAAAGTTCATTGAAGTACTTTTATTCTTAAAATATCTCAAGCAGCTTTTTGAAATAACTAAAGACCAGAGATATTTGTTTAGAGAAAATTTCTATCTGCCAAACCTTTCTGAGCTGGAATTTAGTGATGTTGAAAAGGTCAGTGAAGTCTGGGTTCTCAATGAAACCTTTTTAATACCGCTCTTACTGCACTCACTGAAATTTTCATGAGAACTGTTGTATTTCCAGGACAGTTCTTGTTTTTTGTCGATTAAAACTGCAATTTCAGAAAAAAAGTGGGAGGATTTTGGAATTTTTTTAAGATTTGCTATAGTTTTTTCAAGATTTTTCTTATTTTAATTTTATTTCTTTTTGGTTTTTTAGCCCAAAAGTCTAAGTAACTTTTGATTTAAAGCATATGGCTTGTCTTCACATAGGGAAAGGCTGACTGTAGCACACTTTAAATATTTATAAGCTTACATACTAGATAGGGTAAGTTCACCAACCTAATGTCTAGAATCAGAGACCTTGTTTTGCTTGATGATGTTTATTAAATGTATTACCTACTATGGCTTTGAATAGCCTTTCTTAATGTCCTGTTCTCCAATACTAGATCGCCATTGATAATAATGTTGCTACTGCAGATAATGCAACCATTGCTACAACTACTGTTTTGGAAGCACCAGTAATATGCAGCTGAAATCAGAGCATTTTTTTCTAGGAAGTTTAGCAGAAAAAGACCAAATGACCAAAGGTCACACAAATGAAATCTAATAGTAGAGTCTGTATCATTAGCACAAAGTGCTGCAACTCCCCTTCTGTTTTTTGTGCAGTGAACAACTTTCTCAAAAGGAATTAAAAAAACCCACTTTACCTGAAGAATCAATAAGGAAAGTCACTATCCCTAACCTATCATGTGTCTTCTGTTATGTAACATCCTGTTAATTTCAAATGGACAATTATAATGAGTTGCAATGAAATGTTTAAGAAGGCTCTTATTATCACTTTTATTCTATTTCACTACATAATTTTTTAACATGTTCACAAAACTCTTACATGTATACTCCTAATTAATCATAATTTCATGCCTAGTCTGAAGATGCTCAGTACTTAGCAGGGTTATTTTATCTGTGTCTAAATCAGTTTTTGTAATTATGTCTGTTTCAGAAAATATGTTGTGAGAGCAATATAGCTAGTATTCTGTCACTAAAAATGTCAGTCTATCTCTATCATTTTTGTACTTAAAAACCTTTAAAAATACTTTTAAAATAGTCTCTGTTAACTAGTGAACATATCAAGACAGTCTAAAAACAAGATCACCATATAATTTTCTTTATGTATCTCTATATATACCTATATATTTTTATGTAGGGATATAACTTTTAAAAATGCATCAGAACTTTCATGAATTAAGGGCTGACATTATGAAATCCTTGCAATTCTGAAACTATTTTTGCAAATGCAAATGAAGCAAAGTACTGGAAAAGATTTCATTTTCATTCAAAGCCTTTAAAATCAAATTATGACCTTTCTATATAATATATTTCTCTATTATGCCATACTTGAGTGAGGAAATTTACCTTTTTATTCTCATATTTTATTCATTTTTATATAAAAGAATGTATTCCAAATTTAAAATTAATAATATCTGTGGCAAAATTCAAGGAGTTTGAGACTAATGTAATTTTTTATGCTTCATTCCTATAAACTCACAGTAATTTTTTGAACATAATCAAGCTGAAATAAGCTCATTTCATTCAGGTAATGTTGATATTTGCATGGTTTTAAACTATCAGTTGCTGCAAAGAACAAGTTGTTCCATGAACAGTGAAATTAGGGAAAATGAAATCCAGAAGGATTTGTGTTCATCCCCACACAGCCTCTTACCACAACATTTTCAGTCCCTTTCCCAGTGCTTTGAAAATCTACTGAATACATTAGGAGGAACAGAGAGGAACAAGCATTAGAGAGAAAAATCCCCTGAGCTTTGATCTGCATTTATGCTGATGGACTGGTATATATCTCAAATGCATACTTTTTATCGGAAAAAAAAAAAAAAAGAGAAAAAATAGTTTAACTTTATATAAAAGCTTTAAAACCAAAAGCATCTGATCACTTTACAAGCTGCAGAAAACATGACTCAAAACAATAACAAAATTCAAAAATAATCTGTTTAGCCAGAAAGGCCATACAGCTGTAAAAGTAATGTAGCAGGTGGTTTTTTTTGTTTTTGTTTTTGTTTTTTTTTTGTTTGTTTTTGTTTTTGTTTTTGTTTTTTTTGTTTTTGGTTTTTTTTTGGTTTGTTTGTTTTTTGTTTTGTTTTTTTTCAGCAGAAGCATTAACCTATCTCTTATCATGGTGCAAGTTGTGTTGAAATTGCTTGCAAAGGTTGTAGAAGACATTAGTCTATTCAAGCCACTTAGTCAGAGTTTCAAGGCTTTTCTTCTATCTGCTTAGAGCAGAATTATTTCATGTGTTTCTTATCCATGAGACGCCAATTCAAGAAAAAGATAAACTGATTTCGCATAGAGTGAAAGTTTTGTAAGTATTGCTGTCCTTCGTAATTCAGTAACATTTTTAAGCTACTCATCTGGAAAGTTTCTTCCTCAGTTTGGGCAGTGAGCCTTGACTTGATGGACTATTATAAAACCATTCATTATGTCTTGGATGTATCTAAACCAATTCAGAATTCATCACTCAAGAGCCAAGTTTACATCAGGATGATCCTATTTTTGTTATACTCACAGCAGACCAATAGATACTAGTGTTTTGGCTAATATAGCTATTATTATTTCCTGATTAAAAAAAGAGATGAAATTGCCTTTAGACATTAAGAAAGTCATTTTATAGATAGTAACTATATATAGGGTAATCTTAGTTGCAGTTCCCTTGGGAGGGCTAGAAAGATTATTTTGTATTTTGTTACTGTTTTGAGTCATGTTTTCTGCACCTTGTAAAGTGATCAGATGCTTTTTGTTTTAAAGCTGTTATATAAAGTTAACCTACTTTCATTTCTTTCTTTCCTTCTAATAAAAAATGAGTTCTCTTGGCTGAAACCACATTTAATCAACAGTTACATTACTTGTTTGATTGATCCAGTTTTCCTCTTACTCAAGCAGTGAATGATATAATGGATGTCTCTAAAAATAGGGAACAAAAAGATAGCTACAGGATCAGTGAAATAAATACAGCTTCATAAAGGAAGGATTGCCACCCCACCTGCTCATATTCCTGTCTCTCCCACACTGCATGAAGTTTGACTTTTCTCAGACAAAGCTGTGTTATTTTTTTGAATATTCCTTTGAAAATATTTCCTGAGAGAGGAATACTTATTCTTTGGTAGTAGTCACGTCCTCTAAAGAAGATGGAGTTTGTCTCTTTTTTACCCATGCCTTTACAAATGCATAGATACAATCAAAAATGTAGCTCTACTATGGAATGAGGAATTGTCAAGATAAATCTGAAAAAACATCTGCACATCTTTCACAGACAAAAGCCTGTGCCAGTGGTCAGAGTCAAGTAGATGTTGTTTGAGTGTCAGGGGCCAGCTGCTGATGCTGTCAGGCTGCATGGGCACAGTGATATTGGGATGCTCAGTGACCCATCTCAGATGTTCCCCTCCTAGACAAAGAAAGTATCTCCGGTCTGTGCAAGCAGGTCTGACTCATGCAGCATGCTCAGAACCACAGCTTGCTTTTGTGTCTTTATTTAAACCAATAGCAAATAAAGAAAAGCTTGAATGGTCAGATCTTATTTGCATGTTATAACACTACGAGAGCTTTTCTTGGTTTAAAAGTCTAAGATTTAAAACTGAGCTGATGATCTGTTTTTTGTTCTGGTGAGAAAATTGTAGGACTTCATAGCACATTGCTCCTTTCCTGTAGATGATGAAGGACATGGGTGTTGTGGTGGCTAAGTCCACATTACACTCCCCGTGTTACTACAAAGTGGTCTCTCCCCACACCACTGTGCTAGAAAGTTCTCCCTTCATCGAGACCCCACTGGCCCCTGCTCCTCCCTCCCCTCCCCTCCCNGCTCTGCCCACCCCTAGGACCGCTGAGGATAAAAGCACACGTGGGCTTTTGTTCTTTGTTCTTTGCCTCTGTTCCCCTTCGAGTGCGTGTGTTCCTGGTATGTGGTGTGGATCCAACAAACACCTCGGAATTGCACACAAAGAATCCCTCCTGCCTCTTCGTGTCCAGTACCTGCATAGACTGTGTGTGTGATACACGGGGACTCCACCAGATGTCTTGACTGAGCTCAGGCAGAGAGTGTTGATCACTGGTGAACTGTAAATACAAAATGGCAGCAAAATGGTTGCTGATGAGAGAGCATTAATAGTGAAAAACAGGAACTAGTGGGTCTATGGGAACAACAGTTTTTAAAGGAAATGACAATATGTTTTCCCTATAAATTATTTTTGAAGAACTTCGTAATAGTGGTTTCAGAAACTTCATATTTGTTTAGGACAAAAGATTGATGGATTGAACAGCTAGGCTACTTTGACCCTAAGAATCCAGCTTTCACAGTGGCTTCTGTTCTAGAAAATAAAGAAGGTTGAGGTAAATAGCCTGATGGCTGTTATTAAATACAACAAGTACAATAAATCTTCTGGTAGAAACATAACTCCTTTTCCAGTGAAAAACAGGATGCATCTATCTCCTTTTGAAATATGATTTTGCCTAAAACTATATAAAACATGGTATAAAATAATCAGAATCTTGCTCACAAAAAAACCCAAAACAAAACAAAAAACAAACCAAAAAAAAACCCTCTTGACTCTCTCCCGTGCAGTTATTTTACAGTTGCCTTTCAATGTCAGTAACCTAGGGCCATGGTTTCCTGTAACTTCAGCCTTGAGACAAAATATTTTGATTTAATGTTTCTATACTGGTCTTACACGTTGGTAATACACAAACATTTCTCTATGGCACTTACTTGAACTAAATCACTTTATTATTGTTCATAATTCACTGGCTCTATTGTTGTAATTGGCCTGCAAATGTAAGTGAATTTGGCCTATCAGAATCAATGTAAGATATCTGGTTTTATGGAAGTTGAGGAAGAGGTGAAGAAAGAAAAGGAAATCTAAGTAAAATGTTACAGTTGGTCTAATAGGGTTTTTTTGTTTTGTTTTTGGTTTTGTTTTTTTTACGGTTTTTTGCTTTTTGTTGGTTTAGTATTTGTTTGTTTTCTAAATTCTATCTGCATTTTTTCCTAAGCTCCTTAATGCCAAACATAGATTAATAAAGAAGTTTTTTTTTTAATTTTTTCTGCTGAAAGTATGGGTTCCAGAAGATATAAAGTTTTGTGATTTTTTAAATCAGTTTTATTTGGTTTATCATAACAGAAATAAAAAAATTGAGAGTTTCAGTATGTTTAAATATTTTGAACAAAGACTATGTCAAATTGCCTTATGTTTATTTTTAATCCTTTAACCTGGAATCCAAGTGTAATTTTTTTTTTTAAGAGAAGCAGATTTTTTAACTGGATTTATAATGAAAATCTTTTGTATTTTTTGTTTCACCAATTTTTTTTCCATAACATTAGCATTATTTCTGTTTAGCATTTTTTTCCTTTCCTTTTTTTTTTTCCTTAAACAGAGAGCTCTTGTGAAAAGGGGACAGATGGCTTGACTGAAACTTGGTTTTCTGTTATTTTAATATCTTGCACAGTGTACTGGCTTTATCATCCTTTTCATGCAGTATACAGATTCACAGCTCAAATCAAAAGAAAGTACAAAATAAGGGCAGGAAAACAGTGAAGAACCTGAGTCCTTCATGCATGATGTCTGGGTAGAACATAACAGCCTTCCTGCTGTGTGAATACTATATATTTTAGATAAAATCTGTACTGTTTGTTTTTCCTGTGGTATGTGGCTTTGATATCACCATCAATAGTCTTATAAGATATGTGAAGCCAGCCTGTTATTCAGTCATTTTGGTTGGCCAGGTACTAGATAACACAAACAAATCTCCTTTCTATTCTTCATAAAAACTTCATTCCCTACCAGAAGAGTCACCAACTCTAACCTTCATCAAAGGATACATCCATGGCTGTCAGCTTACCCTTAGTTGTAAGCTTCTTTCCAGGTTGCTCTCATTGTGTTGACATTCTCCCTGAGTTCTAAGACATCAGAAAATTGCTGAGAGTTTGAAATATGGATAACCTATATTTGGTTGAAGACCCATTTCCTGATGTGCAAATTGTTCAACAAACTGATTTTCTGTAGCTAACTATTACCCTACCTGCTTGCTCATCTCAGGCTTTCACATTCCAAACGCGTGTAGTCAAAAAAACACATGACATGCTGCCAGACACTTAACAGCAATCAAAGCAGACCTGGTAACTCCTCCAAAGAGCTTTGCTCCAGTTCCAGGCTGCCTGCTGTACCATGGATAGTAAATGCTTCTTGCAGAATCCCTGAGGAATCTCATTACTTGAGCTGAGTTAAAATGTTTTACTCTAAACAAACACAGCAAACTGCACTGACTTCATAAACAAAATTATCCTAGTCAGAAAGCTGTCCTATTACTTTAGAAGTATATGCTTGAAAAGCTGATTAAATTCCTTCTGTCTTTTCCACTGAAGCTCTCAAAGGAAGAGTGTCTTCACTCTTATAGGGCCTAGCCAGCTCAGCAGCCACATTTAATTTCACATTGCTTTTCCTTTGATGTGGAGTGACCAGCAATGGGTTTTGGCTGCCATACCAGATGAGGAGGATTGTGTTGCTCTTGTCAGTAAGGTGGGGAAGTGCACATGCAAAGGTTGTCTGGACATTCCAGTCCAGCCTGAAAAGGACTGAGGGGACAAGTGCTTCTCATTGCTTTTGGGTAAGCCCCTATCAGTTGTAATTGAAGACTAGTTAGAAGCGTGAATTACAAAAACATTAAAATTAGGAATGATAAAATGGAGTTGTCCCTCTCTTTCTTGTGGTGTAAAAGCAGACCAGGAATTTTCTGATCAGTGAATGTGACTTCTGGCGGGAAAAAAAAGAAGTTGCACAAATATAAAATATCATATCTTTTGCCCACAAATTAAGGGGTTGTTGTTGTTGTTGTTGTTTGCTGTTCTTTCAGGCAATTCTGTAATAGGATGATAGTGTACTACCTCAAAGGTGTAAAGATAAGATGCTTCTCAAACACCTATAGCATTTCCTTCAGTGGTTCTAACTGGGAAAAAACCCAAATAGAATGGCTGTAGCATTCTTACATCTGGTGGGGGGATGAATAAACCTTACAGAAAACTGGGAGATACTTGCTGCTTTGAAAATAGAAAATAAAAATTCTCAGTGGATGAATCAAAAGAAGTTTTCAGTCATAGGCAGCTGTCACAATTTTAAATTGAAATTTTAGATCAAATGAGTATTGCTTTAAAGTTACAAATCTACGGTCACAAATCTCCACTGTCCTCAGAGGGGACAGATCACATTACACTCTACCTCACAGGCAGGCAAGGGATGGATTTAACGTTATGCCTAGCCAATTCTTGTTCATTTATTGCCTTGCAACACTTAGTAAACATTCCAAGTAAAGAACTGTACAAGTGTAATTGTAATAACTGGTTCCAGGCTGAGCTAAACTTATTCCCTTAGAGATAGAGCACTGGATTCCCTGAACAGGCTTTTCTTCTCTGGATGAGTTTCAAAGCAGATTCATTTTCAAACATCTGTCAGGATCACTTTGAGTGTTATGTGAGTATTAGAATTAAATAAACATTGAAAAATCAGAGATAGATGTGCAAACAGGTCTCTTCTCTTTTTTTAATGGAAAACAAATTTTTCTGTTTTTCTTAAATGGCAGGGTCGTGTAACTCTGGTATATTTCTTTTCGTCCTGTCAGGGTTATAATTTTTATAGATTTTTTAGTTGTTTTTCTGTTGTTTCTTATTATTTTCAGTACTGATTTTGTTACCCCTTGACAGGCAGGTGGAATAAGACACTGCCTTCCAGATGTTTATGGAATAACTTGAATCAATAGAAGGCACTGCAGATCCTTTACTCCAAGTCCAGCTATGATGTATCTGTGTAGTATAATTTTCCTTTACCTTATCTCCTAAGATAATTTTTTAAGTCCTTTAGACCTGAGTAGCAGATTTTGTTGAGATATCATCTGAATAAAGGAAAGTTGGAGTGGCCTGACACATACAGGGTCACTTATCTCCCACACTGCTGAATGCAAGAGCAGGAAGGAGGTGGTGATCTTTTGCGGCATGTTAGATGTCGCCTGCTCTCCCTTGACCTTGGAACAAGGCTTTCACACAGTACCAAAAGTGGCTTTGATATCCACTAAGTATTGAGGACTCTTTTAAGATCCATGGAAAGTTTGTCTGAGTTGGTATCTCCAGGCACAACACAGATGTCTAATAAAAGTCAGAAGTCCAGTCTCCCCCTAAGACAATGCCAACACATGAGCACTGCAGATATGGTAGAACACAGCTGTAAGATTATTCAAATTGCTGCACCACAGATAGATATTCCCCAATAGTACAATTGTATGGAATTTTATTTTGCTTGAATTTGTCTTTTTCTATCATGGTATTCTAAGTATTTTTCCTACATGTATTCACAACATTATATAGTATGAACAATGACATGCAGTCATCGTTTTAAAGTGAATATGGTTCAGGTTCGGACATTTTGGCAAACAATCTTAAGATTTGAAATAAGACCTGTGTCTTTACTTGTATCATAAATGGAACAAAAGATATAACTTTAGTGTCTCAAATACATGTTTGGTTTCCTATGGAAGGAGAAATATACCCTTGGTGTTTTCACCTACACTGCTTTCTTAGAAAGAAAAGGAAACTTCGATATTTTTTGTATTCTTTTGAAAATGCAAAACAGCTTTAGCTAACTGTCTATATTTACTTTTCTTACCTCTACATCCTGCAAGCTGCAGTACATCAGGGAAGCAGTTGCAATGGAGAAAGGTCCTGGAAGGCACAGTATAGAATGTGCTATTCATGATACTGGTTCTTTGCAAAGGGAGATAAGATTAAGATGACTTTTCCATTGCTGTGTCTGTC
>WEIT01014239.1:804-41075 GCA_013389985.1 Dryoscopus gambensis
GAATTATGTGCCTCCTCCCTCAAGCTCAGCCAGCCCCAGGGCTCCTTGGGGTTATTTCTTTACACCAACCACATATATCTATAAAAATGAACAGAAACATCTTCACATTCCCTCTTCCAGCCAGTACTCTCAGATCTAAAGGTACTGACTATGCCCACAATGAGCTTTGTTTCTCATTATGCAAAGTAATTGTAACATCAGTTGTAGCTACATGTCAGTCTCACACTGGAACAGACAATTGCCACCTTTGAGCATTCTCCCGTAAGGAGGTAGCTTCATATCCACCCAAAGTCTTATCTAAGAAAGAGTCTGAATTATCCCTTTTCCAGCCTGCTTGGCATTTTCTGCCAAACAAAGGACATGGACTAGACTATGTAAATGCCAAAGCAGTTACCACCTATACAGAAGCAAGCTATCTCATAAATCACCTTGACTGAGGTTCATGGGAGCAGAGCCAGTCATGAGCCAGTTCTCACCTGGAGGCTGCCCAACTGCATTAGACACAGTATGGTCTCTTGGCAAGAGCTGGAGGAAAATTCTGACACCAAGAAAGTCACATGATGGATTCTGCTGGTTTTAAAGTAGCTACGACCGTGTCTGGCAAACAGCTTTGGTGTGACATGTAAGATTCACACAGCGTATCCCAGGTCCAAGTCACAGTCTGTGAAAATGTCTCCCACCGTGATTTTTAATGCTCATCAGAGATGGCACTTCTTGCTGACTCCCTTTAACAGCACACCTTCCTTACTACTCTGACATCACCTAACACATTTCTGAACTGGGACAGCAATTCCACTTGGAACCAGCAGCCCTTGTGAGGCTGCACACACTGACAAGAAATTTGTTTGCAGATCACGCTCTTAAAACAATGAAAACCAGAAGCCACTGGGCCTGCAAGACCTACGGCAGTTGCTAGGACTTGTAGCCCAAGAGGTGCATGAGCATGCATTCCAAAGGAGTTGTTCCAAGGAAGGTGAGGTTTCAGATATGTAAATACATGCAGGGAAATACCTTTGTATAGCCAAAGTATAAAAAATACATCAATCTCCTATTTTATACCAAAATCCACTGTTCTGCAAGTGGCAAAATCAAAAGGAGACGCTTCTACCCTTTCCTGGCATAACTAGACCACATGAAACCTAAGTACAGAGAAATGTCAGTTTAACACAATCAGAAATTGAAGCTTTTTCTTGTCTGCAGCATTTCCATAGTTAACAAGTGTTAGCCTGTCAAAAGCAACTAAGGATTGGAGGGGGGAATTATCAGAATTTGTCCAATTTAACATCTTTCAGATTAGGTTGGTGTCAAGTTATCCATAGTTAATCAGGAGACAAACCAAGACAATAAACCAACAGAAGGAAACTCAATCCAAGACGTGTGTTTCTATTCAGCCTTTCTGACACAATGAACAGAAAGATAAAGGGAGAAGTCAACTTCTGTTTTATTTATACAGTCATAGAACAACAGAGGATTTAATTTCTCTCTTTTCAGGCTGAAGTTTCCAAATGAAATGTCCTCCTTCCTTACAAATGCAGTTGGCTCGTATCATTAACTCCCCTTGCTGGAGAAACAGATGAGGCTGTATTGCCAGGTCGTTCATTAGCAAAAAAGCAAACTCATTATGCATGCTGGCTATCTTCTACAGGCTTTGGAGCCCACACAGATGGTGACATAGGAGGTATAACAGATTACTACACAGGTACTATTTTTAAACTCCTAACTTCTACACAATAGAAGTATACTTACACTGCCCATTCCAGCTTCTCATTCTTGATTGAATTGTAGAGGGCCTGCAAAGGGAGAGAAATGAGATGGAATTATTGTTTGACCCCTCCTACACATACATTAATATGTTGAGGAAAGATACTCAACTAATATCAGCAAGCAAGCTGTCTCAAGAAAGTACCACATCTGCTAATAGCAATGTGAAAATCTTCAGCAGAAATTTCACCTAAGGAAAAAATAACTGAACGCATGTTTTGGGATTACAGTCATTTTCTCAAGCAAGTTTTTGGGGTTTGTGCTTTTTTAAGAATAGCATCATGGAACAGCCATGGAAGGGACCTTAAAGACCATCTAGTTCCAACTTTCCTACCATGGACAGAAACACCTTTCACTAGGCGAAGTTGCTCAGAGGCCCATCCAACCTGGCCTTGGGGTTGGGATGGGATGGGCATCTACAACTTCTCTGGGCAACCTGTCCCAGGGCCTCATCACACTTACAGTAAAGAATTTCTTCCTAACATATAGTCTAAACCTATTCCCTTTTAGTTTGAAGCCATTGCCCCTTGTCCTTTCATTACATGCACTTATAAAAACTATTTGTAGGCTGCCTTCAGGTACTGGAAGCCTGCAATCAGGTCACCCTTAAGCCTTCTCTTTTTCAGGCTGAACAAGCCCAATTCTCTCAGCCTGTCTTCATAGGAAATGCAGTCCATCCACTCAATCATCTTGGTGTTCCTCCTCTGGACTCGCTCCAACAGGTCCATGTCCTTCCTGTGCTGGGACCCCAGAGCTGGATGCAGTGTTCCAGGTGGGGTCTCACCAGAGCAGAGCAGAGGGGCAGAATCCCCTCCCTGGCCCTGCTGCCCACGCTGCTTTGGATGCAGCCCAGGACACATTTGGCTTTCTGGGCTGTGAGTGCCCATGGCTGGGTCATGTCCGGCCTCTCACCCACCAGCACACCCAAGGCCTTCTCACAGGGCTGCTTTCCATCTGTTCATCTCCCAGCCTGTGTTGATACCGGGGGTTGTTCTGACCGAGGTGCAGCACATTGCACTTGGTCTTGTTAAACCTCTCGAGATTCCTAAGGACCCACTTTTCTATCTTGTCCAGGTCCCTCTGCCATCTCATCCTTCTGCTGAGTGTCCATCTGCAGATTTGCTGAGGGTGCATTCAATCCCTTCATCCATGTCATTAATGAAGACATTAAATAGCACTGGTCCCCATAGGAACCCCTGAGGGACACCACTTGTCACTGATGTCCATCAGGACACTGAGCCATTGACCATTACCCTCTGGATGTCATAGTCCAACCACTTTCCTATCCATCCAACAGTCCATGCATAAAATCCATCTCTCTGCAATTTAGAGACAGGCATGCTGTGGGGAACTCTATTAACGGCTTTACAGAAATCCAATAAATGACACATGTAGCCCTTCTCTTGTCCACTAACATGGTCACTCCATCATTCAAGGCCACTAGGTTGGTCAGGCAAGACTTGCACTTGGTGAAGCCATGCTGTCTCGGACCACCTCCCTGTTCTCAACGCGTCTTACCACAGCTTCTGGGAGAATCTGTTCCATATTCCCAGGCAGAGAGGTGCAGCTGGGAGGTCCCAGGTTGCCAGGGTTCTCCCTTCTGCCCTTTTAAAAGCTGGGTACAATGTTTCCCCTCTTCCAGTCACCTGAGACTTCCCCAATATAATGGTGAATTCATGACTACCATGACTTTACAAATATCAGGGAGAGTGGCTTGACAACTACATCAGCCAATTCCCTCCGGACTCTGGGATGCATCTCACCGGTTCTCACAGACTTAGGTACATTCTAGTAGTTCCTTGGGTGGTCATGAACCTGAACTTTATTTACAGTTTGCAAAAGCCACAAGACTATGGCCTTGAAATTCAAGTCTCAGTTTAATTCCTGACTCTCAGTGAGATCTTTTTGTCAATGATTATAATGGGGACATTAAGATTTCACCATATGGGCTTACCTGTGAAAATTTGCCAGAATAGCTATCCAAAGTCCCTGAGCCTCACAGACACCTGAATGCTTTCCCAGCCACACACCTAAACATAAACATGTTCAGTTTCTAAGTGCAAAACGGAAAATGAATGTTAAGCAACTTTTGTGCTTGAAGACCATCATCTTGGACTGCTGCCCACTAACACCGTTCCTCTTTCAATTCATAAGGAAAAGTGCCAGAAGCTTTGACACCAAAGGTAACAGTTCTATTGTTGATACAAGCCTGCAAAGAAAAGGGTCTGAAGGCTGACTTAAGCCTGGGTGAGTATCAAGACAGCTGGGATGGATTTTTTTTTGAGAGAAAGTACATATATCAGTTGGATAAGTATGTCTTATTTCAGCCCTCCAGTAGCTGATGTACACAATGGTTAAACCCCTGGTATTACTACAAGCTAATGCAGTTCTTCAAATAGGTCACTTGACTCAAGCGAAGTATTTTGGTATGGAATGCCCCTGATTCTCACACATATAATCCACATTTGTAATTCACCTTATATACATAGCTAGATTTACTCCCTCTGGCACATAACTCCTACACAGCCTCAAAATATGTTAACGTGTAGAAGAACTGTTGATGCACATGATTAGCAAAAAGTAGCACATCAAGTATGAACAAGCCTGAAAATCACATACTATAATAGCTATGACATGATGCTCAGCAGAAACAGTAACATTTAGATAGCCTTAATGCTGACCCAAATCAAAAATAATTTGGAAACTGAAGAGTTGAAATTAGTCTTGGGCATATGCCACAGCTGAATTCGCATGAGCAATACCATAAGCATATCCCACTCTTCATCCTGTCATCCACTGGCTCCTTTCTGAATCTGGAAATCTTATTTGAAGATCCTTCAAATCTGTGGAAGCCAGCTCTGTGGAAATCTGGCTTAACTGAACCATACACAAGCAGGTCAAACATACTGGTGTAACTCACCTCATGCTGATGCTACATAAGCAGCAAGTTTTGGTCACAATGTTCCAAAAAAAGTAGAGCAATACAACAGATATGAACAGCAGGAATAATCAGGCCTCACCCTACTTACACCGAGCTAGCAAAGAGAGGTCCTCACCACTAACTGGGCTTTACTGTGCCATTCAGAGAAATGTGATGAAATATTTCCAAGTCTGGAGTCTTCACTATTTCTATATAACCTATCTTCTGTGAAGTTGCATAAGGAGCTCTGAACCAAAGGCAAACAGCCAAAGGTGAACGGATGGGCATTTATGGCAATTTGTAAGCAGTTGCTTAATTTTCATGTGAAAGCTATCAAGATATTTTAAGACCACTCTGCAGAAAGAAAGCAAAAGAAAGAGCTAATATTTTTCTCCTGCCAGTTCAGCAGAATTAGACACAACTCCATTTTCCTACACAAATCAATTCTGATACTGGTTCCTGGGGTCATTGAACATTTCTTACATGATTTGGTGAAGTCTCTGTCATATTCTTTGACCTGTTCTTTTCTTCTTGCTATGACTAAAATATTGTCATATATTTTGAGCCAGAAAACAACTTCCAAATACAAAGCAAAGAGGCTGCTTACTTTCTGCAGTTGCCTCTCCATTTTTTCAGAAGCAGTAATTTTTTTCCTCACCTAGCTGAATGAGTCTTTGAAACAGCAAAAACCTGGCTTGGGGAAACACATTTGTTGCTCTCTGGCTCAAATGCCTACAAGATTAGGTCAAAACCTCTGAAAATTAACACCTGCCCTGTACAGGTTTTTATGAGATTTCACTGCTAAGCATGTCTCTAGGGATCACTGGAGCCAAAGAGCAAAACACACAAAAGCAGCAGTCCAGATTGGTGCAGGGACAACAAATGCCCCAGGCTTTTGCCCTGTGAAAAGAGAGATATGTTTGTCCCAACCTTTACTAACGAGCCAGAGCCAGACATCGTCTTCCTACTTTAGGGAGTAACAGACACCAAGCCAGTCATATGGCACACATCTGACCAAGGACACAGTGTCCCCTACAGAACATCAAACAGAGCCTGTCAAAAAGTTTCTGGTATTTAAGAAACAGAAGGAAAACTGTAGAGAGCATCCGCAGCAGCTATACACACAGCATGTTCCATGTGTCCACCAGGCATGTTAACTGAGACTTCAACAAGCAGACCTCTCCAGGGATGCAAATACATGAGTTCTTATGCCTGTCCCCCAACCTACCTCTCTGGCAGAGACTGCTGCAAGGCTGCACACTTGCTGCTGGACTCACCAGCCTTTCAGAGCTGCTTTATGTCCCTTCGCCAAAATAATTTACACTTTAACATTTTCTTGATGTCTACTCGGGCTCTCAGATGTTCCAGAGAAGTAAAACTTCCTCCTACCATGTTTTGCAACGAGTAGCATACGTGTACAGCACAGCACGTGCCCTCTGATTTATTACATGGCTGTTCCCCATGGCCCTGATCCAGACAGCGCTCTTTTGAGCAGACATTTCTCCAGAGTGTGACTAAATCAAACAAACTTGGAGACAAGCACTTAAATGCTTCACTACATTGCAACAAAGCTCATCAGAGATTATGGCGTGGTCATGACTTCCATTGTACTTAGCTAGCTGCAAGGACAGGTTTTATTAACTAGTGCTTTCTCTCTGGGAAATAAAAAAAAAAAGGAAAAAAAAAGCTCTTATTTAAAGCACTCTCACCACTTCCTACCTGCTAGCCTGGGAAGTGTTTGGCAAATTCACTATGTAAGCCAGAAAACAGGAGGCTGGACCACAGCAGTGAATGATAGAATGAATATTGCATGGGTCTCATCTTCCAAGCTGGACCGATACCAGTCGGAAAGGGGAAAGACCTTCTATCTCTTTTGTCACCCAAGGTTACTGCAGACAGCATCCAAACCCCCAGATATCAACCACTCACCAGTGTCTGACTTCAATGCTTTGACTTTTTATCCCTATTACCCAGAACACAAAGACCTACTCCTTACAGCTTACAGCTTTACCCTTTCTGATAAGTGTTGATCTCTAGGTGCACTGCACCTCAGGCCCAGCACTGCTGTAAGCTTGTCAGAGAAACAAGTGCAATTTTGAAGGCAGAATAAAAGAAACTGACTGCAGACTGCAGCATAAAGCAGAACAGTAGGCAAAATCCTAGGCACCTTTCTTGCTTTAACTCCAATGTTGTTTCCTACAGCTCCAATTTGACCCTTAGAAGACTTCACAGTAAAAAAAATTATATTTGTCATGTGTTTGTGGGATTTGTTTGTATTTGTTCATAGACTAGGCAAGAAACACTTTCCTTTCTAAGTGGAAAGCCGTAACTCTTTAAAAAACTGCTGAATTCCACACCCATTTTCCCTTTGGTAAGCAAGTAGGTCCACAAAAATCCCAGATTTTCACAAGCTCTTACTAGCTGGTACTTTTATTCCAATTGGAAAGAAAAGCAAAACTATGGAGAGAATGCTTCTGAAAACTCCTGTTTATTTTACAAAGCTACCAAGGAAAAAAAGTTATTCACCACCCTCACATTCCTCAAAATCTTGTCACATGCACGAACCACTGGACCCATTTAAACAGGCTGCTCTTGTCACCTGCCAGCTGCCATTGTCGCTGTGAGTCAGCCTCTGCATGCAGAAGCATTGCACAAAGAAAGGCACAACCAGGTGTGTACACAGGGACAACGACCTAGCAAATTACCCAGATACTGATCTTGGTAAATCATCTAAGTAATAAGTAGGCACAGGGTCCCCAAAGCCCACCCAGCAGGGTGCAAGATGCTTGAAGAGATCCCAAAGCACTGTAACTCCTCCCCTCGAAAGGCAACATAGGGCTGGCTCTTGAAGCAAACTACTGACTTTCTGTTCGCAGTAGCCCATGCAGAAAAGCCTGCCAAGAGGGAAAGGAATACACCACACATTTCTTACACCTGCTGCACGCATAAAAGAGGAGCCAGAAATACCTGCTGTTAGCCAATAAATAGGCAAAGCCAAAACCAAGTTCATAGAGACAACAGGGATGACCCAGACTGTCTTCTACAGTTCTTGTCTCTCGTGATCTTTGCTCGCACCCTGATTTTTGGACTCATTGTTTAAGGAATGATCATCTGATCATTGCAGAGGATAGTCTGGGTGCCCCCAGAACAAGGATGCACTTGTGCTCCAAGCCAGGTCCCTGCCCCACTTCCCTGCTGCTGCTGCTGGAAGCAGCCCTGCCTGGATATATTTCTTCTTCTTCTTCTTCACCTCCAGCTGATAATGGCATAGTTGATTCCTAGCAGTAAGGAAGCCCCAGATACACCTCTGGGCAAAGATGTGCTCAGTCTTTGCAGTCACAGCATTTCCCCCAGTCACTCAGCACCTGTCCATCGGCTTTGCCCTTTGGAGCAGACTAGTCAGCCAGGCACCAGCTCCAATTCCTGCCATATGCACTTTATTGGATGGAGAAAAAACAACTGAAGTAGAAGAACTCTACAAAAATAAAACAGGTTACAGAGGCAAGAGATACTAAATACCACAGGTGTCTGCACAGATACCTAATAGGTGCTAATGTGCTCATCCTGTGGACTAGGGCACAGCTCTGAATCATTGCCTTTCGACAGGTTTGGATGGGGAGCGACACATTGCTATATACCACTCATGGCTTGCTGTTTGGGTGACTACCTGAAGGCTGGCCCTCCCCCAGAATACAGATCTATACTACTTCACCACCTGCTATTTGCCACCTTCCCTCAAAACCCAGATCTTGACATTTTCTCCTGTCCTCATGCACAGATCTGTAACACCTGGCAAGACAAGAATAAGGGTTCTCATCACTGAGTGCCTGTAGCTCCTTGCCAGATTCAAAGCCCACACGCCCTCAATTCCTCAAAAATTTTCCCTCCTTTTGATGGGGATGCAGCAAGGATGCTAGAATAGTACCCCAAGAAGCCTGTGCATTAGTGCACGGCATGGCATGTCTGCTGATACTGCTCTCAATTTTAAATTCCACTGGTTTGTACAACAAACGTTCTTCTAACAAGCCAGCATACATTATTCATAAAACAGCACAGAGCTGTTCAGCAGCATATGGAACCGATGAATGTTGTTTTGGTGTAGGAGGAGATAGGGTTGATAGGAATGTTTAAAGGGGGAAGGAAAGGAGATCATTTCACCCAGGGAATTTCAAGTGCGTCACCAACTGGAGGAGAACATTTCGAAGAGAAACTCCTCTGTTAAAAATCTGGTTTGTATAGAGAAAGAGGGGGAGGGAGAGAAAGAAAAAAAAGGACAGAAAGATTGTGCCAGATATATCATCATAAAACAGAAAAGGATGGTTAGCTGATGGTTAGCTCCTGAGAGCCAAGAAATTAATGCCACACAGGAAATGCATCCTTTGTATTGATACACACAGCCTGCTTGAAAAGATTTTTTCTGTACTTGCTGAAGTGTTTCATCAGTGTTATTGTAAAGGCAGTTTACTGAATTATTACAGATAAAGAGAGAAAAGGCTAGAGGAGTGCTTCTTGATAGTGGAGCACCTACACAGCCTATTTCAAACTGTTTTATTGGCCCTGTGCATTTGCAGGCAGGACAGGCACAAGTACTTGGCAATTCAGTCCCTGGCTGCAGAAAAGAAGTCTGTCAGAAAAAGAGACTACTGAGCATGCTGGGTCACACGGATGATCCTAAGGTCCTTTGACGCACCTTGCAGGCAATCTGGAGTTGAGCCTGCTCTCCAGAGAGCAGTGGTACAGAATTCACAGTATCCTTTCCACGAGTTGTCCAGCTGGCCTAAGGCTGTGGTACTTGCCTATAATACACAGTCAGGATGCAACCCCCTAGTGAAGCCTGTATAAACACAGAGGCACTATCTGATGTGCATCAAAGAGATGGTAGGTACTTGGGCTACCTAGCTTCTCCGACAACAGCAGCAGGCAGACCTCATCTGCAGGCACCATGTTGGTACTTCGTTCATATTAACTAAAGCATGATGACACATAATACTCTCTAGCTTAACAAAATAGGCTAAGTCATGTAAGTGAAAAGTAGAAGAGGAGTATGTTTCTGAGGTACAAATGGTTTAAATCTGTCTCCTGTCCAAAGTCAGCTGAAGCAGTCACAGAAACATATCTTGAGCATTGTAATCACTTGATATGAGGAGCAGATAAAATACAAGACAGTCTAGACACAAAGAGGGAAACACACCCACAGAAATATGAAGAGGACAAGTCTACAAACCAAGCCTTACTTAAGACTGATGAGATCTACATGGCAGCAGTGTCCAGAAAAGCCCAGCCTAGAACTGAAGACATTTCCTGAAAAGTGATGCACAAACACATATGGACAGAATTACACTAATTAAAAGACCTCCTTTGCCACACTACAGATCAACAACCTCCAGGTTCTTCCACCAACACAACAGTATCGAAGAGCCAAAGCTCAATTATAAATCAGTTCTCTAGATCAGTGACGTCTTAGCAAAATAAATGGGCAGACAAAGATCAGAAGGGGGAACAGAGAGATAGAAAGAACAGGGCTGTCCAAAATCACAGGACCAATCACTTGCAGAGCTGCTTGTCATCTTATCAACCAGGCAGGCATCACTGAAGGGAATTGCAGGGATCTTCTCAGCCCTCCATAACACAGCTTTTACACATCTTATATGCCCTACAGATACAAAAACCTTTGTATGAAATAAGGAAACAGCACAACTGAAACAAAGCTGCAGTGTTCTTCCCAGCTTACTGAGATAGGCAGGAAAAGAAGGGGCTATCTCTCAAACAACAACCTACAGCACTTAGAAAGCAGAAATGTGAATCCCACAGAGGAATCAACACAGAGCTTTCATTACTGCAGTAGTTAACTAACTGTGTCAGACACCATCCCTGAGAGAAAGTCCCTGCCCTGAGGAGACTACACCATGCATACATAGTGGACACAAAGCCTGTGAGTGGGAAGACATAGAGATTAAATAATTCACCCAATGTCAAAAGACTAGAGTTTTTACCATAAGCTGGAGAGTTTTCACGCATAAATCCTCCCACATGAATACCATGCAATTACTCCCATGCTTAGGGTGAAAGTGATCACAATAGCAGGGTCCCAGAGCACCTGCACAATGCAGCCTTTACTTTGATATTTGTTGGAGAAGCACATACTGCATCAGCAACAGCCTGAAAATGATGGCCATGTTATTTCTCTGCCCCAACTCAGCAATACACTGTTTCTTAGATATGGTTAATAAGGTCCTGAAAACAGAGGCTTATTAAACTGAACTGAAAAAAATACTTATGTTTATATCTGTTTGCAGTACTCTGTGATTTAAGTTACACAGCTCAGGCTCTGAAATGCCATACAACCTGTAAGCCAGCAGAGAGTGATCTGCCAGGAACTACTGTGCAGCACTGGGATCTTTTCACCATAGCAGAGGAGATTTCTCCTCTGTTCACAGAACACACTGGAGATTTAGGAAAGGGACAGTACAGGAAGATCCATGCCTGTGCCTGCTTTGTATGCACATGGACCCAAGACATAATTAAATGCTTGGCTGATGCTTTGAAATATTTCACCCTGATTCAACACACCTTTGCAAGTGATTAAATCTTCTAATCCCAAGGGCAAAATCAACTGGCAAGAAGAATGAAATTAGACGCACATTTTGGTCAATGCATAAAGTTCACCCAACCCTTGCAGACATGCAGCACCTCTGAGAGGGAGACGGCTACTAAAGCACTTGCCAGGAGTTCCTGGGTGCCTCTCAGTTATTGTGTGGGAGCGACGGATGAAGGAAAAAAAGAGATGCTGCATGGAGGGGGGAGTTGTTTGCTTAGGAACTGAATAACTGGGCTGGGCTGGGTGAGGAGATGCTGCACACAGTCACTGTAGCAGCTGGGCATAGCTTGTGCTACCCATCACTACCATACACTAACATATTCCTATAAATCCACAAGCAATGTCTTCCTAATAAATACTTAACAGCAGTATTTAATCATGTATGCAAGTGAGACAATATTTTCACCTAGCACCCACACCTACTAAACCACAGAGCTGTAGATAAGGAGGAAAAAATTATTTTTCTACAGAAAAAAATTCCCATTAAAAAGATAATCCCAAGCACATCACCCGCCAACTCTGGCACCTTTCCCAAGTGCAGAGCTCCAACTAGCACTGTCACTAGCAAGTTTTCCCTGTTTACTATTGCACCAAGCTCAGTGACAGGGCATTCAACTAAGACCCAATCATTCTAACACCAGAGGTGTTTCACCTTCAGGTCTCTCCTCAAATGCAGAGATTTTTTTTCCTGACCTGACAGCAATTCTGTGATCACTGCAGATCATCTGGAGCTCTTAACTCCTGCAAAGCATAGTCTTTTCACAACACCAACCCCATGCCTAACCAAGCAAAACACTACTAACATTTAGTTATTTACCTTGCTTTCTTTAGTAGAAAACTCAGAGGAGTTGGAGATTTTCATAGATTTTGACCGATGGGACTGCCGCCAGAGAGATTCTTCTCGGGAGTATTTCACCGAACCTGTGGCTCTCACCCGGACTTTGCTGGTGCTCTGAACACTGTTAACTCCAATCATTTCCAAAAGTGAGTGTATAGGATGGGAAGGAAGAAAGCTAATGGAACTTCCCAATCCCCTGCAGAGGAACTGGAAAAGATTACGTCTGGAGAGCCCAGGCTCAAGCAATCAGTGTTTGCTTAAAGCACACTAGGCTGTTTTCTCCAGCATCTTCAGGCACACTGTTTGGAGCCAGCCTGATTGTTCCAGGCATTGCTCACGTCACTGGATGGGAGGAAAAAAAAAGAAAAAGAAGAGGCTGATAGAAACTCCTCCCCTGCTCTGCTCTGCTCCACTCTCCAGCATCAACTCCCCCTTCATACACACACCAACAGTGAGAGGGAGAGAGGTGGAGAGAAAGATGCTGGAACAAATGCCAGCAGATCAAGCAAGGTATTCATTTTCAGTTCACACAGCCACACTTCCCTGCCTGCAACAGCCTGCCATGCTCATTACTGCCTGCAATAACAAAGAACACTGTAAAAAGAGTCTTCAATCACCTGCCAGCTACAGGCTTCTGGATGTGAGAAATACTGATGGATTCCCAAAGCACCAGAGAAACGAGTGAAAACCCACAGCACCATAACGAAGTACTGGCAAGCCCCAGAGAGACGAATCAGCAAATTTCCACAACTCTAAGTGCACTCATTAGCCAGAGTCCTTGGGGTGCCTTCCCAGGGTGCAAGAGAGATTAAAACCACTTTCACACTCTAAAAGGGACTTAGGGAAAAAGACATGACTTTCCCAAGGTGATCGGTGCAAACCAGCGGCAGAGCTGTGAACAGGCAGCTAGGGACTCATCTCCCCACTCAGCAGCCAGGAGAACTGTAGCCATACCCCTCCACAAGCAACCCGCATACTCCAGTGGCTGACCCCACAAGTGATGCAGCTCCCGAGTGGCACCCTGTTTCTCCCTTGTGGCAAACCCATACAGCCGAGTGATGAGAGGGTCACTACCACTGCCAGAGGCACCATTCCAACCCACAGGAGCCTGGTTCTGGAGGACAGGCACTCTCTCAGTGCCCAGAAGCACCTTCCTCCATGCAGAGGGCAAGGGGAGGCTGATGCCAGTAGGAGCTGGTACTCTTACTGAGGGGTGGATGTGGTATATTCAGGAAAAGAGAGATGTTTACCTCAATGTTGCAAAAGCACCATCATTTCTGGCTCCGGGAGACCCAGAGTGCAGCAGACTGTGCATTGCCATGGCAACGTGCTCCAGTGTGAGAGAGAGAGAGAGACTGCTCTGCTCTACTCTGCTCAGCACAGGATCGCAACAGCTGCCGACACACACTGGGCAGGTGGAGCAGCTTGTGTGAGCAGCAAGGCAAAAGTGGACAATGGGGACATTGTCCCAAACCTAGAAAAGGCAACAGTCTGTGCAGAGGGAGCACAAGCAGCTGGAAGACTGCAGCAAGGTCCCCTTGCCACAGGCTAAGACCAGGTTCAGCAACCTGCCCAATGCCACCATATCACCAGGCAGGGCAAGGACAGCAGCAGTGGTGTTGGGAGTCTGGGAGGACACAAGAGCTCTCATCCCACTGACACCACAACACACAGGGAGCAAGTCTGTACACACACACAGCAATGAGGCGGTGCTGGCCTAGCATGCTGAGGTGAATGTTCCATGCTGAGATACATCAGCCAGCCAAAAGCTGGGTGAAGAGGCTCTAGTCTCCATTCACATCTCAGTCCCATTCTATGTCTGCTGAGCCATGCGAAGGCAAAGTGAGAATTTGCTCACCGTATGTCATCTGTTCAACAGCACCCCATGGTAAATAAGATGCACATGAACCAAGTGGACTTTTCCCCTGGTTACATCTTCGCAGTCTCTTACAATCAGGAAGTTACATCCTTACAGGGCAAATGGCTAGACAGTCACATGATGGTCCTAGGTGCATTTTTGCTCATGAAAGATGCTGCTGTCTCCCCAGCATGCAGCAGCTTCTGACAGCATTAACCCTTTGCTCATGTTGCCCCCAAGGATGCCACAAGGTACATATCCTTCCCACAGACTGCAATAGGCGTGGACCGTGCTGAAGGACAGCGGTCAGTGGAACAGGGAACAGGTAACCCAAATACCAACACAGAAACTGTCCCTGGGGTGAGAAACTTCTGATTCCTCACAGATTCTGCCTCCGTCCTGCTTGAGGCACTATTTCTTCCCTTCTGGCCAACAAGAAAAATATATTTTCATTTCCACAACACTCAGATCTAGCAAGCCCATTCCTACCTCACACATTAAGATCAAATCCCAAATGTGCCCCTTATTTACACAAACCTGTCACTGCTAGAGGATAACTGAAAGGAACCTTTTTCTCTGGCAACAAGCATGCTTTAAGTTACTTCTGCCACTTCCCAAAAAAGGTTTTATGTTACTTAACCCATGTGAAATTATCCACTGCTTGTGGAAAAGCATTTCAAAGAAAATCTCTTCTTAGAGGAAATTTGCACTGCAGTCAAACCACTCCAGATGAGCTAAGCAGCAGGTCCTGACAGGTGCTACGTAAATGGCCACAAATCACTTTCTATCCTAGCAGCCCCCTGCCTAGCAGATTATTCTTGCTCTCAGAATAAGGCCAACTCCCCAAGCACCCTCAACACATCTGAAATAATTACACTCCCTAAATATCACACAGACCTAGGCCAGTGTCAATTACACAGAGCAATTTTATTATTAAACGCAAGCTAGATGGAATCAAAGCAATATTTCTCTTCTATCACCCACAGCACCGTCACTGGTGCCTAATTGCAGCAGTTCATCTAGCCTTCTCTGAGCTGAAGTTAGCATATCCTCAGGTAGGACAGGAACCTTACTTCAGAAAGCAACAAGTCTGTTTCTGCAGCAGTCCAAAACTCCAAGGACAACAGAATGCTCTTTCCTCTTTTGTTCAACTGAGTATGGAAAAAACTTCTCAGCTCACACTCTCCCTAAGAGAGAGCCTCCTGAGATTATGCATTTGAAGCCTTAAATGTCTTGAGATTGGGGATTCAGTTTAGATTTCATCAGTGTCCCTAATTTTCATCTGCAAGTGATAACAGAATCTTGTACTCCTGACTGAGCCAGTATCCTGTGTACACATTGACTGTATTCTGGGGAAAGACCATTCCTCGACATTAGAGAAGACCCACCATTTTAGAAATTAGTATGCACACAGGATTGATTTGTCTGTAACTGAGCAACAGGGATTTATGAGGGAGAAGTGGGCTGTTAACATAAATAGAGGGATAGAAAGGAAGTTTTTAAAGAGGAGTTGAAATAGCTGTACAGTATCAGAAAAATCAAAGCTGACCACACCCAGGGGACCTCCAAGTGTGTCAAGAATTCATGATCTTCCTCTTATTCAGTAGTCAGCAAAGAGGTGGTAGAAAAGGGGCAGAATATAAATATTCATTTAGTCAGTGACACACTGGGGTTTGTGACCCTATCTAGGGACCTTCCCTATCAGTTCCTCTAAGGAACAAACCATAAACCAGCAGGAAAATTTTAAACTTTGGGTCAAAACAGATGCAGGAGTAGAATATCACAGTCTCTATTATTCCTTCCATCTTATCCTTTTAAAACTACACAAAAGCTCTTCTCCTGTCACAAGGCACTATGTCAGACCCCATCACCCATAGAGGAAATGGGCAGCTGTTCCAACTTACCCTGAAATAAGCTCCTTCCCATCTGTTCCTCCCACCAGTCAAGTTTCCCTGGGAGGCAAAACGTACTCAATCCATACTTGGTCCTCCTAATGTGATTCAGCAAATCAACTACACAAGAAGAAAAACTGCAGAATTCAATATTGGCTTTTGGGATACAAACCTAAGGACCACATTACTGTATCTCAAGAACTCCAGTGTCCTCAAACAAAGTCACAAGAATCCATTAGCATCATTTAAGCCTGATGTCAATGACAAATACAAACAACACAAGCTGACAAAATACACAAACATGGACATATCAATTACTTAAAATATACCCTCAAAAGCCAGTAACGTATTTGTGTAGCACAGGAAGATAGAACTATTTAATGGTGCTACTAAATATTGTTTGTTAAATAAACAACATTAAATCTTTCCTTCATCCTTCACCTTTCCTTCTTTCTTCATCTTTTTTTTAATTCTCTTCAAAACAAAAA
Organism: Dryoscopus gambensis; assembly: GCA_013389985.1. NCBI lineage: Eukaryota > Metazoa > Chordata > Aves > Passeriformes > Malaconotidae > Dryoscopus > Dryoscopus gambensis. The sequence goes on from WEIT01014239.1 coordinate 17,160, forward strand.
GGGAGGGGAAAGTTATTTCTGATGGATAAGCTACTCATACACAATGGCTACAGAACTAGAGCTTAAAACTGATCAACAGTAACATTCCTGTAATATTGAGGAAGCAAGAGGGCAAAAGGAAGGAGGCAAAAAGAAAGGGAGGGGGCAGAAGGGGGAGAAGCGGGAGAAGAGAGGGGGAGGAAGGAAACTGAGGCCACTCTGAGATCCACGCAGGTTTCAAGTGGCTGTCACTTGTGGCTGTAGGCATTGCACTGTGGAAGGGGGAAAAATAGGCATAGCCTTTGACATTCCTTTTCTCCACAATTCCATCTGCCAATGGAGTCACGTCCAGCTACCTTGCACCAAGAGCACATGAAATCCTTTCTACATCTCATGACACCTTCTAGAACCCATCTGTCAACAGGACAGAAAACTGGGACCTTGGATTTGCCCGTATTTGTACAAGGATCTTGTGAATAATACATCATCTAAGAAAGTGACCTAGGAAGGACACTAAATATTCCCTTTAACATCATAGGAAAGGAGAAAAAAAATTTCTAAATTTAAGGAGCAGCCTAATACTCTTGTTTGAAAGAAAACAGTGTAACTAGGTCAGAGAGAGAATAGTCCAATGTTATTTGAAAAGTGTGGTGACAAAGTGAAGGAAGGGATACCAAAGATTTATACAGCAATACTCCTAAAGCTGGTGGAAGGAATGTTCTCTCTTCTTCTTCTTTTTCTTTTTTTAAAATATGGTATAAATTATATTCCTACTCCTCCTTCCCTTGAGATGCAGCACAGAACTTAAATTTCAAGCAGATCAGTGGGTGGAAGATCAAAGAATGTTTTTCAGAATTTGTTTTCTACCTACATGGAGGTGGGAGTAATATGTCATAGGGACCAAAATGTATGTGTGACATTGTATTAGAGATTTCCCAGCCTGAAAAGAGCCCAAAATTCCTATTTTAAAGTGGCAGAGCACATCATTCCTGGAGACTACCAGTCTGTACCCTCCACACTTGACAGCTGACATTCATCCTTGGGAGCTGCTATGCATTTCAGTTACAGTGGGAGACAAGTGACAGTCTTGCCTATGTGGCAGGCTGGAGAAGCCAAATATCAAATAATTCCCTTGTCTGATCAACCTGGACAAGACACTATAGAGAGCTTGCCTTCACGGATGAAAATTAACCCCCGAAATGTTCATTATGAGCCTGGTATTGAGCCACATAACTGCAGCCAGTAGTAATGGAAATTCTTAGCTGACTCTCCTTGGGTTTCACCCCTTGCTGACACAAAAGCCTGGTAGGCTAGGTGAGATCTTTTGAATAACAGTTGGAAAGTAAAGAGGTGAAAGGCTGAGGGAGCAAAAATAATTCAGAGAAATGCAGATCATGAAAGCAGAAACAGGTCCATCCTGAAATCCAGCCTGCTTCCTAACAAGATAAGCAATCTCTACTACCATCCCTAGACTTTTGCAGAGCAATCCTTATTCTTGGATCACCTTTAAAAATTTTATATTTTTAAAGTTCTGATTTCCCTGCTCAGAGACACAGTTGGTATTAGGCTTTTGCTATTATGAGGCTTTCTTCAACTCAGTATCTGGGTTTATTTGACTTGAGAAAAAAACCTATAGATTATAGATTTTTCATTTTATATTGAATTAAGTTCCTGAAATGCAAAAAGAAAATATATTTGCATTTCAACAGGACAGGAAGGTGTCAGGAAACTCTATAATTCAAGGGACACAAAGCAATACACACACCGTCATAACCTGGTCCAATTCACAGTTCTGCACAGGCATGCTTTAAGGGGGTATTTCTCTTGAGTAGGACAAATGACAACACCCAAAAAACTCCAAGCTGAAGGAAACAAAGGTTATCATGGCAGGAAGGTTCTCAGCAAGGATAGGGAGGAGTGAAGACAAGTCGGGTGTTCCCTCCAGTCACTCTAGATCTGTGGCTCCTCAGAGAGTGAAAGGAAAGTATGCTCTCACAAACAACCATTTAAGACAAGGATTAATGGTTTCATCCTGCATTCCCTGACTTTTATACTGCCAGATTAGACTCTGTTGTCTCCTACCAGCTGAAAGGGGCCTTCCATAACAGATCTTCCATTTCATACTGATAAGAAACGGCCCAGAAATACTATTTCCAACAGAAGTATTTTTTTAAGAGGAAAAGCTTTATTTTGGGGAAGAAACAAGAAAGCAGAGCTCTGTGTTACTCAGTGGAGCAAAGACATTTCGTCCCCTCCCTCCTCTGCCCACTGCTGCAGGGTGTTACAGCAGCGAATGCAGTCCTCCTGGGGCCATTCTGGCATGCTGTCACATGCTCTCATCTCTCCATCAGGTTTCCCTCGAAGGTGGGAATTTCTTGCCAAAAAGCCACGAAATGGATGAAGTACAGAGACTGCTGATGAGAGCAATTAGGGTGTACACAGCAGTCCAGTTAGTGTGAGTTTCTCTCTGTAAATGGGGGACTGAAGGTGTGCAGGGAGAAGTTAGCCACCTGATGTTCATTCTCTTCTCTCCACTAAATACCTGAAATGATTGGAATGGATGAAGATGCCAGTAATTCTCTTTAAACTGAGCCTTTGCTTTGGAGGTCTTTCAAAGGGAATTTAAAAAAGAGAGGGAGAGAGGAGGCAGAAAGACAGTGGCAAAAAAACCCCTTAATTCAAGTGCAGGGAACTGACAGCAACATGAGATAAACCCTACTTTGCAGCATCTATAGTAAATTGCATATCCCAGGAATCCTGATCAAGAATTCAGATCTTTTAGGAAATTAAGGAAGACTGGTTCTTCAGAAGAGTTCAGCACCAGCAACTCCAAGTTAATTTGGTCACTTCATTACAGTGCTTCAGCAGGAGATAAGGCCTACCCAAAAAACAGCCTTTGAGAGAAAGCAGACCTTTTATGCAGGATTGGCATCTTATCTCCATCAGCAGCCCTGATAGGATGACTCTAGCCAAGTCCCTGTAGAGCATCCCAGGTACCTCAGAGTGATGGGTACAGAGAGTACAGAGAGTACAATGGGTCAGTGAAGAGCTACCACCTCCTACCAGAAGACACAGAGCCAGGTATGACTTCCCCACATCCAGCGTTCACATCATGGGGCAGCACTGCCACCAGTCAGCCCATGTCAAAGGTTGGGTAATGCCCCTAATGCCACGAATGAGGTGTCATGGACATTATAAATGCAGAGGACGTTTACTTATGCAGGACAGGTACTTTGCACACAGCCTAACAACAGAGTACCCCTCCCAGAACACTGCCTAACAAAAGCGGGGATCCATTTCCTCAGTGATGCCCTTCTTGCAGGTTCTCTGTGGACCACAGAGGACATTTTCTCTCCTTACATATGAAATGCCTTGTTACTGCCACCTTCCTGGAGTGGACTCCCACACATCTTGTCTCAAGACAACAAGAGGAAAACATAGCGGCCAGCACCATAACAGCACTTATTTGTGGGGACCACACTGCCTGCAGGAATTGAAGCAAGAATGTATGGCCAAAATTAGGCTCTTTCCAAGCCGATCTCCTTCTCATTCCAGAAAATCTTGTGAAGCCCAGCTTTGAAGAAGGCTATGGTCACACAACACGATTCCCTAGCGTATCATTACAGCAGATTAAAGCTGGTGTGAGCATGTGAGAAAGAAACCACTCCTACACTGTAATCATGAGGTTCTTGACACTGCCAAAATGTCAGACTGATTTTGTTTTCTTTCCAAGGAGGGAGATCCTAGCCATGGCTTCCCTTTCTACATATACGTATGATGAATACATGAATACAAGCAGACCCCATGGGGAGAAGTGCCCTTTTAATCACAGTTTGGCATATTTGTCTTTATGGGTCCTAACTTTAAAAGTAACCTCAGATCTGACTAAAGGAGTGAGAAAAAAAGGAAAGGCAATGAATCTTTGTGCAGATGGATGTAGAAAAGCAAAACTTTTTCAGTGTTAAATGAACAGACAGCAAGACAAGCAAGATCGTATTAGCATTTCTCATTTCTACTTTCAAACCACAATGAAATACCTGTTCTCAAAGCACAACTAGTGACACACAGAGAATCAGGTTGTGAAGGCCTTGTGGTTCTTACCAAAAGTGTTCTTGCTGTTGGAAAAAAACTTAATAAAACATAGAGTTAGCTCCCCCACAGAGGTGAAAAGAAAGGAGTAATTTAATTTAATGTCCCAAGTTTTCTGAGACTGATCACACAGAAGTGTGTCCCTCTTCACATGTTGATGTCTGGCCCTTGATCTGCTATTTTCCTATCCAGACAAAACACTCAGGGCCACACTCTGCACTCAGGGTGAAGGGATTGTTTGAAAGCAACATTTGCTTGATGCCTGTAAGCCAGCTGTCCCGGATAGCCCAAGCATTTGCATTTGCACCCCTGACTCTGAGAACTGGATCCACAGTAAATGCTGCAGAGAGCTTCACCAGCCCTGAATGAACACTCAGCTCTCCCTGGTCTTCCTTCCCCTCCACTACTGCTCAGCTTTGCTCAGGGCTCAGCAGAGTTGCAGAACTTCGTACAGGGGTGCAGCAGGGCCACGAGAACACAGGGAGCCTGCAGAGGCAGAAAAGCCCACTCACTTTGCCACAGGTCTGCATTACTCACCAGTGGGCGCTCAGGACCTCACTCCCACAGGGACACACTGCCACCCTGTGGAAACCGCTCGTCCTCTCCCAGGTGGCTGGGTAGGGATGCAGGGAGAAGGCTCGCAGCCTCACTGATGCTCAGTGGCTACACTGCTAATGCAGCGGCAAGCCACACGCACTTTGGTTCTGTGCTGAAGCAGGGCACTGTGGATTTAATTTATTGAGAGTAATGCAAAATTAATTTCCGCTAAATCTTTGTAATTGCACATTTAGTGGCAGCATGGCTGCTGTGAACACAGTAGTTCACACACAGTTCCTCGTACTCACTCCACTACCCTCCACTGATAAATTAAAAAACAAGGGTCAGTTCATCAAATCTTCAGACAAGCCAGATAAGAAACCAAAGCTAGGCGCCACCTCTGTCCCCAAGACATCAAGACAACACACAGAAAAGGGCAGAAAGTCTTAAGCAAAGTGGGACACCAACACCAAACTTCTTCCATCTGTCTACATCCAAAAAATCCTGAGCCCTGGTATTTGCTTTGGGTGAAGAATCAGACATCCCTAGCATTAGCAGGTGAGCACTAAACATCAAGGCACAGCCCCAACTGCATAATTCTGTCAGCAGGAAAACAAACAGCAGGTGAGCGCCAGTGGAAGTCTCTTGTCAGTACACTCAGAAGGTTATTTAAACACAATCTGGAGATCTATTTATTCAGTAACGGCTGTAATTAGCCTGCAAATTAATCTCAACACATCCCTCTATGGCAAACTGAGAAATGAGATTCCTTGGGGGAAAAAATAAGTGTGGCTGCTGACAGATGAATACTCTGTACACAGATTCAAAAATTAAAGACATTAAATCTAAAATAAAGGGGGGTTGAGTTTATCTTCCCAACTGCTTAGTAAGAACTGAGGCAGGAGGGCCCAACAAAAAGCTCTCTGAAGAGGCTGCAAAAAATGAAGAAATTATCAAGACTAGAAGACAAACTCTGTTCCTTTCACCTATGCAGGTACATCTGTATTTCACAATGGGCCTGACACAAAACCCACAGAAGGGTTGGCAACTCATTTGGTTTACTTCAATAGGCACTGGGTCAGCTCTCAGATGCAGCAGCCTCTTATTTTTATTTCCATTACAAAAAAAAATGAAGAAATTATGAACTCCAATGTATGCGCACCTGTCTTCATTCAAACAAAGTGCTGTTTCATGCTAGCAATCAGACAAAAAAGAAGTGAAACATGCTCATTATTATTGACAATAAAACAAGGTTTGTCCTGTTCAGCCTCTTCCCCCTTCTTCAGATTTAACTCCTGGCACAAACTTAATGAACAAAAGCTGAAACAATGCAGCCTGTGCCAGACAGCACATTATAATCCAAAATTACATCTCCAGCTCTAATGTGAATACCCCAAAGCACCTTTGATGAAAAAACACACATGCCTTCCAGACTGTACAGAGATCAAGCTTAGCCTTTATGTATCCGCATCAGAGCCAACTGGCTGCTTCTGTCCACTGTAATCGGGAGGCAGCACTCTGGGTTGGCATGGCCACCAGGAGTTTACAAGGCACACAGCTCTGGGGCCAGACCTGCTGCAGCTCAGTCTTGCCTCTCCGCGCTGCGGAGAGTCTCCTTCACTATAAAGTGAAGGCAAGAGGGAAAACAATAGAATAAACACTGTATATATTATGTATGTTCTGGGAGGAGAAACGTGCCCATCACTTGTCATGTTTGACAATTAAGATTCAGAAAATGCAAGATGGGTGTTCTGTTTCAAACCATCCTTCAGTAAAAATGAAACCGACATTCTGCAGTCAATTCCTTACCTTCAAGAGCCCTCTAGGGAAGTCTTTGCCATCATTCATCCCCTGGAGGTTAGCCACGAACTCTTGGCAGGTCATCTTTTTCCCAATGTTCTGAAAGGGATGTCAGAGAAACATAGCATCATATTCCTGCTGCTTTCCAAAATGACAGGAATGAGCAACATCAGATTAACTGCATCTTCCTGCTCTCCTTTAAGCCCAAGGCAGGCAGCCCTAAGAAAGCATTCATGAGATTACTCATAGATTAGTGTCCTTGTATGCATAGCTAGAAAAGAGAAGGTGTTTTTGCACCCAAAGGCCCAGACACCCCAAAAAAACCCCTTAGCTTAAAGCTGGGGGTAATGAAGAGGACAATGATGAAGCTCTCTGGTATCTGCATAGCCCCATGTCTCCAGAAGCTCTACCAGTCTCTGATGGAAAAGCCCTACCTGAATCTGCTGTGGGGCTCAAGGAAACACGTGACTGAGGCCCTTCCCAGACCCTTCTCTTACAATTTCCAATGCTCCCTTTCAGTGGCAACTGCCCTGAGTTGGAGTGCAATGCCCAGGAGTGGCCATTACCTTCTCTGATTCATAGGCTGAGGCTGCTTGGACATTTCCATAGGCTTCCTCTCTTTTCTCTCTTCCTTTCTAAGTCTCCGACTGAAAGTTGCCCAAACAAGCCACAAATGGGAAAGGAATAGTTATGTTCATGTAGGAGCCAAACTACATCTAGAGGCCTGAGGCTGCCCTAAACTACTGTTGAATCCCAGTCTCCATCACCCCTCAGAGAAAGTGTCTGTGGTCCCTCAGGTGCTAGAAGTCCCCTGCTTCACACACGGGGAGCCTTGTGAGTGGATAGCAATTACAACTCTGCAATGATGAAAAAAGACACCAGAGACATCTGAGGAAAGGAAATCAGCCTGAGCTGATCTGTGAAACATAGTAAAGACAGAGGGAAAAATGGGGCTCTGTGATGGTCATGGTATCTTTGAGGATGGCACGACTGTCAGTCAGAAGATGGAGGTGAAGATGACTTTTCCACTGTCAGGGCATGCTTTGTCCACAGAAATACAGCAGAAGAACTTTGTGTGAGCTTTGTCTTGGGCTAGGAGCAGGAGCCCAAACTAACACAGGACTGGAGCCCAAGGAAGGAGACCAGTTGGTAATACACGTCATTCAATGTTAAGAGTTACATGATAGCACACCTTCTATTTTCCTTCCTTTCAGGAGAGACGGAAAACCACCAAATCTTGACCATCAGTGTCACCTAGCCAATAAGGAAGATGCCACAGCCTGCAGCCAGCACAAAGCCACAGAAAGAAGGCAAGCAGTAACCCTGTAACAATGCATGGCTTCTAAGAACAGGATGGCTCCTGACAACACGGGCTGGCTGTAACCTTGGCTGTCTGGTTGCGAAGCTTACAGAACACAGCTCATACCTTCAGTCTTTAGGTGCAGGCTGGAGCTGGTCTAGTAGACTTGCAGGTGCTTTTGTTTCTCCCTGCAACTTCAGCCTGCTTCCATTTGTTTCCTCCACACAGCAGTTTGCAGCTTCCCCATGCTGACCAAAACCGATGCAATGTGGCATTGGAGACAAATGGCTGTTTTGCTGCAGGACCAAAGCTAACATCTCCATACAGTGCCACAGGGGTTCGAGAAGATGTGCCCGGTGGTCTAGAGATACCTCAAAACTCTCTAGCAGTGTGGGTGATGGCCTCTGTGCAGAGAAACAAGCATGCATTTCCAAGACACACCTAGCAAAAATTGTTTAGTTGCAAATAGAACAAAGTGTGGCAAGACAGGGAAAATAAAGCAGGTAAGTTAAGAGTTGTTCTACAAGAGTTAAAGGCAAGTGTGAACTGAAGGCAGAGGAGCTGCATTACAGCTCTACAAGCAGTGGAGCTTATTGTGAAATAGAAGTGTCTGCACTTATGATCAGTATGTGAGTAACAAATAGAGCTCAGTGTAGACAAGCTCTGTGACTCATTTGCTTCCCGCTCTAGCAGAATCCTGGTAAGGATGGGGCAAAGCATTATCTTTGTTAGGAAACAGGCAATTAGGCATATCTGCAAGGGCTGCATTCCAAGTCAAAATGCCAAACTTACCACCTATGTGGAAAAATGCAGAGCAGTAAGAGGAAGACCAAAATTACAGGAAATCAGAGGGGTTGGAGGGAACATGATGACACACCCATGGAGATAAGACAAGCAGGAGTCTGGCCAATACTACAGCTGCATATACATAACAACACACTGTCAACTGCCAGTGGGACAAGCCTCCAAAGTTACACACTGCAACAACCAGAATCAGCAGCAGCAGTGATGGGTCAGAGCCAGATCACTTAGTCCAGTACTTCTGAAGACAGTAGGGCCCACTAAAGCATCACAGGAAGCAATGGGAATTGCAGTCAGGCTGATGTGTGACTATTTGGTCTCCCTCCCTGGACTGTGAGGCCAGGCAGGCTGGAAAGCAGGAACCCCAGGCTCCTCATCGCTCTGGGGAGTGGGATACCTCTGCAGAAAGACTCAGATGTGCTCAAGAGAAGCCACGTGTGCTAAGAGACAAACTGGGGCGCATTCCTGTACCCCCGATCACCCTCATACGTGACTGACACATCCTTCACTAGGGAAGACTAAGCCTTCACAGAAAAAAATTCTTCACAACCCCCTTCCCCCTCCTGCTTCCACAACCTTCACACAAAGGCATTCAATTAACAGGAGGTAGGTCTCAAAACTCCTAGTGAACACGCAAGTCTTGGTTTTATTATCTGCACCCACAGGGGCTGAGTAGCCCTTTGAGACAGACTCAGTGTGCCTCCATGTCCTGCTGCCCGACCCAATACCCTCAATGTGTAAGAGTTCCCTCAGTGTGTAAGGGACACCCTCCTGGAAGAGCCCTTGCAAGTGCAGTGGAGGGCCACAGAGAAGCCCCAGAGCCACCTGGCTGAAGCCACTGCTTTTGCACACTATCATGCCATGCTCCCTGTGTTTTTACCCACTCCATCCCAACTCCAGGGCAGAGGAAGCCTCCCATCAGCATGGGAATACCTTGCATAGCACATGTATTGCACCATGGGTGCTGAAATACCCATCCTAAGGCTGCTGGCATCCTGCAGCACCGTGACTAAGAGGACTCAAAACAGAATGCTATTTCCCCCAGGCAGGCAGTGGGTAGAGGTGTGCAGTGCAGGAACACAGGGCTGCTACTCAGCATGCCCATATGCCCCCTCCACTCTCTTGGCTCTGAGTACACCCATCATTTGTCTGTACAAAACTCTGGTTCCACCAGATCTGCCCTCTGCAACTGGATGCCTGCAAATATCACCTTCCCTTTGTGACCTTCCTAAAACTTCTTCACCTCCCATCTCTATTCTGCCTTCCCACATGTTTGTACATACTGTAAAGGGAAAGCCAATCCCAAGCACAGCTTCCTGGTCAGGGCCTGCTGCAGGAAGGATGGTAAGCACACCGGAAAGATGGGCTTGAGGACAGGGAGTATACTCAGACATTATGGCAAGACCAGGTACAATGCCAGCTTACACATGACAGATCAAAGCATGCTGGAAAGGCCTGCCCAGGACAACAGCCTGGGAGTGCAGCCTTCTCACTGTTTGCTGTCTGCAGGGGTTTAGAAGAAGGCCACCAGCACGGGGACTGCCAGAAAACCACCCTGTCCCAGCATGGTGTGGATACGAGCAGTCTACACAAATCTGTGCATACTCACATGGCCATGCAGGTCTGTGTTAAGCAGCATCATGGCACACGTGAGACAGTGAACTCCATCTGCAGAAAGACACATAACCAGAGTCACATGCAAAACCATATATGGACCTTTAAGAAGCTGAAACTGAACCTCATAGATTAATTGAGTCTGTTCCCTTTATAAGAATCTGTTTTATCAAGAAATACACATAATTAAATAAATTAACAATGAGGTCATCACACAGCTGCCAAACCAGAACAGTCTTTCTTTTATCTTTTAGTAACTGTCAAAACTGTCTTGCATGGATGAAGCAAACAAGACAGGAAATCATGCTATCCCTCTTAGCTTTCTAATATCAATACCACAGTCTGAATTAACACCTTCTTCTTCATTACTTCAGGGCAGAAAGGGAAAAGTAAAATACATTTATTCTTGTGTCAAGAGTAGGTGCAGCAGGGTATCCTGTTTTTCTCCCCCTCTGTCTCAGTCCTCATTCAGAGCTCAATAAGACTTAATTTAGGAGAAGCACAGTCAGTTATTTATGCTGCCTTGGCTCCATGTTGGTAGAGAGGACTCCAGGGGTTTCTAAGCTGGTCCTGTGGCCAAGGCCCTCTGCAACAAGCGACATTCATAAATCCAGAGAATACAATTGGAAGGTCTGAGAGACTGAAGGTCCAAGAAGAAAATTATTACTGGCTCAAAACAACTGAAACGTGTGTGTAGGGGGAGCAGCTCTGCAGAAAATGGGATGGTGCACTGCTCCACACACCACTCCTCTGGAACCTCTAGTCCAGAACTTCCACCAGTCACTGGCACACTGCAAGCAATGCCCAACACCCTGCCCTGGAGCCCCAGTCAAGCCCCGGGGTGGCCAGATGACTGGAAGCTCCCGCTGGGGGTTGCTTGCCACAGGAGGCCAGAGCAGACCCCAGGGTATGTGACTGTGTCCCTACTGTATTTGGATTTTATGGAAGCTGAAACCACTAGGATCCAGGGCAGTAGCGATATCTTGTTTTTCTCTCTTTCTTTTCATCTCTTCTTTACTACTCGTAATTTCCATTTTCTGAAATATGGATAATTAAGGTTGGATGAGTAAAGTTTGCTAAGTCAGTGCTCTGTGAAATGCTTTATTTTGATTGAATGTTTGTTTTAAATTTTTCCAATTTCCTGAACTTCTAAGTTTTGCTAGGAAAGTTTGGTTTTGAACATCCTGGGAACTTTTTTCAAGTTCTTCTTTGTGCCCACCTCAGGGAAAAGGAGCAGTACTTTAAGCCCTTTTTAAATAAACTTTCCAAGCAATTTAGAAGGCACCCTACCAGGATCATGGAGTTCAACTTCTGGCTCTGCACAGGACATCCCTAAGAATCACACCATATGCTTGAGAGCACTGTCCAAACGCTTCTCAAACTCTGTTGACACGGTGGTGGTCCAAGGGGTCCTAGGGCTAGCTCTGGACCCCTGGGAGCAACACATGTCAAGGAACCTANACTGTGACCACTTCCTTGGGGAGCCTGTTCCAGTGCTCAACCACCCTCTGGGTGAACCTGATATCCAACCTAAACCTCCCCTGACACAACTTTAAGCCATTCTCTCTCATCCTGCCACAGGTCACCACAGAGATCAATGCCTGCCCCTCCTCCTCCCCTCAAAAGGAAGCTGTAGACTGCAACAAGGTCTCCCCTCAGTCTCCTCTTCTCTAGGCTCAGCAAATTAAGTTATCTCACGGCTCCTCATCTGGCTTTCCCTCTAGACCCTTCTCCATCTTCATATCCTTTTCCTGGATACTTTCTGATAGCTTTGTATCTTTCTTATATTGTGATGCCCAGACTGCACCCAGTACTAAGATCTCCGGCAAAGTGTGCAGGATCTAAATGCTTACTCAGGGTCCGAAGTCACAATTTCCCTCTTGCATCCTGGACTAGAGTAAGGCAGCCACATCACCAGGCAAGTCATTATTTCAGTCTGGACATGACACAACCATTCTACCTGAGTGCCTACAGTGTCTTAAAACAAGAAAGGCAATAGGTAGAGGAAAGAGACAGCACAGCAGCAGATCTGTCTTATTCCTAACTCTTCCCCTCCCCTGCATGACAGCCAGTGAAGCTGAACAGGTGCAAAGTGCCAAAACATCATCTCAGTGCAACAGGGGTAGGTCACAAAGCAAGAGGAAAGGAAGCACAGTGGTACCTCCAAGTGTAGCAGCAGCTCTTTCTCACTTACACTTGAAACTAAAGATACAGCTTAACCCGTGACTGCCTTCTTTTTCAACCTCCTCCTTCAGTGTGTGATCAGTGTGTGCTGCAATCACAGGGCCACATGGCTCTGCCAGCACATCTGGCTGAACACAGCAGTTACGCCAGCAGACGGTTTGTCCTCTTCTGCATTCCCAGTTTTCTCAGGTTTGATCTATGTGCTTGTTTGTTTCCCTCAGCTATTTCCAAACTGACTGAAAACATTGGCAAGGAGGAGCACTCTGACTGATGTTAGCCAGTTGAGATGAAACCATGCCAGGGTCTGGATACAGCACCCAAAATTCACCCCCACAACTGGCAAGGACTGGCATGCCTGATGCCAGTGCATGCAGACACAAGCACTGAATGGAGCATGGAAAGCAAACAGCTTCACTTCCACCTGACATGGGACCTATTCTTGCCCACACGAGTGCAGCCAGAGTACAAGTACCACACACCAAAGTCAGTGAGACCAGAAACTACAACTGAGGACATTCAAATTTGGAGGTGCTACAACTGAGGATTTATATTGAGGAGGCCTGAACACCTTTCCTGCTGAGGGTTTCAGTGCTTACCACAGACAGTCTCTAAAGTGTGGTAGAGCAATGACATAGCTTCATTTTCCAGGTGTACATCATATGTGCTATTGAAGGTGAGAATGAAGGAAGACGGCAACAAGCAAAGACCTTAGTATCAGAAACAAAGTTACCTTGAGAAGAAATGGTGTTTGGGTTGCACTGGTAGTATCTGCTGGAGAAGTGGATTAACACTCTCTCTCGTTCCTGAGTTTCTCCAATAAGTGAAAAGGCTTTAAAGAAACTCCTAAAAGAGCAGCGGGAAAAAAAGTTAAATTAAGGTAACAAGTCTCTTTTTGCTTCACACATTGCACAAAGCAAAGCACACATCACAGCAAGAAGTACATAAGCATACATCAGACATTCAGTTCCAAGGAGCCTTTCTAGCAAATTGGGCTATCATTCCGTGTGCAGTTAACTCCAACATTATAGTAAGTGAAGGAAGACTTAAATTACCACCAGTCTCAGCCACAGAATATACAAAATAATATGTAATTCCATCATTTGAAAGATCTGTTCCTATTTTTAAGTATTTTTTTCTTTGGGCAAGGAATTGGAACACGTATCTTTTTATGCATGACAAGATATCCAGGATGTTCCCTATCATTTTCTAATTGCCCACCACTCCTACACCTTTTTTTTAAACTTTACTTCATTGGTATTGCTCTCCAAATCAGAGAAGCTACCCCAGGCGGTGAAGTCAAGCAAGTGCACAGCACTCATAAATAACACCAAATGTGTGGTCACTTATCAGAGTGGCCAGAACTGCATCAGTCAGGGAGGAGTGTGACTAACTGACCTATAGAAAATATCTGGGCAGGAGGGAAGAAGAGTTGCAACATCTCCCACTGAGCTTCAACAGCAGGAGGAGTAACTTGGCCCTCCTGAGGTTCTTGCTTGCGAGAGCCCAGGGTGCAGGGCTGGTGCACAACCTGGCATACTCACTGGATATAGCCAGCAAGCCTGTGCAGAGAAGTGGGGAGGACACACATCTTTCCCTTTTATTCTCGTACTTCACTATCCCTCCTCTAAACCACATTGATATTCTTCCTGATAGAAAAATACATCTCACAGCCGAAGATGCACTTCTGCATTCAATTTATCAGGATGCTTCTAAGAAAATACTACAAACACAAAATTTCTGGATCTGAAGTAAGAAGACATATAGAATGAGTGTCTAATAGATGGTTTTTAAATATCCCATGAGACTGAAACTAACACCAGATCTGAGAGGCATGGAATATATTGCTGGAACATTCACATCTATCTAGTCTCGATGCATAAACTTTAATTTTTCTCTCTGATGTAAGGTCAGAAATAGGCTGTAACAATCTCACACCCATACAGAGTGTAATCTGTCTGGTAATAACTAAATTTCACACAAAATGTATTGCAAATAACCCAATTCACAAGTAGATACAAGAATCTTCACAGGGTTTCTCTGTCCTTCCCACTTTGTACTCCTGTCGTGGTTCTGGCCAAGACAGGGTTAATATAAGGGCTGACATTACTTCTGATCCTCTGGAAGGGCCCTCCAGTTCATATTTGCAAGAAGTGAGCAACACATACAAATACCAGAACTATAGACCCAATCAAGTAGAAGAAAGGGACAACCAGATCTATTGGATTGTGTGGATCCAGTGCCCTGGCACATCAGACACACAAGAGTGTAAGGCTTTAGTTCACATGGGCACATGATGTACCCTAATGTCATGAAGATATGTGAGGACATAATCCATCTCTTTCTGGGGTGCCAGGGGGATCCCAACAGCTGACTGTACTGGAAGCTGAAGTGAGCCTGACTGGCAATGAATGGCAAAAACACCCCATTGTGACTGGCCCAGAGGCCCCATGCATCCTTAGCGCAGACTACCTCAAAAGAGGGTATTTCAGCCTAAAAGAGCTTTTGAGATAGCTGCTGTGGAGACAGAGGAAATTAGACAGTTTGCATGGTGTTTCAGAGGTCTCTCTGTTTTGGGAGTGCTGACGGTTAAAGAACAATAGGTACCGATCACTACCACATCATTGCACTGTCAGCAAAACTGCACCACCTGGGACTCTGTGACCCCATCCATCCAATGATTTGTGAACTGGAGAGCCAGGGAGTGGTCAGCAAGACTCATTCACCCTTTAACAGTCCTAAATGGCCAGAGTGTAAGCCCAGTAGAAAGTGGGGACACTGTCATGGCCCAAATGAAGTCACACCACCACTGAGCGCCACTGTGCCCAGCATGCTGGCACTTCAGTACGAGCTGGAGTCCAAAGCAGTGAAGTGGTGCCACTACTGATATTGCTAACCTGTTCTTCTCCATCCCTTTAGCAGCAGAGTGCAGGCCACAGTGTGCTTTTACCTGGAGGAGTTTGCCATACACCTGCAACTGACTGCTCCAGGGGTGCTGTAAACACAGCCCCACCATTTGCTATGGCCTGATCCAGCCTGCACTGGAAAAGGAAGTAAGGAAAAGGGTGAGGTCCTAGAATACTTGCAATGTATTGATCATGCAGGGCAACACAGCAGGAGTTTTTGAGAAACGGGAGAAGACAATCCAAATCTTCCTGAAGGCCAGTTTTGCCATACAGCAAAGTAAGGTCAAGGGACCTGCCCAGAAAATTCAGGTTTTTGGAGTAAAATGGCAAGATTGATGTCACCAGATTTCAATGGACATGGTCAATGGAATAGCTGCTATATCCCCACCAACCAGCAAGAAAGGAACACAGGTTTTCCTAGGCACTGTGGGTTTTTGAATGATGCATATTCCAGATTACAGTCAGATTGTAAAACCTCTCTATCATGTGATCCCAAAGAAGAACGATTTCAAGCAGGGTCCTGAATAACAACAAGCTTTTTAACAAATGAAACAGGAGATTGCTCATGCAGTAGCCAGTCAGGACAATACAAAATGTAAAAAATATGTTCCACACCGCAGCCAGGAAGAACGGTCCTTCCGGGAGTCTCTGGCAGTAAGGACACATGGAGACTCAAGGATGACCCCTGGTGTTATGGAGTTGGGAATACAAACATTCCAACATAAAAAAGGATCTGAGACCAGCTACACCCCCACTGAAACAGACATACTGGCAACTTATGAAGGGGTTAGAGCTGCCTCAGAAGTGACTGGCACCGAAGTACAGCTCCTCCTGGTGCCCCAACTGCCAGCGCTGGGCTGGATATTCTAAGGGAAAGTCACTGAAACACATCATGCCACTGTGGAGTAACTGGATTGCCCTAACCACACAGTGAGCTTGAACAGGAAACCCCAGGGATCTTGGAAGTCATCACTAACGGGCCTGAAGGTGAAAATTTCAGACTACTATCACCAGAGGAGGAGGAGAAGATGACACATGCTGAGAAGGCCCCACCATACAATCAGCTACCTGAAAATGAAAAGCAATACCTTTCTTTACTGACAGCTCCTTTTGTGTCATAGGGACAAATCAAAAATGGAAAGCAGCTGTATGGAGCCCTGTGTGACGAGTTACAGAAGCTACTGAAGGACAAGGTGGATCAAGTCAGGTTGCAGAGCTGAAAGTCACCCGGTTGACTTTAGGTAGCACTGAATGAGAAAAATGGCCAGCAGTCTACCTCTACACTGATTCATGGGTAGTGGCAAATGCTGTATTGGGATGGCTGGGCTGGCAGAGAAAGGCCAGTCGGCAGTGCAGAGCAAAACCCCTCTGGGCTGATAAATCTTGACAAGAAATTGCTGCCCTGGTGGAGANAGTGCTGCCCGGGGGGAGAAGTTGGCTGTAGAAGCACATCATGAGACGCACACGTGCCCAAGAGTCAGGCTACTGAAGAACATCACAACAATGGAGAGGTGGTCAAGCCACCAAGATTAAAGTGTCTTGGGTTAATCTGGACTGGCAACATAGGAGTGAATTATTTCTGGTTCAGTGNAGTGGCAAATGCTGTATTGGGATGGCTGGGCTGGCAGAGAAAGGCCAGTCGGCAGTGCAGAGCAAAACCCCTCTGGGCTGATAAATCTTGACAAGAAATTGCTGCCCTGGTGGAGAAGTTGGCTGTAGAAGCACATCATGAGACGCACACGTGCCCAAGAGTCAGGCTACTGAAGAACATCACAACAATGGAGAGGTGGTCAAGCCACCAAGATTAAAGTGTCTTGGGTTAATCTGGACTGGCAACGTAGGAGTGAATTATTTCTGGTTCAGTGAGCTCAAGACATCTCAGGTCATCCGAGAAGAGATGCAACACATGTGGGCATGTGATCAAGGGGTGTACTTAACCATGGACGCTGTCTGCCAGTTATCCATAACTGTGGAACATGCGCTGCAATCAAGCAGGCCAAGAGGGTAAGGCCTCTCTGGTATGGTGGATGATGGTCGAAACACAAACATGGGGTGGCCTGGCAGATCGGTTACATCACACTGCTGCAAACCCACCAAGGCAGGTGCTATGTGCCTACAGTGGTGGAAACAACCACTGGATGGCTGGAGACAAACCCTGTGCCTTGCACCTCTGCCTAGAATACCACCCTGGGCCTTGAGATGCAACTTCTGTGGCAACCTGGCACCCCGGAGAGAAATGAGTCAGACAGTGGGATTTATTTCAAAAACAGCCCCACAGACACATAGGCCAGAGAGCACAATAGTGAGTGGGTATAACATATCCTCTATCATGTACCAGCCTCTGAGAAAATTGAACAGTACAATGGACTGTTAAAAACGACTTTGAAAGCAATGAGTGGTGGCACCTTCAAACATGGGGACTTGCATTTAGCAAAGGCCTCCTGGTTAGTTAACACAAGAGGTTCTACCAATCCAGCTGGCCTTGCCCAATCAAAACATCTATGCACTGTAGAAGGGGATGAAGTCCCTGTGGTATCTATGAGAAATGTGTTAGGGAACACAGTCTGGATTGGTCCTGCCTTTTTGAAAAGGCAAATCCATCCACAGGATAGGTTTTGCTCAGGGATCTGAGGGTACTTGGTGGGTAATGTAGAGGGACAGGGAAATATGAAGTGTAGCTCAAGGGGATTCAATTTTTGGGTGAGAATGGTCTGTAATGCTGAATTGTATGATACTGTTTGCTGAATGACACTGCCACTGTATGCCGTAACTACTGTGGAGAATGAATATGGACTGCTCCAGATTCACCAGTCATGAGCTCCTGAGGTAGATTGCAACCAGCCAACAGCACAGCAGCCCTCCTGTCCTGGAAGACATCTAGAACAGATAGAACCTACAGTCACGGACTAAATGAACTCAACAGACATCTTGAAAGGACAGCCGCTGATTATGGAAATGATACTTGTGCTAGTGTTTATATATAAACACACACATGTATGTAGCTGGAAAGTGTAGGAGCTGGACATGACATACACGGTATAGCATAAGGGGTGGAAAACATCCTGATTACAGCCAGGACAGTTAATTTTGGCAGTAGCCAGGACGGGCATGCCTAGGAGCCTGAGGTTATTCCATACCACCTCAGGTCGTGCACAGGGGTTGTGGGGGAAGACGTCCCTTCTGGTTGGGTAGAGTGGCAGAGCAGTCGCGGTATTGCCAGTTTCCACGTGTTGAGCGCGTTCCTGTGAATCATTCACCTCCCTTGTACACTCTGTTACTAATACTGTTGCTGCTACCATTAGGTTTTTTTGTTTCATTTGCTGTTTCCAGTAAATTGTTTTTATCTCAACCCTTGATCTTTGCCTTTTGTGCCTCCAATTCTCCTCTCTAGACACTCCAAGGAGAGGGGGAGGGGGAAGGGAGCAAGTGCCGCATGGTTCGGAGTGTTTCAGTAGGAACATGAAATTGGGATATACTGTTCCTAAATCCACAACAGCTCCCAAGGCATATTTTGAGAATTAGCTGCCTTTCTGTCTCCCACCCCAGTTTGGGCTCTTTCCAGCAACACTCCCTGCCCATGCCAGGCATCACTGGCACGGGCAGGGAGCCAGGGAGCTACACTTTCTCCTCCTCTGCAGCACCTTTACTCCTAGGAAGCTGACTTGGAGAGGCAACTGATGAAAAAATATTTGGTAAATAAACAAAGTAGTTTCCTCACTCTCAGAGCACAATGCTGCAGGCAAGGGCCACACAGATGAGTTTCTGCCCATCAGGAAGACCAGAGAACATAGAATACCCTGAGCTGGAAGGTACCCAACAAGAATCACTAAGTCCAACTCCTGGCCCTGCACAGGATACCCCTAAGAATCACACCATGTGCTTGAGAGCATTGTCCAAACACTTTTTTAGCTCTGTCAGGCTGGTGCTGTGACCACTTCCCTGGGGAGCCTCTTCCAGTGCCCAATCACCCTCTGCATGAAGAACTTCTCTCTCATGTCCAACCAAAACCTCCCCTACACAACTTTAAGCCATTCCCTTGAGTCCTATCACAGGGCACCACAGAGAAGAGATCAGTGCCTGCCCCTTCTCTTCCCCTTGTGAGGAAGCTGTAACTGCAATGAGGGCTCCCTTCAGTCTCTTCTTTAGGCTGAACATACCAAGTGACCTCAGCCACCCCTTCTTTGGCTTCCTCTCCAGGACCTTCACCATCTTTGTAGCCCTGTTTGGATACTTTCTGATAGCTTTGTATCTCTCTTGTATTGATGGGACCAGAACTGCCCCCAGCACTGGAGATGAGACGGCCCCAGAGCAGAGCAGAAGGGGGCAATCCCCCTCCTGCCTGGCTGGCGATGTTCTGCCTGATGCATTCCAGGACAAGGTTGGCCCTCCTGGCTGCCAGGGCATTGCTCACTCATGTTCAACTTGCCCTCCATAAGGACTCCCTGGTCCTTTTCCATAGCACTGCTCTCCAACAGCTCGTTTTCCAGTCTATACCAGGTGCAGAATCCAGCACTTGCCCT
The DNA here is from genome assembly GCA_013389985.1 of Dryoscopus gambensis. Lineage (NCBI taxonomy): Eukaryota > Metazoa > Chordata > Aves > Passeriformes > Malaconotidae > Dryoscopus > Dryoscopus gambensis. Next base: position 36,887 of record WEIT01014239.1, read on the forward strand.
TGTTAAATTTCACACAGTTGGTAGTTGCCCAGGCCACTCATTCATCAAAGTCTACCTGCAGGACCTCTCTTCCTTTGAGGGAGTCAATCCCTCCTCCTAGTTTATTATCATCAAACTTACTTACTACATGTTCGAGTCCTGTGTTCAAGTCATTTATGAAGATGTTGAAGAGCCCAAGGCCTCAGGTGGAGCCCTGTGGAACTCCACCAGTGACAGGTCACCAGTCTGGTGTCACCCCATTCCCTGTAACCCTTTGTGCCTGACCCATGAGCCAGCTGCTCACCTATCACATGATGTGTTTATCCAGCTGTGGGCTGGACACTTTCTCCAGAAGGGTCCTGCGAGAGACAGCATTGAAAGCTTTATGAAATCCAAAAAGATTGCATCAACTGGGTTTCCCTGATCAGCTAGGTGGGTTACCCTGTCATAAAAGGAAATTTGGTTGGATAAGCATGAAGCTGTGCTGGTTGTGACCGATCACTGCACTGTCTTTCAGGTATTTTTCAATACCTCCCAAAATAATCTTCTCCATAATTTTACCAGGCACTGAAATGAGACTGACGGGCTTGTAGTTTCCAGTGTCATCCTTCTTGCCCTTCTTGAAGATTAGACAGTTTCCAGTCAATTGGGACCTCTCCAGATGCCCAAGACCATTCTAAAATCATTGAGAGAGACCTCACAATGATTTCGGCCAGCTCTTTGAGTATTTCCAGATGAATCCCATGTGGTCCCATAGACTTAAAAGGATCCAGATGGAACAGCAGATCCCACACAAGTTCAGGGTCAGCTGAGAGTTTATCATTCTCACAACCATGGTCCTCCAGCTCAAGAAAACACTGAGCCATTCTGCACTGCCTTTTCCTATTGACTTATTTTTCAAAAATCTTTTTGCTGTCCCACACACTACTGGCCATGTTCTACTTCAATTGAACTTTGTCAGCTGGAATTTTCTCTTTACAGTGGCAAGCAGCAACTTTGTATTTTTCCCACATCACCTGACCTTGCTCCCACTGGACAAACACCGTCTTTTTTTGTGTTAGCTCCAGAAGATCCCTGGTCATTCCACCTTGTCTGCCTGACTTCCAACATGTTGGATTTGCCTGCTCCTGTGCCCTTAGGACGTGGTGACCAGCACTGATGGATCCCAGCACCTTCAAAAGCATTTTCCCAGGGAAACTTACTAACTAGTTCCCTGAGCAGCCTGAAATCTGCTCTCCCCGTGTCCAAGGTTGGACTCCAGAATGAACACTTAGAGGAGCTGAAGCAGCCACCCCAACTCCTCCCCTCCCGGTGTCCTGCAGACGTTGCAAGAGATGCACGCAGGAAGTGCATGGGCAGCATGGATCCAGGGAGTGGACAGCGAAGGAACAACCCTTCCCAGGTCTCAGACTTTTCTCTGAGGCTGCACAACAGCCTCCCACAGCTGGAAGGTAGCACGGATCTGGGCAGCTGCCTCCAAAATGCTCAAAAAACCACAGTTTGTCACTGAGCCAGCAACAAGAGCACTGTTACCTCTCACTCTCTGCCAAGCACAAAGCAGTATGCCTCAGTTTCCCCAGGCTTCAGGACGATTCTTTGTCCCCAGCTGCTGCTCCATGCTCAGGGCATGTAGTTGGCAATTACTGCAGCTACTCTTGAAACCTCAACAACCCCTCTCTGGCTTAAGTCCTACATGAGCCTGGGCACATTTTAGAGAAGGTCATAACTATTAATATTAACAGGAAATCTACAGGGAGCAGAGACCTCCTAAATATGTGCCACAAAGCAATTATGTGTTAGATTTCACAACTGAAAAGAAGGGTATATTTAGCATCATGCTTCAGGGGTGCTAAAACCTGGAATGAGCAGCAGACCTCCCACTGCCCAGCAGCTCCTACCCCAAGCTGAGCAGGTGCTCCAGCTTGCCTCTGCTCCCCCTGCTTCAGGATCAGACAGTTCATGCTTGTGCAGGCATGTTCCATTTCCACCACCTTCAGCAGGCAGGACTTTGTGAGTGCCTTGGATCTGCTATGGTCTCAAGAAATGCAGATCCCCAGAAATGCATTTGCAAGGGGGCTAAGAAGTGCATGCACACCTCCTGGATTTGTATCATTAGAAAAAAAATCCCGCTTAAGTAATCTCAGTCAAATGATTTAAACTCATTTAAATCCCCTTAAATACCAGAACACCAGCAACTGTGCTCACAGGTCACTGCTGCACAAACTTGGTGTTCTGATTTTGAGAAAAAAGGTACTGAACACAAACAATGTTGAGGCCTGATTCCAGTGTAAAAAGGAAAGAAAAGTGAAGGGCTGGGTTTTCGAACACCCACACCAACAGTTACCAAACTCACTACAGCTTTTTCCACATGGAAGCTTTTGCTGTTCTGCACATTTCTGGATGCCTCAGGGAGACACAGAGAGGGGAGGTGCCAAGCCACACCAAACCCTGGTCTTAGTACACTGCAGCAAAGCAGAGTAAGCTCCAGAAGGCATCAGTGAAAGTCTGCGCAGATCGGCTGTGAGCAACACTGTAATTTCTCAGAAGCACCTGGCAGCCTACAAGTCCCCTGTTTTGTGACTGACTGGATACTTTTCTCCAGCTCCTCTGTATCAAGGACCATCTCTAAGCAGGTCTACCCAAATATTTCCCTCTCCAAGTGCAACCACTCCAGAAGCAGTGGTGTACAGCAGCACACCAAGCCAAACAGAAGAGGAAAGCCCTATCCCCAAATTACATCACAGTCCTCTCTTCACCTTCTCACGTCCCAAAAGGACAACCATGTAAATCAGGACAACACTGCAAACAGCACTGTTACTAAAACAAGAACATAAAGTTAACAAATGGAATTTTACCTGAGTGAACAGTCCAACATCATGCCTGTGAAGTCAAAAAATTTAAGATATTCTTCGGCCACAAGCTTGCTGAACTCATTGCTATAGAAAAGCAAAGAAATAAGTAAAGGTTATCATTCAAGAGTGAGTCCCTCCAGAACCAGCAATAAGAACAATGTGGCCAAAGGCCTCATATCAGAACATACTTTTTACCCAAATGTTTTGCCACATCAGAGCGTTTGAATCTGTCCAGATGGTAGAGGCGCTTAGCCAGGCGCCTAGCTGCTTCCAAATTGCTGCTGCTGCCATTGCTGAGATCGTGGCCAAGAGTTCCAGTGGCATCCTTCTCCTGAAGTTCATTGCTCCCCATAGCTGCACTGGAGTCTAACACCACATTCTGTAGTTCAACATTGCTATGAGGTGAAAAGAATATGGAAAGAAGAAAAATAAAATAAGATTTGAGTTTCCTCTTAGAATAGAAAGCAATTAACTGTACGGAGGCAGGATGACATAATGTAACAAAATCCACTTAATTGAATAATTGAAGGAGCAGTGTAGAACAGGGACATTCACATAGCAGGCAGCAGAAGTTAAGGGTGTTTAACACTGACAGCCAAATACAGGCAAATCCTTCTGACTGTGCTAAGGATCCTCAACCTGGGCCCACTTCAGAGAGAGCTCTTTGCTATTATCAGCCTACAACTGCACCTGAGTGCTTCTTGCATTAGTATTTTTTAACCCAATTGCTTGCTTGGCTTGAAGAGGCCTCTCTAAAAGTAGGCAATTAACCATTTTTCAGGAGAAATGTAAGGTGATCAGCTACTCCAAGCTGAGTCAGAACAAGTCCCTTCCTCATTCTTCTGCAGTTGTCCTGGAAACAATACAATTCCTTAAATCTGAAATAGTATCACCAGAGCTCTCAGAGGCTTCTGTATTGCCCGTGAGCAGCGGACATCCCACGGGAAGGCACTGCTACAAAAAGCAGGCCTCGGAGCAAAGAACCCAGTTTGGATTATGAGAGACACAAGCCACCCATGCAAGCCTAGAGAACTCCTTGCTCCCCTCCTGCTCCCTCGTCGTGGTAGTTATTTCCCTCACCAGCTGCTCAAAATCAAGATGTTAAGTATGGCAATCCCAGGGCACTTCAGATAAACCATGCACTTAGAGATTCCTCCTCTAGTACAATAGGAAAGTTCTGACTGAGCTGTGTGCCTGTTTTGCTTCCCCTATCAAAGAGGAAAGAGCCCTCCACACCAAAAAGCTCACTCCATCACACACACCCCAGCACAAAGGTAGGCTTTTAACTTTAGAAAAGCTTTTCTGACAATGGTATGAAATTTTTTGCAAAATCTCAGCTGTATGTGTGTGTGTGTGCA
>WEIT01014239.1:41099-80405 GCA_013389985.1 Dryoscopus gambensis
CAGCATTTCTATTTTTATTTCTATATTTTTATACTACTACAACTCCATTTACACAGGGCTAATGAATGATCAGCAAGGGTCATGCACAGGGCAGATGTGAGTGGAATGAGTTAAAGATGACTTTAAACACAAAGCACTCTAAACAACATACCATGGCTTCACACACCACTGTAATTTTCAGACTTGACAAGCCATGGTTAAAATAACTGATTGCTGTGCTCCAGTAACAATTGTCTAGCCATTTACTCAAATGTCTGCTAACCACTTGTTAACTCCTTAAAGACGAGATTTTCATTTAAGGTGAGCTTAAAATAAAAATATTTGGTACTCTGCATGCCACAAATCATCACCTGCTTCCTACCCCTCTTCTCATCCATGGTTCAAGAGAAGGACATGTACAAAAGGGAGATTTCCCCATTTTACCTCTGTTTCCATCCATTCAGTGCTGCTACAACATCAGAAACATCATACATCTACCCTGTGGGTACAATTTCTTCATCAAGTACCTGGGGAAAACAGAAATCTAACCTGTTCCTGCAAGAACTGGGGATTTGCACTGGTTTGCATTTATTTCAGTGTAAATAAAAAGGTGCTATAACTAAAACAGGGTCAGTCTCAATGCCCTAGTAGGAAATTAATACTGAAAATACAATTCCAACAACACTAACGTTATTTGCCATCAGTTATCCTGGGAAAGAAAAAATGCCCCTCCTGACATCGTTGTTGTGAAAAATATGTCCTTGGCCCTTTTCAAAGCCACTAGTCAATATGTGAAGTTCTCTAAATTTGGCCTATTCCAAACTTGTGAAGAAAGCAAATGACAGAGTACCCTAACACATGCCCCAAGCAATACCTTGTCTATTCAAATCAGGCACAACTTGTTCCAAATCCCCACCTCTAATAACTGACAAGAGCAAGGGATACCCAGGTGAGATAACACACCTAGGGAGTCTTTCATGTACAAATGCGGCGTCAAAAGTCATGCCAACTCAGAGAACCCCACTATAAATCACAGTCTTCTTTCACCACAGCACTTTATTAAGGGTATTTATAGCCCTGAAAGACAGCCAAAGCTGACAAGGAACATCTGTACTCTGCTAGGAACCAGTGCACTACGAGAGCCAATGTTACCACAAACCTCCACAAGTTTAGAAAGAAAGGAAATGCCAGCATCGGCCACTTAGTGAAATTAGCAGTATGGCAGCTCCCAGCTCCTGCTTTGCCCCTTGGAGCCCTGGCTGGGATGTGAAGGAGGAACATCCAGCAAGAGGGAGGGTGTGCTCTTTCCCCTGCTTGCCAAAACTAGCCAACATAGCTGCATAAGAAATCTTATCTTCCAACTTCCCTGATTTAAAGCTTCATCCTGACTGAGGGTGCCCATACATGCATTGAAGAATAAGGGATGCTTCCTTCTGCTATTCCAGTAGTTAAATCTGACAGTTGATTAGCTTATTACTTAGTACAAAGAGGGGCTAAGTACTTTTTGTACTTCGTACAAGAAGTAAGTACTAAGTGAGTACTTTTTGTAAATCGTACAAAAGTACAAGTAAGTAAGTATTAAGTGAGTACTTTTCGTACATGTACAAAAGTACCGAGTACAAAAAGGCTGTCAAATCAATACACGTTGTCTGTAACATAAGCCTCTTGCTCAGGGGAAATGATAGATTCTTAGCATTGAAGTGAGACTTCAGTTCTCAAGTGGTTTAGGTGGCTTGAAGACTCAGTGCTCACATCACTGAGGGCTTAGGAAATGCAGACGCCCCATGCATGACTACTGTGCAAGCTGCCTTCAGGGCAGGATATTTTAGCAGGGTGCAAGTGGTGTTACTGAGGGAAAAGGCTGACGTCTTGGCTGACGGTCTTTTCTTATTTTCAACGCTTTCCAGGTGCATCATTTTCCCTCCGTGCCTCAGTTTACCAATCTGCTGAACTCAGTAATACTTGCCTCCCTCTGTAAAGGTTTATAATTATTATAAACACTGTAAAGTGTTTATAATGAATTCTAATCAAGAGGTAAGAGCAATCAAGGCTGAAAATAGGTTTCTCTTCCACAGTCTACAGTTTCTATACACAAAGAATCCACAGCAGCGTTACCATCAAAACAGTGCCAAGAAAAGGCTTTGTGACACAAAGCAAGGCTGGACATGGATTTCTCAGGCAGCTTTACTCTTTATCACATAAAAATGAGAACCCTCCACTGAAAAAAGCAGGCTGAAAAATGTAATAGATTATATTCCCCCTAATCCTAGATTCAAGGCCAAAAGGGGTTGTAATGGTATTACTGGTAACTGCCTGTCCCGCAGTGGCTGCTGATTTTTATCCAGCGACACTTACATTAACCTCTGCTATCAGAAAACACAGAAAACAGAAGCTACAAAAAAAACTCCAGACCTCTCTAGTCTCACAACACATGAGCTGTAGCCAGAAACCAGGTCTATAGACCTTGATATTTCTGTCCCCAGCAACGCATTCCTGATGCATCCTTTCTCCTCCTGTCAAAGCGTCCCCAGACTGACAGGGAATGCACCAAGGCTGTGACCACCATATCCAGCAGAAATTACAGGAATTCTATAAGCAGCTCCTGTGGTAAATGCAATACTTTCTAATAGCAATAGTCACCTCTCCAAGCTCACAGATGAAACATGTAAGCTGTAGACTGTAAGCTCTGCCAGGCTTTCCAGCTTTAAGGTAACACACCATAAATGCAAGGCAGAGTCTGAAATATTTTATACTGTTTTCTTCACTTATTCTATTATCAACCAGTTCTACAGTGATTTAGCTCCCAGTGCCAAGATAGCTCAATCTTGCCATGCTCAGCACTTAGCACACTTGATCTGTTTGAGAATATTCTAGATTCACTTATTCCCCCCTACTTCCCATCCCAGGTACCACCAAAACTGAAACTCTACGCAACAGTGTTTGATTGAAGAACGGCTGCAATTTCCAGAAAAAACACAGCAAGGCCAGTAACGTGATGATAATGATACAGGCACCTGATTTCTCAGTGGTCCACTCTCCCAGCCAACTAGGCTGCAAGCCTGAGTATGAGCTTATGATGCCCTAAACCTTGGTATGTTCTTCATTTTGTAGCAAATCCATGGAGAAAAAACTCTCTGCTTTGTCCCAAGGAAGAAATGCATATTAGCATTTTCCTTTATGGAGTAAAAGCACAGAGCAGTTGGCCCAGCTGCTAACAAAGAAGTGATGTTCAGAGTTGACACTGAGTGGCAGGTTGTCACAACTCAGCCTAAGTGCTGTCCTCATCCCAGCAACTTCGGTCATCCCAGCTTGCTGCTGGCCTGCCATTTTTACCAGACTGATGCACAGCGTATGCTCTGTGGCACACGGACTGCCCTGGATGCATATGCTCCTTCCCCAAAGAACATTAATTCATCTGGCATACATGTCTGGAGGGAGTGCACTAGTTGGACCAATGGCAGGCAGAGCTTGGATAAGACAGGGCTGGAACCTTCGCAGCCTTTTTGGAAAGAGAGGAGGAAGGAACAGGAGGAAAACCAACTTCTCTCAAATAAATGTGCATGCCTTTAACAGCAGCTTTACTCTAAGGCAGGCTGTGTCAGGCATTTGCCAGAAAACCCAGCAGAGCAAAATGCAGCACTGATTAAAAGTAAGGAAGGGTGGAGAGACATTCTGGCATGCTGAAGCTAGGGCCAGAACCGATGTTGTTTTCAGCAGGAGTACAGCATCCACTGGGGAGCCACACTGAAGCTGATAATCACCCTCTGCAGCACAGTGCTGGCCCTGTTGTTTTAAATGCTTTAACTCCAAGCCTTCCCATCCCGGTTCTGAAACAGGACAGGATTCCCTCCATAACCATCATCTGTCCACGAAAAGCATGCTCTATTACTAGTTCAACAGCCCCTGAGAAGCTTGGGAGGGACAAAGCAGAAACAGTCAGGTGCCTGCCCCCACTCCTCCCCTCCACCCGCTACATCCTGCCCTGAGGAAACAAATCCCTGCTCAGCAACCCTTCAGAGAGATGTGGCTGTTCACTGAATGATACCCTTTCACATTTCAGAGCAGCCCAGACATAAGCAGTGGCACAGTCTGAATTTTGTTCAAAGGGACCTGAAAAGCTGTGCTTGAACAGCCAAGCTCTGAAAGGAGTAGACCCACTGAAGAAAGTGAAGAAATCCCAGCAGCAGTGGGATGTGATGACTCAGTTCCTGCTACAAATGACCTGACCACACAAACGGACTGGGAATGGCTGTGCTGCAGCTTTGCTGCAGCTTTGCGGCAGCTCCAAACCAGATTCTTCAGGGCCAGGAGCGAGTGAGCACAAAAGCACTTCAAGCAGTGATTTACCCTGCCAGTTACCTTCAGCTCCAAGACTCTTCCAAGACACAACTGTAGGAAGGGGAGAAAAATAATAAAAAAATAAAAATAATGCCCTTTCGTAGCAGATGACTCAGTGTGCTATTTTACTCCAAATGGTTTAATGAGCTTTGAAGTCCTACGTATGGATTCTCTTCAAAGACATGCTTTGAAGTAGATCCCTCTTTGAGGGTTGACACAGCTGCACTTTGGTGCAACTCAGTTCAGTGGGTGTCTCACAAGCACAGCATCAGCCAGGACATACAAAGCAAGGACGGTGTTCACAAGCCAGAGTAACTACCGAGCATCCATTAAAAAGTACCTCAGCCTTGTCACATCACACAGAGAGTAGCAAAGTTTAAAGTAACAATCCCTGTAATCCCCTATTGGTTATCAATAAAATACATACGCAAAGTCAATTTCAGGGGCTGAAATGCACACTGGTGTTCAAAAATAACCTCTTCCTTCCTGTAATCATTTGTCTTTTTCTTTGATTAAAAGAATTCCTACCGATTGTAAAAAAGGGAGCTAACAGCTAAAGCATTCAGAAAATGCCATTTCTGGTAGGCTTGTATACAGCAAATGCAATCGTTGTCGTTACAGGATCACAGCAGTAGAACAAGAAGTCCCGCCACATGCAGGGACAGGATTGCAGCCTTTCCGAGAGACAGCCTGTACTTTATTACATAGACATGCTGGCCCGCTGCCACCTGAAGTACAAATGTCTTGCTAAAAATACTTCAGGTTTGATTCCATTTTGACCTCAGGCTCCATACATCACTATGGCAAGGGTTAGTGGTTGCAAAGGAACGCTCACCACATTAATGTCACCATGCCTAGAAAGTGAAAACCTGGTCTTCGCCAAAGGGAGTATCTAAAGGCTCTTTCCTTCAATGGATATTTCTGACATGCATAGACATATAGACTTCTCTCTTGAATGCATTAGTATTATCCTACACTCAGGATCTGATCCACCTGCCCCCAAATATAAATAAAAAAAAGACCCAACAAATGCACAGGACACCCATGACCTTGCTCAGAAAACACTCAGCCCCTACATGTTTCAAGAAGCCTCAGGCTCTCCCCTCAGAGCCCACCTGCTCCAGGTGTCAAGAGCCATCCCTGTGTTCAGCACCCACATGACCCTCCTTCCCTATAAGGCTCCTGCGGGGTCCTCCAGGACAGGACCAAAACTGGGAAGACAGCAGAGTATTTCCCCGCTGTGCTTGGGCTTGGTTTAACTGCTGAGAGACTGGCTCAGGAACTGCATATTAACCAGGCAGCTGGTCCTCCCTGGCAGGGAGCAAAAGAAATGCACAAAAGTACATCTGTTTACACCTTTCGGTTCAGGCTTTCCTGCAAATGTGCAGATGAAGCACTTGAGCACTGGCACTAGTATCACACAGGAGCTTTACACTGAAACCGTGCAGCAAAATGAACCACCGGTCCTCAAACGGAATAGTGAATAAAAACATAGAAAAAACAACCACTAACCAACCCACAGCTCACCCAGCTGTGCTAGCAAGGAGTCTGCACACTTTGTGCCCTGTTCTTCTCCACCGCTGCTCCAGCATCACGTCCGAAGACACGCATGCCTCTCTATGCCGTCCTGCCAGCTGCCAGGCTCTGTCTCTCTCTATCCCAATACACACACAGAGGAAGAAGAGACTTAATCGGCAATAACATGGAGAGGGGCTTGACTAGCAACCAGTCATGGCTAATGGATGAGACGGCAGGCTGAACTTCAGGACCAGCTCAGAGCTGGCAGAGACGCCTCAGTTTTCGTGAATCAAGGCCTCCTGACCTAAATGGCTTTGACTTTAATGGACATGTGCCAACAGATGCCAGCTTAGAAGCTGAGCTGCTGACAGCTCTATACTGAGACGCTTTGTGTAGCAAAATGATCAGCTGCTCCACTTTTTTTTTTTTTTCTGTCTCTGTCAGCTCCTGGATTTTTGTTTTGTTTGTTTTATTTTCAGAGGAGGCTGGGAACTGAAGAGGCGAAAAGTCAGCAGCCCTTTTTTCCCTAAAACAACAGTTTATTTAGGAACCAGAAGCAGCTTTATAAACTCTCGCTAAAGTGGTGTTCCAAGCACCTCATTAGCCAGAGCAAAGGCAAACTCTGTACAGTGTATCTCCAGAGCCTTGATAAAGCGATAACACCTTCCTGGAGGGAATACCAAGGTGAACACTGTAGCATAACATTTTAGAAATTACAAGGCTGTGTAACAACGAGGCAAATCCTCAGATGTCAAAATGCCAGTAGTGTCAGAAATTTACCCCTGTGAATTCTGTCAATTCATCTTTACCTGGATTCAACATACACCCATGCCAGCACACTATGGCTAGCAGCGGCTCAACAACTGACAGACACATTAGCCCATGTGCCAGCAAACGGGCTCCAGCACTTGTTTGTTTGCTCACCAGCTGCAGATGCATTTGATACATTTGCTTTTCTAGGACAACAATCAACACCATCCCTCTGAATAACCATCCTTGTCCTGGGCATATAGTTGGCAGCAAAAGTGAAGTACCATGTTCTGACTGACCTATCTCTCCTAAGTCCCAGAGTCAAGAGCTGAGGCACGTCTGAAGGTGAAAAAAAATCCACTCAGAAAAACAGGAATCTCAGCAGACTTCACACTAAATAAAAAATTCAACCGGGTCACAAAGTGACTCTTCAAAGTAGAAAAAAATTCTACCAGACCTCTGTCAGACAGACTAATAAAATGAATGTGTAAAGCTTACATGTTAGATTTCTAAGTATTGAGTCTTGTAACTACACAGAAAAATCAAATACAAGCTACTTTGGACAAAAATGCCAGTGTGCAAACTGATAAACAGAATTATAACTGGCATGCAGAGTACTGACAAACTCGGAAGAAACTTACGGAAACAACCTGGAGAAAGAAGTCAAAACTGAGTTTATTTGTCAACAAAGTTTATTGTCTTAAAGAAAGAATAAGCAGAGTGCCAACTAAGAAACTGCTGGAAATGATCCATACACAGAAGAAAAATACCCACCATGGGAACTACTATAAGAGGCCCCAACAATTAAAAGTAACCTGGTACCTATGGGAAGTTCAGGCTACATTCTTGTGAATTTATTCTGAGGATCACCAGATTGCTCTAGGGAGTTTGTTTTTGTCCCCTCTTGAATACATATGTGACTAAATTTGTGTTTGCATCTCTAGGGGAAAAAAAATTACAGGACTTGCAGAATTTGCTGAGCACCAGCAGTTCTTTGAAGATGATGGCAGGTGGCAAATATTTAGCATTTTTGAGGATTAGGAGCTGCAATACAGATTTTTTATTTTCTCTCTGGATTTAAAAAATCTTGGGCAATGCCCTGCCAAGAGAGACCATACTTCTCAAGGCAAAAGGAAAAGGCACTTATGGCAGGAAAAGAAATGCCATAAGTTGTTTTGTTTTGTGACGTTTTTTTAAATTTCTTATTCTGACTGTAGCATACAAGGGGAATGGAAAGCCTGCTGTAAAGTGTGCAGTAAAAGAAAAGACTAAAGGAAGTCCAGTCTTTAAAGTCTGGAAGTATAGAGATCATCACAGAGATAATTTCACACTTTACATTTAGTCACGCAGATGCTTTGTCTGTGATATATATAGAAAAGGTAACTCCTTTTCCCCTCAGGTATATCTTACTGCTTTGGAAATACATCCCCTTCATTCCACTCTGATTTGGATCACCAATTTCAATCAACTTGCAAATGATTACACCTAGTCAAGGCAATGCAAACTCAAGCTCAGTGTCTTGGTAGCAGCTTACAAACAGTTTTCCTTACTGCCTCTAAAATTAAGACTAAACTCTCAGATAGGAAGGCTGAGCCTTGCTCGTCTTAACACAGCCCACTGGCATGGGAAGGGAGTAGTACAGCACCTGGGGTGTGGGTGTGACAGTGGGGACTGCATGCCTCTGCAAGGATAACACAGAGACAAGGGCACCAAACACGCCCCAAATGCAACGTCCTTATTTTCATTACAAAGCTTCATTACACTGGCAACCTGCGGCTCACCGTGTTTCATGAGGATCCCATGGTGCCCTGACACACAGCAAGGCTGTCACTCAGCTCTGAAACCCCACACACTACCCCTCCTCCCCCTGTTCTCCCACCCCCTCCTGTGGAAACTTAAGGCTACTTCAGCTGCAGAACTTTTTTTTTCCCCTCAAGGGATAATCACTACAGAATGACAGAATATTCTCAGTTGGAAGGGACACAAAAGAATCAACGACTCCAACCGTTAAGTGAATGGCCAACACAGGGATCAAACCCGCAACTTTGGCATTATTAGCACCATGCTCTAACCAACTGAGCTTATCTTAGAGAACTGAAAGAGAATAAACTCGACCCCAAAGACACGAAGAGTCCCAAAGGAAGGCAAGCTGCACGCCGTTCTCCCCCAGCCATCCCTCCTCCACTGGCCAATCACAAAGGGCACGTAAACTATGCCAAGAAAGGACTACTTGCAACAGTAAGCCAGCTTGCTCTGCAGGAAGACCCAAGCGTAGCTGACATCCCCCTATCCTAAGGAAGCACGGCAGGTGGCTGTCAAAGCAGGCAGGTCCATCACACAGCTCTCGCCAGGACTTACTGCGTTTAGCCACGGCCAGCAGCTGACAGGGAGGACAGCAGGGATGAAATCTTCAGACACCAGGAGCTCATAGGAGATTGCAGCCTGCTAGCCTCTAGTAATTTTTTTCCTCTTTTTTTTTTTTTTCAGTTCTGAAGGCATGTGACCGGCCCTCACATACCAGAGCTGACCCCTCCCAAAGCCAGCAATTTCTTAGGAGCAGAGAAGGATATTACCCTCCTGCTTATTCATTACATTCATTTTCATGCTTCTTGCTGTCCCGCACAGACACACTGCCCTGCTCTGCTCCCAGATGCCCCGCACCCAAAATTCCCCCGCTTCCCTTTGCACTTGCCAGTATCCACATGCTGAGCCCCCACACCAACCCNCCCCGCTGCTCTGCAGCGCGAGGCAGGCACTACGCGTGAGGAATTGCAGCCCCAAGCACAATAGCAGGCTCACGGCACCGTAGGAAACCAGGGCTTCAGCAGCAGGCAGAGGTTCCATACACGTATCACACAGGCAGACTTACGCAAACCGAAGTCTCGGATCACCTCGGGCAACACAACCGCGCGTTCAAACTCCCTGAACCACCAGGGCTCAGGAGGCTATTTCTGGTTCACCTGAGCATCGCCATGACACACCGCCTTGACCTCTCTGCCATAAACCCTCGCCGCCCCCAGCACGAACACACTGCTTTTCACTCACGCACTCTTAACACCGTGGTTCCGCACTGGCTCCAACAAAATAGTACTCATGACCTGTCAGTCACCACACAAAATACGCACCTGGTGCAATACAGCATGGTATTAGAATAACAGAGGAGAAAGGGTGGTGTTGGCTATAAGATTATTGTTGGGAGGATTACTCTGTTGGGCTTACTCATGGCTAGGCATACTGCTGTGGTGACATTCTCTACTGGCACCTACCTTAGGTGAGCCCTCGAGGCTTGTCCCTAACAAACCCACTGCCAGGAGCACTCTTTTTTTTCCTTTTCTTTTCTTTTTTTTTTTCTTTAATTAAGTGAGAAAAAAAAGAATTTTAAAATCTACTGCTGGTTTATCAGTATGGCTGCAATCTAAACTAAAATTAATTCAAAGTGAAATCCACGTTAGGCAGGCACCTGATGTGACTCATCTAACCACACCTTGTCTTTGTAATAATTTTTGTCTTGATGAGCCAGTCCAGGCCTTCCCTGACAGTATCATTTAGATACTAGATGCTGCAACTACAGGGTAACAGAATCAGGACCTGAACGTGCTGCTTGTTCTCCACTGGCCAGTTTTATGTCAGTCTTTGGTTTTGGTCTAAGTAAGGAGCTGCAGGTCTCAGGACTGATCTCAGTTTCTGGCTCCATACAGATTATTGCAGATTAACAGTCACTTACTGCCTACGGCAGGCACCATGCATGCACAAGATTTAAACACCTTTTTAACTGTATGGTTGAGGGAAAAATACTTTAAACTGCTAAATCCTTCTGCTAGGATTGCTGTTTTAAGAGCAAACTGTACCTTAATCCATAAAGTTAGCAAAACTACTTCTGCTCAAAGGACTTCTTTCATTTTAGCAGAAAAGAAATAAAACAGATAAAAGATCTTCCATCCTTACTCCCGCGAAACTTGAACTAGCCTAGTCCCATCTAAGGGAAGAGTCCAAGGACTTAGATAACATCCTGTCCCTGGAAGATGGAGACCAGAGGCATCTTTGTCACTCACAAGGTCCTTCACCACTTTGCAAGTGAGTTGTACCCTCACCGCTCTGCTTCTTACTCAACCTCCCACTTTGTCTGTGGCTACCTTTCACTGTCCCAACTCTCTTTGACAGCACACTATGAGAAAAGTTTGCACATAACGTGATTTTCTACAATTGTACAGTATTTTCTGACAACTTAGCTTAGTTTTTGCTTCTCACATGACTCTTAAAAGGTTTTCTCATCTCCCCCTTTACCTAGGTAAACAGAAATTATTAACATTTTTGTAACACTCCTCTTTCAGTAAGAAAGTGCACAAATGAAAGAAGCAGCTAACCTGTGAATATGGTGGGAGCAAAATCCCATCCCAGATGAAGTAACGTTCAAAATTCCCACTGGCCTCAAGAGAGGAAAAGCTATGCCCAGAGACACATCTTGAACATCCATATCACAAACTGCATTTGGACAACTCATTTGTGTGCGCAAAGTGTTACCACTGCTAAAGCTGCTGCCAATAAATTCAGGTAGGAACTGGAGCTGAAGAAAGTTCACTCGTAACCAGTAACTAACTCCTCCCGGGACAGGTCCCACAGATGTGATAATACCAGACAGACTTTTATCAACACATCAGCATTACCTAATAAACCCTCATAATGTAAATATGCACTTTTCTTATGAATGGCAGGTTTGGATGGCTTATTTGTCTACTGCAGTCACCCTCGAAATTATTCTCTGTAGAAAATTTGCAGCGTTAAAAGAGGCAAAACTACATTCTGTGACAGTACAGTTAAGTAAACAGAGACTGGGGAAAAATCAGCAGGCACACAGAAAACTCACACTAGTTTTACCTTTCCAGACGACGGACTTCTGTGACATCTCCTTTGAAGAGTGTTTCGCTTGCATCCCTTAAGCCATTGGCAATGCCTTCACCACATCCCTTCACCTCCCTGTCAGGGACATCTGTCTGCCCCAAGGCTGATGTCCTATCTAAAAACTGTCCACCCTCCTTCATGCGCTGCTGGATCATGGGAGTGAGCGGCATCTCAAAGCTGAAGTAGCTATCAGGCTCCGAGTACAATGTCTCCAGCGATTCCGCACTGTAGTACAAAGATGCATTGTCTAGGATGTTTTCAAACTGTGAGCTGTACAAATCAGTGGAGATGTCAGAGTGCCTCTGCCCAAGGAAATCTTCATATCCTCCTGTGGCTGCTTCCCCCTCCTCCACCATCCTGCAAGTTAACCAGAAACAGCTCATTTCAGCTTGGGGGAAAGGTTTAGACTTTGGGCAAACCCTCTCACCTTCCACCTTTCTGAGCACAAAGGTCAACACAGCTTTGTGCAGGAGAGGGTACCGCAGGTAAAATGCTGCTTTCTCCTTGCACCACCTCTCTTTATGACTGGCATCATCTCCCTCTCTGGGGACATATACACAATTTTCTGGGTAAAAGAAGAGGGCTGGGAGACAGCCTAATATTGTCTAACAGATAACATCAGCTGCTTATGTGCAAAGGAGAAAAGCACAACATGCAAGATCTATCCTAGCAGCAGTACTGTGCCATGGGGCTGCACATGTTGGAGATGTGTATCCAGATGGAGCCTCTGCCCCTGAAGGATAATTTGCTAGCTCTGCAGTCCTAGGACTGTGATCTTCAGCAAAAAGCTGAAGGAAATCACTCCAAAATGCAAAGGGAAGCAAGTGCAATTATAAATATGGAGCTTGGAGAACCAGACTGGAAAGGAGAAGACTCAGCCTGCCTGCTCATGCACAGGGAAAGGTATAGCATTCCCCTGCAGAGTTTTGCTCTCTCTGCCGCACCAAATACTGTGGGGCTCCTCAACATGCCAGAGGTTAGGGTAGCCAGCCCAAGTAATCCCATGCACTAGCCAAAGCAAAACTCCACAGATCCAGAGGTGCAGAAGCAGGAGAGCCTCCCTTGTAGCGATCCTGTTGTCTCAGCAGCAAACACCTCTCCAGGTCAGACCAGGTGTGGTTTGCTCAGAATGCATTAGTGGAACCCTTTGCTTTGTCAGAAACATGCATCAGGAAAGAAAAGCAAGCAAATCAGGAGGCAAAGCAGCACACTATTCTTCCAATATGTATTGCTAAAATTATATAAACACAGATGATACATAGGTAGATAGATAGATAGACAGACAGACAGACAGACAGACACAGACAGACAGATAGATAGATAGATAGATAGATAGATAGATAATATAGAAAGCACATCACAGCATTTTTCCTCTTATGATTTACACAGCCCTGGATAAAATGTCTTTATTATCTGACCTTTCAGAGGTTCTTACACTGCTCTTGCAGAAATTCTATCTGAAACCAGAAAATCTGTTCAGGTGCATATGGCCAGGCCTGCATGCCAACTGTATTTAATTACACGACATGTCCAGAGCCCAACTACACCTGCAACAGATGCTTCATCACACAGATGCTACTGTGCAAACAGCAAGACTGCTGATTTTTACGTTTCAAAACCGGACGGACTGCAAACTTCAGTAAGATGGTGTGGAGTGGCTTCAGTACCAACTTCAGGCACGAGCCAACCACCAGCTACAAACCACTACTGTTGACACCCCACCACAGGCAGCAGACAATTATTTGCTGCTTCTCATTAGCTCCTAAAGAGGTAGGCACAAGCCACATGCCTAGACAAGAGAAACCCCGCCCGACCCCTGCTCCCCACTTAGCACCATCTCACCTGGCCTGGCCTCTTGTAAGCACAGCCATCTCTTCCTCACCACAGTTCTTTCTGTCCTTCACAGAAACTTCAACCTTCCCGCTTTCATTGAGCACTGCTAGGGAAGTGGCTCCAGAGGCAGCAGGTCCCAGCCTTGGGTCCTCACAGGCCTCACTCCACGCACTGTCTGGCGAGGAAAGCAAGCCTGGGGAGACCATTGGTGACACAGGGTGGCTGGATGTTTTGGGGAATGCCTTCCTCTCCACAGAAAAAGAGTCCAGCAGTGAGTGCTTCTTTCTCCTCTGTTCCTCGGCTTTTTGCAGCCATAAAATCTCCACACCTTGAAATTCTACATGTTTACTCACAGCTGCCTCTTTAGCAAGCCTCCTCTCAGGACCTGTTTGGATTTTGCCTTGACTGTACTCTGAAAACTCCTCGAAACGTGTCCCCCTCTCCATTCTGCTGACTGCTTCCAGGTTTGTCACAGATGGTCTGTGACAGCTTGGTTTCTGAGCTGCGTGGACCTCCTCTGCTTTATTACTTATGGCTTGCAAGGACTCGGACTGCTTTTCTCCAGCCCATATTGAAGCCAGATCTTTCTCTATGATCAAATGCTTTTTTTCTTCAGCTGTTCGTTCAGATGGAAGAAGCATGTCTGAGAGTTTTTCTTGGCCTTCTGGAACTGGTTCTCTGGCTGCCTGCACATTTTGGCTGCCAGTAACACTCTTTTTTTCCATTTGCGTCTCTGAATCAAGAGAAGTATTTGCTCTCTCTTGCACCTTTGTTGCCTCTAGCTGTCGAGAGATTTTCATAATCTCTGGCAGATTACCCGCAGGTTGCAAACCTTCTTCTGGGGAGTGAAGCTGCACTGCCCCTGCATCAGGCCTTAAATTATCTGCAGGAGATGCACACTGAGGAATGGGCCTGACGCAGTGGTGGCTGTCCCGTCTTTCTGGACTGTGTGTTACAGGCTCAGTCTGGTACGTCGATGGAGCCATTGGTGCTTGTCTGCTTGACTCTACAGTGCCGTACTCTGGAAATTCATTGATGATGGTATGAGGAGGCAAACTGCTGCTTCCATGGCCACTACCTGCAAAGAAAAAAGAAAAAGACCCTAGATTTAGCTACCGCATGCACAAAGCAAAAAGCCTGACCTCTCTCCTCAGCTCACTCCTAACAGACTAACAACACCCTCCCCTGCAGGGAAAAGACTGTTCAGTTTAACTCACTTCCGCAGGCTCTTGCACTGCAGTTATCCAAAGCTGGTCCTTTTTCATAGAAGTTTTTGGGCAGCCCTCTCTTGGGAGTGTGCACTACAGAGGAAGGAATGCCAGAAATGTCTGCTACACTTCAGAAAAGGTCCCAGCAGCCCACGAACAGTCTGAGGCCACAGGCCAAGCGCATAGGCCTAAGAAAGCAGAGATTCAGATGTCTGATATCCATTCACAGCATGCACCACACATGATGGTTTTAGTTTAAAAAGACACCACACATGATGGTTTTACATTTTTAGGTGATTTGCACTTGTAAAGCTGAAACATTGGGAAGATAATCAGCCACACCCCTGATGTTCTACAGCCTTGACAAAGCTAATTAGCTAAATTACAAACCATTTAATGAGCAATTCAACTTTCTGCCAGCACTACCCTCTTCCTTTAACAACTCAGGTAGCTGAAGGTCATGTTGCAGTGATGGATGCATACCAAGCAATTTACACTTTCTACTGCAGCAAATACTGAAGAAAAACCTTGCTACCCCTCCTTTCACTGTGCTGCTTTTCCAACTGACGTAAACAAAGCAGGACCAAAAATGGATGATCCCATTTTCCAAGCGCCAAGCACCCAGTGGCTCCCATTGTTGTGAGGTAACAGAGAACCATCTGTCTGGAGGGACCTCAGGGATCACATAATGACAGATAATTGGCCACCTTATAGCACAGTCCCAGGAGGAACTGAGCTTATGGGAGGAAAAAACCTCAAAACAACAACAAAACAACAACATCAACAGCTGCCTTTGTCCTACTCGTTTGGGAAAGAAAACTGGCTTGGAGTATAAAAGTGTTTTAAATCAAACTGCAGGGTGGCCAGACCCAAACACCTACTCTGAAAAGCACCAGGGGTGACAGCTCTGAAACCAGACACCAACTTGCTTTTGGATGGTTTGGTCCCAAGGTTCGTCTCTAGGTGCTGCATTCTGAACTGATACCCACCTCTGCTCTGAGCAGGGTGGCCACAAGTCTGTTTCTGAGGCAGAAGCCCTGTAGCTGTGGTTAATGATAGGCTGAGTTCAAGGTGAAAGGGAGGATAATCTAACACAAGTTAAGAGCAGCATTTATGTGGCTACCTATGTGCCAGTGGCTTGTTAAGGTAAGCAGAAGCTTACACCTGCCTGTATATCCCAGTCTATCTAGCCACAGGGGAAATATCGCACACTGGGCGTGGTGCAGGATCAAAGTGACAGTCTTGGACCCTGCCAAGCCTCAGAATCTTCCTCAACAGGATCTCCAAACGTCTCCATGCCATTGACTTAATTACCATATAACAAAGATTCTGCTTCACCTAGACGACTTGGCTGCTGTTAAGGATAGTGACTGGACAAAGCAAGGAACTCTTCTCTGCTGCAGGATCTGAGGGAGCTGTAAGGAGCAAGGATGCCCTATCCACAATTGCATCACCAGCCCATCTTCATGGCAGGGTTTCCAACGTACAGGTGTGGGTGCACCCACAGTGCTTTTCCTACGTGTCTGAAGCAGCAGACAAACAGTCCCCTTTGCACACAGCTCAGCCACACTATGCTTGGGTGCATCTCAAGCCCACACTTTTCATGGCACAGGCACTAGGTTGTCCCACAGCAACTGTGGGACTTCCACCAGGACAGACTCACATATGACTGTGATACTCTGTGGTTACAACGTCCCTACACCTGCACTAGAAGAACCCCAAGCAAGCAACCCCAAGCTGCTTTCTCATCTCACAACCCCAGTCTGCTCTAGTGTAGAAGCTTTAGTGCTTACTGCTCTCTCAGCACGGTCTAGAGGTGGGACTTTTTAGGAGAGGACTGATAGGGAGCCTGTCACTATAGATGCTAACATAAACCCTTCCTGGTGGACATATCCACCCACAGCAATGCTCAGTGTGTGCCCTCAGCACTGTGGGACAACACTTGGCCAGGCCACTGCCTCAACCACATTCTCTGGCTGCCCTGCCCGAAGAAAGGCAACACATAGTGCCGCAAGAGCTGGGACCACCATGCCTCACTCACATCCCGCCTTCTTGGAAGGAAGCCCAGAGCGTTGGCCCCCAGCCTCCTGTGGGGCTGGGAGGCAGCCAATGTGCTCCGGAGGCCAAGCCCTAACAAGGCACCGCACACAGACCCTGCCAAGGGGCCAGGCTTGTCTCTGCTAATTGCTATCTTAGCTTCTGAACCAACATGAGGGAAACAGAGGGGGCCTTATTTCTCATGGCGAATGCTAAATGCACTGCTGCGCGTCCCCATCTGCCACCGACAGCCACTGCTGATGGCAGAAAGAAATCCTGAGCGAGTTTCTGATTTACTTCTCTTCCTGAACTTCATCCCAAGCAAACTTTACCCTCTGGCAAGCCCGTCAGGCTCCACAAGAGGTGCACATACAGAGCACACATCTGCACATGCTGGCACAGATAGATGTCCAAGGGGAGGGAGGGTGCTTACAGGAACTCCCCTCTGCCACACCTGCAAGCTGTGTTCCATCTGGGCAAGACAGTAGCACTAACACAGTAGAAATGTAAGGCCTTTTCTACAGCGAGATGTCAGCAGCCCTGCTCTGGATGGAATGCTGCTGTTGCTGCCGCTGTAGGCAAGCATAAGTCAGTGGGATTCTTGCCTTCATGCAGGAATATTGTCTAATTCTCTGTCTGATTGAAAAAAAAATGATATATGGCATCAAAGCAGTGTTCTGTCGCCATTATGTTAGGTACCACCATGCAAATGACTGCCAAAGTCTCTATTTCATGTGGTAAACCACAACAATCCATCCCCCTCTCCCAAAATTGCAAAGCCTTTCCCTTTGCTCAGAGAGCTATTTCAGGTACAAGAGCTTAGGGGAGCTTGAGCTCTTTAAGGGAAACTCCTCCCTTATTCCCATCCACCACCACAGCATCATGTCTTGCTGCAGCTACTGGCATATCCTGTCCAACCCCATCCCCCAATATGACTGCATTACAAACAAGGCTAGAAAGACAACAACAAAATTTAAGGACTGCACTGAAGATGCGCAGGGAAAAAAAATACCCATCACCAAACAAACAAAGAAAGGATACACACTTTCAGGTAACACAAATTTCTACTTTGCATTGAAGGTGGCTTCTTTCAACAATTTAAAAAAAAAAAAAAAGAAAGAAAGAAAAGAAAGAAAAGGATAAGGAAAAAGCTAAAATAGAAAGGGGGTGAGTGACTAGAAAACTGAGACCGGGCAAATATAACCTAACAGCATTTGGCAGCCTTTCTGATGACTAGACGTTGAAAGAATTAATGACTTAAATCAGGCATAGATATGATATTTCATAGGTAAATAACCATTCCATGTCAAGCAAGCTTGTCTGCAGCATAATAAAAGGAAATTCTAGGAAGCAAAACACAAGTTAAAAGCATAGACAGACATTTTGTTTACAGGTACATTTTACAAAAGAATGGTGTGAGTGTCTCTCTCTACACAGTATATATATATATATAATCTAGCTCGAGAAATTAGACATATTTTCTTGAACAGTCTCCTTACTCACAGAGGTTACTGTAGCTCCAGCAGTTACCCATTGGTCAAAGAAATAAAATGCACAGATCATCAGTTTATCTGTGGCGATACCAGCTAATTCAATTGCTGCTGTTCTAGTCAACTGGAATCAAAATAGTTTCAAATTTCCTGGCAGCTGCTGCCCTGCACTGCACACAATGATGTAAATGGATGCTTTCTGAGTATTATGAAACTGATGGGGGAACTGCAGTCTCATTCAGTCTATCGCAGGAGCTAAGGAGTCCACCTTGGCAGCTTGCAGGGGGGAAAAAAAAATTTCCTCCAGCAAGGCTGCCTGACGGCATGCCAGGGATACGTCTGTGCTTAGCTGCCGTTTTTGAAACTGCGTCCGTAACGGCAGAATCAGGCAGAATGGCGATGCTGAGAGTCATGTGCTGGTTTCGGAACGCAGGATGCTTTATGGCATTTCAGCATTAGTGAGCTGGAAGCATTCACTAAGCAGCCCAGTCATCCTGCATTTTATTTCTCCGCAGCTCCTTGCGCCGATCACAAGTAGCACGTGGCTGAGCTTGCATGCAGCATTGTATCAGTTATGCTTTCCTGGTATTTCTTGCCACTATTTGTAAAAGGCAAATTAGGGCAAGTAAAAAACAATGCATGCATTAAGATGAAACAAATCTCTAGGTGACAGAGCTTAATGAACAAACCACAGGATTTACGGTATTATATAACTACTGCAGCCTGCCAGAGAGGAGGCTTACACATATCTGCCTGTCCTGCACTGCATCATGTTAAAACTTCTACAGTCACTAAAACTATTCCATATGATAAAGCAGCCTGCTCCTGCTGAGGTGGAGCAGCCGTCCCCTGTGAAAGGGGAGGGATGCTGCACAGTCTCTGGCAGCCTTGTGCAGCAGCCCTTTTTCCAAATGATGTCATTCTCCATGCTGCGATAGGTCCTGCCTGGCTAGCACAGCCAAAGCCAGGGGATTAACATAATGCAAACACAGGGCTTTTGTAACTGGACTGCAAACATCCACACTAGACTGGGTGCAGGATTTTCTGCAGCTTGCAGACACTCCAGGCTTTCAGGCAGTTGGCTTGCTCCAAAAAGCAGAAGTGGAGCCAGGTCTTCATCCTATCTAAAGTTACAGTGGCATTATGTAAAAACAACAAGTTGGTGGAAATGGGGAAGCTGAGTGAAAGCAAGAGGGAGGCAGAGGGAAGAGGCTGGGGACAGTTGCCTAGAAATAACTCCTGGTGAAATGCCTCTGCCCCTCAGCAAACACGCAGGGAAGACAGAGGGGAACAGAACTATAGCAGGGCCCACGCAGAAAAATTTGACTGTGATAGCTGAGATCCCTCACCCCAAAAACAGACAACCAGAGGGAGTGCCTGCTGTGGTCACTGGGAGGTTTGGCACAGAGCCCAACAGCATGCACAGGCAGCGTGCTCTTTGCAGTCACCATGCTTGAACAGCCAGACAGTGGTGTGACAGCCAGTGGCTCAAGGTTACCCAGAAATTAAACTAATTGGTTCAGGGCAAAAAATAATCCCCCTGCAAGCATCCAGGGGCAGCATGGTGCTCAGGAAATAGTACATCCACAGCTTGCTGCACTGGAAAAGATTCTCAAAAAGGTACTGCTCACCACTGCTCTGCATAGTTCCCTGAATTCTGGGGGCTTTGGGCTACCAGAGGCTGTGCTAGATGAACCTTCAGTCTGCCATAGGACAGCCATGCCCATGCTAGGTAAATCTGTCACAAATCTCTCTGCTAGCCAAGTCCCAGTGCTGGAGTCTTGGTAGTGTTGTGATGCCCAAGTTGTCACTGGTTTGGAAAACAGAGTGAGAAAAGCTGCTACGGTAAGACTGTAAATCCTGTGCATTTAGAAAGCAATGACCATTTAGAAAGCATGTAAAATATATGGGTCACTTTGTGCCTCTTTGAGTGTTTGTGTGGATTTTTTTTACAACTGCACAAGTTAACCCTATTCCTGATAGAAAGCTTTATGCAAGCAATGCTGTGATTTGGTTGCATATTTTTCCCCACAGATTTTAACTAATTCCCAGTGGTAAACAGGGTTTCTGACCACTTGCATAACCCCAACTGCACTGAATTAAATGTCCTCCAAAGAGCCCTGTACCTTTCCCCTGGTTGCAAGAAGGATGGCACCTTGCCACAGTCATTCACAGGCCTACAGCAAGCTCAAAACAGGACAAAGTCCAAAACTAACATGCAGCACGTGCTGAGAGGATTTAGATGAGGGATTATCCGCTACGAATTGCTGTATGGGCCACAGATGGTCAGTGAGATAGCTCAGTCCCAAGAGTCATTACCCTGGAAAGCAAAATGGTAGAGTGGAACAGATGCTAGCATGAGCAGGAACAGGAGGGAATACAAAGGGAGTATCTGGACTCCTTACCCTGATATAAAAGTTTAAGTGAGTCTTAGAATATTTAATGCACTTTTCTTCTTTAAAGTCCCACACTCTGGAATGATATGGCTGTGAGAATCTCAAGTTTTGGTTTAAGACTTATGTTTGGAAAAGTCTTATAGCCAAAATGTAAACAGATTGCTGCCGTGATTTAGAAGGGAAGCAGCTAACAGGTGATTTTCCAAGAGTAGGACACACAGTGACTAGCAAGAATTACTTTAAAAGCTCCATAAGAGCCTTCACCTGAGGAACAAACTTCTGAAGCAGTGAAAACTCACAGCTGCTTTGACAGTTTCAGCATCTACAAAGATTTTACAGCCTCTCTAAATTAACTTGTAATTAATGTTATATATTTTAAATACTGTATTTTTAAAGAATCCTCTCAAAACCATTGGAAAGCTGCTTTGAGCAAGCAAAAATGGCTTTAAAAATCCCTCACTCCTAAGCACAGATCCCAGAAACTCTGGGTTTTTGTAGATCCAGAAACTAGGCACACCTGCAGAAAAGGATGTCCTTTGCTGCATTTCAGGGTTTGGGACCAATTAACCAAGCTAAGAGTAGGCTTGCTAGGCAGTTCTTAAAGCACCCTAGGAGACGGATATCAAGTTACACATCCAGCTAAAACAAAAATAGGACACAGAGGGACATGTGTGTCTCCCAGGCTCCAAGTATTTGTTGCTAAAGGTGCAGCTGGACATTGCATAGTAATTTTTCAACAGGCTCTCACAGCGAATGAGACTCCCTTCCTCAGGAAACTGAACAGAGTTAAATAAACAATGCAGGGATCTAAGGCAGAAGGTACTTGTTAAAGCAGTGAACTGTGAACAGGAAAAATACATGCTGTACTCTGTGTTACACTTTTTCAGTGCAATACCAGGCCAGAACTGCATCTACCCACATAATTTTATTTAAATGCCTTCTCCATGCGCATTATCAACAGCAAGTTAACATGCATCATTTCCTTCAGAAAGCTTCAGAAATTAAGCAAGGAGACAGCAGAATAGAGGGTTTGTGTTGGTGTGCTGCAGATCTCACCAGATGATGGGGCTGAAGCTGAGGAGAGGAAAGGAGGCCGTGGTGACAGTAAAAATGCAGCTGTGCCCCACTGTACCTGCCTACAGCCAGCCAAGTCAGCTGGCTGAGCCCCTCTGTGCCCACTGATCTGGATGCCCCATTTTCTGTCTGATGGAAGGAGATGGCCTGACTGCCTCCAGGAAAGTGCTGCTGAGTCCTGCCAGCTTCAGCTGAATTCAGCCTGTGCCACGTGTGCTCAGAGCATCTAATGTGGCCAGACACTGACGGACTGCCAGCATCACCCGGTCCCCAAATATTTGTGTGCTCACGTCAGCATGGCTCTCAGCTTCAGCCAACAGCCCACATAAGGGAGGCAATTACTGCCTTAACTCCGGCATTTCCTAACTTCTGAGTGCTTAATTCTGCACCTTTAAAAAACAATAAACAAACAGCCCATGTTTTAACAATTATTTGGACTAAACCCTTGGCCTTCAAACAACTCTGTTGTTTAGCAAGTCGAGGATGTGGTAACCTCCTCCCTGCAGCTGAAGGTTATGATAACTTGAACTATCCAGCTTTCAAGTGCAGGTCACAAGACATATGATCTCCTCCTGTGGAGCAAGGGACTTAGCATAATGCCTTGTGCCCTCTTTAGTTTTCCTCTGCCCTGGACTGGAAACCCAGACATCCATCACACCACATCTGACAGCTCCAGAGCATGCCTCTGCTTCTCCCAGCCCCAGGAAGCAGGACTCAGAAATTCAAGGGAGATAGCAAGACAGGTCCACTCCACACAGCCAAGATGCAGAGCACAATGGAACCTGTCCTCCTGCACCAGCATTTATTTTTCCATTTGCACAATTCTCTTCTGACAGCACTGTAAGAGCTTGCTGCTCTTCAGAGCATCCAAAACGATCTGGTTTATTCCATGTTGGAGTGAAAGAGGAGCACTCAGCATGGCCAGTGAACATGCTGGTGCCAAAGAGGTAATCACTTCCTACAGTGCACAAACTCAACGGGAAGAGTGCCTTCAAATACAGTACCTCAGGAGACTTAAATTTTAAGTTAACCTTCTTTTTGCATCATTGCCAATCAGCAATGACAAACATCAGAGATATTTATGAGAAAACGATTGATTACACACTATGATTTAAAAACTCCTGCAGGTCTTCTGTAAGTCAGAAAATGCAGTGGGACTCTAGAAACAACAACAATAAGCTCATAAAGTCAAGTATGCACAACAGGATGATGGAATTTTAATTACAGGGGAGACGGATGCCACAGCTCTGAGCCTTCTGTATCCCAGGCTTGTGTGTGTTCCTCGTAAATTCTGCAGGACATCTGATGTGCCAATCCTTCACCGTAATTAAGCAAAATTAGTGTGAAAATCAGGCAGTCCTCCAACCCTCAGAAAATGCAGTTTTGCACCTTTTAAGGAAAGCAGAACTGCAGAGGAAGATACCAGACCAGGGAGCCCAGACTTTCAGGATTGCCTGGAGATGGAAAGAGCAAGAGATGAAAACATGGCAAAGGGTGGTGCCTCAAAATGGAAAGCAATGGGGTTGGAGCACTTGGCAAGACTACAGTCAGCAGTCCACGCTATCATGAGAACAATGTAATGAGTGCCTTTGGTCTAAGGGCAGCTCACACAGTGAGGATCTGGAAAGTGCCACTTCCATGCAATGCAAGGAGGATGCAGCAGAGCTGGACATGCATGCCTTGAAGCAACAGAGCAAACAAGCAAGGCAGATGAAGAACAACCTAGTATGTCCGTGATGCTCACTTTACACAAAGATACTGGGATAATTTTCTTAAAGCTGTTTAAATCAGCAGCACAGGACCCTGAAAATGCTTTACCTTTATAAGATAGCAGCCATTGTGTTCTTTCTTTGCACTTGAAGCAAGTTGTAGACATTCTAAAGCAAAAGCAATAATTTCTATGATTGAGATTCAGGAACGGGTATGTTGCATGGGTCAAAGTATGTGTTTGATTTTCTTTCACATGTGAGATCTGGCATTGTTTGACCCCTTGCAAAGGTGATTCAGCACACACTGCCAGGAGAAAATAAGCGGGTTTTTTTAGAATTGTTCTTTTGGCATTGTTTTGGGGGGTTTTGTTACTCAGTTTTTGCTGGCTTGAGGTTGCTAAGCACACAGATGAGCATAAGAACTAGCATGAGACAACCCGTGGCAGTGTGTGTCTGGGACCATCTCTTTTGGCAGAAGCAAGCTGTTAAATGAGCTCAGTTGCCTCATGACACCTCACTGAACACAAAACAGCAAGTGACAGGCTTTCCAAAAAGCTATTTGTTTCACCAGGAATTCAAAACCAAGCTTCTTCCAGCAGCTGTTGGGAAAGACCAGATTTGCATAGCAACACAGGCAGTATTTGTACAGGGCCTTTTTGTGAAGGATGAGATGTACTCCTCTAGTACACAGGAGGGATGAAAGCTTTTTCCTCTCAGAAGCATCAGAGAAAAGACTGTTTATTAATCTTAAGAAGCTATTTTCTTCCTAACAACAGTCTTGGATTTATATTCTCATACAACAGGAATTATGGGGTATTTGGCCTTCGTGTTTACTTTAGGAATTATTTTGTAGTATCCCCCACTTTTTTCCCCAAGGAAGCACTTTTAAGACTACGTCATGTGGCTGTGACTTTTTTTTCTTTTTGGTATTTAAATGTATTAACAGCAAAGTCATAAAAATCAGGCCTGTAGGACAGCCAAGCTTAAAGAAAAGTCTGCTCAATAGAGATCACTGTTTCCACGGCTGTTTCCAGAGGAGGAATGTATGTTTCCACATACAACAAGTGCCCTTTGAGCAAGTCTGAGAAGAGGTCTTGTTCAACCCAGCTAAATTCAGTTTCTAAAAAACATTTTCTTTTGCTGGAAGGCAGAAGGCTGGGGTTTCGCCAAGGAGGGTGGCCAGGCTGTGCAGGGGCACGTGGACACGTGTGGTGCATCCTCCCTTCTCCCACAGTGGGATGAGTCTGCACGGACACATGTGGTCCTGAACTCTCCCACAACACAAGGGTCCCAGGGGCTTGGACTGCTTCTGCTCAAAGTAACGCATCCAGGGCAGGAGGATGGGCAATGGACAATGGAGGAGAGGAGCCAGACAAGAGGCATCATGCATTAAAGCCAAGAACACATTAGGGCATCAGTGATCACAAATATCCCAGATAAAACCAGACTGAAGACAACAAAGGAGAGAAAATGTCTTACATGTGACAGCTTTATTAGCATTTGAGTATCATTGATGAAACACCTCTTCTAAAGCCATCTAACTTTTTATTTTCCCCCCTCTCATCTGAAAATGCCCAGCAGCTTCAACTTGGAAGGTAAAAATCAGCATGGGAGCTTATTAACAAAGGCTGCCATCTCCCACGTGGGTAAACAGAAGTGTTTGCCACAGTGGCCACCAAGTGTTGTTCCTTCTTTGTGAATTGGCTTGTCTGATGCAAGTGTACTCAATCAAGACATGCATACCCTCAGCAGCATCAGCAGGGCTGCAGTAATATGGCTGTGGCTGAAAGGGAAAGGATAAACCAGAAGGCAGTAGTAATTAAGCTGTTCAGCAGCTTACATGCTTTGTTCTGTTTCTGTGGCCAGCCACAGCACAGGTCAACTGCTTTAGGTTAGATAAATTAAAGTTCAGCCTAACTGCCCACAGCGACAAGTTGTTCTCTTGATCAAGTTTAAACACCAGCATTTCTCCTGGCCCTGCCCCTGTCACTCATTTGCTTGAAATATATACTTTGACCCCTAAAAAACATGTCTTTTTTCTTTTAAAGGAAACGTCAGAAAGTAGCATGTTTATTTGGATTTTTGGTGGTGTTTTCTCCTTTCCCATCTAACACAGAGAAGGACAGAGACTTCCAAGCATATGTAATGACAGAGAGACTTCACCCAAAAGCATATGTAATGACATATTTGACTTATATCAAATCAAAAAAGCCAGGATTTGGTGCACGAAGCCCTGGGTTTGTACTACTGTCCCCTCAGTCACCCTGTCCTCATTCACCTCCAGTTAATAAGCAGTTAAAACTTGCTCGCTTGAAGAAAAAACTAGAAGGGGCAGAACTACTCTCATTTATCCACAGTGGATAATAACTTGGAGGAGAAGGAGGAGGGGGATGCATTTATCTGTGACAGCATGAGGTCAGTCTGGGTAGGCACAATGTCACCCAGTGTTAAAAATTCACAAACCCACCTGTGAGGGTCCCTTGAAATCACTCCCATTATGCTAATTGTTAGTCCCTAATGGTAGTTTCTCATTAATAAAGGAACAGGAGGAGATCCAGAAACAAGGCAAGAAGCAGCACAGTAAAAATAAGGAGAATTAGGCACATAGGTCAATATATCTGGCTTAATCTTTGCCATCCTTTATTTTAGGGCTCAGTACTTAGCTTGGAATACCCATCATATTTGATAACTGTTTTGGCTGGTAATAACAATAGATTCACTTGGATTTAATAGACACAGCAAACTTTATTTAATACCAATCTCTGGATTTGTACCAATGCCTGCTGACAGTGCTCTCACATTGTGTCTTTCTAAGCAAGAAATGAGGTCATCATGATTCATGTAATAAATTGATACACATTTTGTGGCAATTTGGAAAAGTTTTTAAAATTCCTAAATGAGGACCTTTTGGGTTTGGGTTTTTTTCCCTTTTAGGAAATTTGGACTTTTTACACTTTGCAATTAGGATTTCCCAAGTAGAAGACCAAACTTTATAAAATCCAGGAAGAAACTGTTTACTCACTTTCCAAACTCCAGTTCTGCCTTTTTATTCTTTTATTATTATTATTCCTTNGTGGAGGAGCCTACACAGTTTGTTTCCAAACAAAGTGCTGCCCTTTTGTGGCAAGAAGAGAGTCTTCTTTAATTAAGTGACATTCCAGAAAGTTTGCAATTAGAAAGGATCAAGGTACAAAGAAAACAGCCTGAGGAAATGCTTTTGCAAAGAGGGCAGGGCTTGTTGATAATTTTGATGAGGCAAGAGGAATATGTACAATAAATACATTTATTTTCTTCTAAGATTGGGCTCTGAAAAGGTAGAAAATGCCCTGTATTTACAAGACGACAACAGGAACAAGACAGATTCTTTGGCATAACATTAGATATTGCACCTGGACTTCTTGAATTACTGACTACAGAGGGCAGAGCAGTTTGGGTACCACCTTGAGTACCTAAATTAAAATCTTACCTACCTGTAGCTGTAGAAAGAACAGCATGCAGACCATGGAGGGCATTTCTGGAAGGACCTCCAGACAGAAATGGCCATGTCTCAGCATGTGCAATTGCAGAACTCGTGGCTGAAATAACTCCACTGCAGAGAAGTGCAGGGACTCCCTCCACCAGTGTGTCTCCAGCACGAGTCCCTGCTGTCACATGATGGTGGCTCACATGAACCAGAAAGAAAGGTGGGAGTATAAGACAGGGGGCCACTGTCATTTTCTGGGGCCAAACCAGCAGGATCCTTTGGTCTGGTACTTGCAAAGGGCAGCGTAGCACAGTGAGCAAGCCCTCGTGGGGTCATTAAGGCAGCTTCTGCAAAACTTCCCTGAGTGGCTTAAGAGATTTTGGTTTTTTGCACACAGTAGTAATAAATAGCACTTACCCATTCCTGAAGGCTTCTCTTCTTCCAAGCCAAATAAAAATTCATATTTGGCCTTGGCAACATTCTGGGCATGAGCCGATACATCATTATCCCGCACAAGTGCTTCTGCCTGTAGAGTCAAAAATCAACAAAGCTTATCTACCTTTTAGTAAAAAAACAGGAGGAAGGAAAGGGAGGAAGGAAAAACAGAAGGAACATGAAATCACCTTAAGTGCACTGTCAGGTAGCATTTTTAAAGTATTCATTTCACTCTGTCACCACCAAGATCATCCAGAGTAGACATGGGCCAACTCAGAGCACCTTTGAAGAGCTCACCTCTCTGTCGCTACACTCAAGCATTTCAGTATTAAGAAGAGATGTTAGAGGACTCAACCACTAACTTCTTTAGGCAGCTTACCCACTGAAAAGGGCAGCAGCACTGGCCAACTATCTCAACAATATCAGTTAGGGTTAAAAATATCAAGGGAATAGTATCAGAAACAGCAAATTTGAATATGATGTATGTCACAAAACTGGGACCCATGGGAAAACCTTAAATGGGGCAGGCTGTTACTTTAAAAACAGAGCTGGGTAGAGAAAGTGAGGAGCAAGGCCTACAACAAGGATGACCAAAAAAGGGAAGAAGGATAAGGTATGTAAACATGTAGGAGTATTGTCTAAGGGTTCCTGCTGGGCAGCCCATGCATGACCACCACTGTATAGGTCAGGATAAGAGCCCAGCTTGGTTTTACAACCATACCACACAAGTCAAACCTGCTTATCTGGCCAGGAGGCAGGGAGTGGGCACAGGGTGGTGAGCGCAGTTATCAGGGGAACACCCAGAGGGGTGGATGGACAGATGGATTGAGCAACCCATTCTATCCAGGCCTGGTGCCACCAGCACCTCCACACTGCTCCCTTCTTATAAGAAACAGTTTCACAGAGTAAAAGTCCAGTTTCTCAGAAGACAGAAAGGCTACAGGACTAAGATCAAAATACTTTTCTGAACAGGTAGGGACAAAACAAATCTCTAAGATAAAGTGCACACTAGCTATAAACTGTACTGCAAAAATGATCTAGGGTCAGCATTAAGTTTCTTCCCAGCTGGGCAAGATGGAGCCTGTAATTCTTCTGTTTGAAGTGACAGATAAAATAACTCACTAACTCTATAAATTCTTCAGTAAACTTTATATTCATATGAGGCAGTCAATTATTGTGGCATAGCAAGTCATGGCATGGTTCACATTGGTGAAAGCATTAGCCTACAAAAACACTCTTTAAAAAAAGTCAAATGGAACATTCTGCCCCCCAGGACAACAATAACTTTTATGCATATCTATCAAATACCTCAGGATAAGCATCAGCTACAAACAGAAATTCAAAGTACAAGGGACACATAATTCACAGGCACACATAGTCACGGCTCTTTAATCAGAGATGGATGGAATCACAAATCCATACATTCCTCCTAGGACATCTGTCCAACAACTACATTTTCTTCCAATAGCACGTTGACAAATAGCTATCTTGCCCCATGTCCTAGAATGGTTTGCTCCAGGTTTTCTTGGCCTTTTACATCCATTTCTTCTCCTACCTTTCTGCACTGTGCCCGTTCTGCAAGATTTAGTCCAACACCATTCTGCCCTAAGTAGACGGCAGATCTTACACAGGGGTCTTGGACTGATTTATTTACCATTCACTAGTCCAACTACTCAGCACTTCCAGTACTTCCAGTACTTTGATGGATGTGCTAACACCAGCCTACCAAATCCTTTAGGAAAAACACAATGGAACAGATAAAGGGCTTTCTAGCACAAAGATGACTATCACAACCATGACAAAATGAGCTTGGAAGAAATCTCCATGTCTGTCCTGCCTTTACAGGGCTGCATTTCATTCACTGGCAGGGAGGCGGGAAAGGTTAGAGAAGGAATAGCTGGAGCCAACAGCACACAGGAGAAGGCTCTTTGTCGGCAACAGCTTAGACAGGAGTAGCTTACGGAGCCAGACAAAAATTCAGCTTACTCAAATGGATGTGAAGGGATGGGACGGCTAACAACTAGCTGGTGCCAAATCCCAGTGACAGATAAATGAAATGGAAAATAAAATTAACGGAACAGTCCAGTTCCTGAGCAGTCAGGAATTTCTGATCTATACCCCTCTGGGACACAGCTTCTCCATCCCTCAGGCCTCGCTCTTTGAGATTTCACAGACATCTGCTGCACTGAGCACTCCTGCCAGCAAACACATGTTCCAAGGATCTCTATTTGCCTGTACCTTATTGTAAAGCAATGAAGAAGACTCCAGTTCACAGCACGCTCTGAATCATCCAATAACAGGCACAAATAAATTGTTAAATTAATGGGGTTTCAGCGTATAGGGCATAATTTATCAGAGTTAGGTGCCTAAACAGAGGCTGCAAGATCTTAGTCTTTGCATCTGAAAGGGGTAACTTGATTTTCAGAAGTGTTCAGCACTGGTGATGAGAATTACAGATACTGGCTTGTGTATGGGAATAGCTGTATTTAACATCTATTTAGGTTGTCAGAGCACTAAAAGGATGTGTAAAGAAAGTCCAGATCCAGGCTTAAGGGTAAGGTTGTCATATTTCATCCAAACAAGTAATAGTAAAAAAGAATGCAAGAGCAGGAAAGAATGAGGATGCTCTGAGGTCAGAGCTAGTTTTTAAGACTATTGCTTTACCAATGTCTAAATCAAGAGACCACATGTGCTCTCCTTTCCTTCTTTTGACCTACCAGTCACCCAAGCCTTGCAGAAGTCAATATGCCCCAAAACCAGGAGCCCAGAAATGGGCTGGACAAACATTTGTGGGGCTTTCAAGCTGCATTAGCAAAGATTAAATACAAACAAAATTGAAAGGTATATAAAATTCCTGCTTAAGCCTTCTCTCTCAGCTCAAGGGCAAAGAAATCTGCATCCAGGTCAGCTCATTTCATAATTGCTTCCCTCAGAGGGCTTTAACCACCACCTTTGATGCATCTCATCCTTGTCACTGGTGGAGAGGGTGATGCTTAGAGCACCAATCCCCTTAAATCAGCCCAGCTGTACATATATTTCTCATGAGCCATATACACATTATTTTTCAGTCCAGTGATGCTCTGGGCAGAGAGGCAGCAAGCAGCTACCCATTCATGCATCACTCTTGAAGTGCCTTCTGCCTGTTTGAACATGTTTGACCAAGCCTACTTCTCTAGGTCATAGCTCTTGGTCAGGAGTTAGGAAGGCTGCATTTGCCTCTCAGTGAATTTTAGTTAACATTTATGAGGCTGCATTAGTTTGGAGCTGGCAGCCCTCACCCCTCAGACCTCCTGCCAACACACTGGACCGGTTTCTATTGACCTCACAGAAAGCATTGGCATGGGTCAACAGAGGTCCCAGTTTGCTGGCCTTCTGTTTCATGCTCAGGGAGCAGAGATTCTTTAGGATAACCCCGTGGTGCTCATGGTGGTTTCAGGCCAGCACAGGAAGTGAAGCTGCTGAATCCACGTCTCAGCACTGAACTGAATAGCAGCAGGATGCTAAGACCACAGGGTTCCTGCTACTCCAGCAGGAGCTGCCAAGGACAGATAAGTCAGCCCAGCACGAAGAACACACACTGCCTCTGCTCTGCTGTCTGGATGTGCAAATGGAGCAGCGGGTCAGTATCTGCAAGGAGAAACTGTGCCCACAATTTACCCTTGAGAGGTGTCTTTAGGCAAGCTCCTGATGAGAGCTGGGTGCTGCCTTTCCTGAAGCACAGTTTCTCTCTCTGGATTAATTTCATTTCAACTCATAAGCTCCCCTAAAACTGCCCCCTAAAAATCCAAGTGGTTTTTAGATAGGTATAGTGAGTCATGAAAAGCTGAAGAAAATGCTTCTCCTTTCTCCACAGAAGAAAAGCACCAAAGCATCCTCTTTTGACTTTCACTGAGGTTCTGGCCAGGACCTTTTTTTTGGGACAAACTGTTTTAGTCTTGGGGCCTATTTTTTTTCTTTTCATACCTGCATGTAAGAGAGCTTTAACTGAAGAATATCAAACTCTTGCTATCTCACCACTGTTTTCAGGTGAACTGACAGGAGAGCTGGGCTCCTTCTCACTGCAATGGGATAACACTGTCCACAGCTGCTGTGACAAGGAATGTCTGAGCACAAAGAACCAGCGTGAACCCATGCCTCCTGAAGCATTCACACTTAAGGTCATACGTTTTCTTTGAAAATGTCTAATAAGGAGTAAGTATTCAAAGGAGCAGATAATTAAATGGCAAATTTCAGTCTGGAGTTTTTCAGACTCCCAGAGAGGACAGATGCTATTAAGACAGACTGACTTCTTGCAGGAGACCTGAGAAAACAGTGCTTGAGAAAAAGCAGAATGGGATGGGTGCTCAAGCATGAGTCTTCAGGGAGCAGGAGTCAGCCAAAATTCTGCACAGCAAGAGAGACCACTCATGCTAAGGGGAAACATCAGCAGGAAGGGACCTAAGGACCATTCACAAAGAATGTTAGCTGGGCCAGAGAGGTCAAAGCACCCTCAGGCATGTCTCCACCCATGTCTCCTCCAGCCCTACCATGAGGAAGCCTCAGTTTCACATGCTTTTCTGCATGTGCACAGCTCTGTTTGCCAGAGCCGACTGACTTCCCCCTCAGCCATACCACCACTGGGTATCAGCTCCCTGACAGCAGGCAGCAACCCTGCACTGGCAGTGCCTTTTGGAGGTTTCATTGAGGCTGCTGGGGAAACACTGCACTATTGCACCAAGCAGAAAAAAACCTTGAAGAATGCCTGTAAATCACAGTCTACTATGGAGAACTTCACAGCCACACCTGGACCATTTCTAATCCCAGGCTGTGCTTGTTCCATTCTCATTGCTTCACCAACACCTCTAGCAGCAAAAAACACAATTGCCTGTCAGCAGCCTATCATATACCCTGATACAGTGAGTTTATGCTCTCAGCAGGAATGCTGGATAGAAGGTTCCCGCAGATTTTAAAACCTTCTCCAGCTAGTTGCAATGTCATGGACAAGTCTTTACAGAATCCTGCACTGAGAGTTCTGCCTCTGCTGTCACATCATCCCTGCGTGGCCATGACCTTAGCAAGCTTCACTGCTTTTGACAGATCATACCAATTGTTCTGAAAAGACTATGCCTGTTAAGCTTGTCTTAAATCACTTTTCCTAAGTAATAGGATTAAATGCAGAAAGCTGGCATTAAAATAAACTTGCTAACTGGTGAAACCTGGTGGACTAACATCACAGGGAGAGTGTAGGTGCCCACAGTAAGACCACTAGCAAGGGTTATAGCATTTAATTCCATGTGACCGCATACAGCCTATTTGTGTTTTCCTCACACCTCCCCACACTCATACACATTTGCAATTCTTAAATTAAAGCATCAGTAAAATAGATTAAAATTCAAAAGAACAGGAGCTTTGCATGGCTAAATCTCAGCTGGAGCTGCTAAAACCTAATGCTAGCCAAGGTTTTGAAAGAGAGGAAATCTCAGCGTGGCTTTTAAACTAATTCCTAACTATCAGGAGTTGCAGGGAGATGTATAGAAAGGCAGAGGTGGGGAGGAAAGGAAGTTCTTGTGTGAGAGCACTGCCTATAGCTGTTTTCCAGCAGAGAAGTCTGGATTTTAGAGAGGGATAACAAAGTCATGTAAGACTTTTCAGCTACAAAAAGGAGGCAAGTGAGAGATTGGCAGAGGTGCTTGCAGTGATAAGGGGTCTTGAAAAGGCAAAAAACAATCAGTGATTCAGCACCTTTTTTTTTAATGCAACAGCCAGAGGACAACAAAAGAAGGTACTGGGAGTCAGCACCACACCAAAGAGGACATGGTTCCTCGTAGAGTTTGTAAGTCAAAACCGCCAACCTTCTTGGAAAGCAGTGTCACAGAAACCAAAATATTGAGGGACCTGATCAGGAGGGTGAACAAGCTCAAGGGAAACAAATCCCCAACAATATAGAAATCACATCCTTCTCATGAATCTCTAAGCTGAACTCTTCCTGGCCATCTGCTGACCTTCACGACCACACACATTCTCCTGGGCTAAAGCAACCTTGAATCCAAACCAGTGCAGTGAGTCACTATTACCTGCTCACCAGGCTTCGGCATGGCCCCGGACTGGACAGACCTCTAGCCAGCTCCATTTGAGTCCTCACTAAAACACACCCCACAGCATACCCCAGGGATTCACCAAGAGGCACCAGGGCACTGCAGGCTTCCAATGCCATTATTCCCAGCACTACAGGATTTGTTTACTAGGAGCAGCCTCACAGGAAGCAGTCAGGCTGGAGAGAGCAAAACTGAAAGGGTGCAGATACTATCAAAGCTGCTCTCCCTGTTCAAAGGCAGACTTCACAGAAGTTCAGTGTCTAAAGAGAGGCTCAGTTCAGAAATGAAGCAAAGGAGTTGCTGCTTAGAAAAAATCCTGGGAACAGTGACAAAAAAACTCAAATGAATGCCTTAGCAGCAGTATCAAGCAGTTGCAGGTAAAATTTATTTGCAGTCTGGTCGCCTTGTTTTAGACCTGCATTTGAGTTTTTCTCCCCTTAAAGAAATGTTTGCTTTTTTGTTTGGCTGAAGTTGTTAGGACGCAGTCTGCTGTTACACAGAATTACATGCTTTTTATTATGCAAAGGCTGACGCTGTCTGAGCTGTAACCACATGGCTGTGAACAGCGTATTAATTCAAAGTCTGTATGATTACACTTTACCATTGAAGGTCACTCAGCATTTTGTATTTGCCAAGTCAGTGATTTTTGACGCATGCTGTATGGACCTTTGGATGTCTGTGCATTATTTCTAAAGCATGTGCAAGAATCAAAACAAGCCCTCTGAGAAGAAGGCTTTAGCTCACTGCTTGAACCACTGTGTTCTTAGACATAACACATAGAGATAATGAAAAACACCCAAAACTTTTATAAAGCCACAGTGCAAGTATTCTTCCTGAGTTATGTCAAAGAGCATTGGGGCGGGGGTGTGATTTAAGAAAAACTGTGCAAAGACAGCATCTTTTATCCAGAGAATTCAGTGATGCATGTAGTAGACATCTTGAATTTACTGGTTTTGTTCAATCTGTTCCAGTATATTTAGCAAACTGACAGACTGCTTCTCTTCAGCAGGTAGTGTGCTACCATCTTTAGGCATCTCAGATGGCAGCACAATGTTTAGACAGGCTACAGGTCTGCTCCACATGGATTTCTACTCCATGGAAGCTAAAATCTGAATATACCAAAATGCCTCATGAGCCTACCAAAAGTTAGTTCTGTATCTTTAAGCAACTTCTTTAAGCAAATTCTTTCCAAAACTCCAGCCAACATCTGCTGCTCCTTGAAAATTTACAGACAGCATCCTTTGTCATGTGCTGTACATTCTTTATGCCCAGCTAAATATACACTGCTTTTATGGATGGAAGGACAGGGTGTTGGGAGAGCTCATCCTCCGTCTTCAAATCAATATTATAAACACAGCTTAAGATAATGTCCCAAAGTGAATGGTAAAAAAAATACAAAAAAGCAAATCAACAAACAAAAAAACACCCTACACCCAACCATCAGACCATTCTACACAAGAGCCACTGGAAGAATTTACATTTGCAAAGCTGTAAAAACCTGGATTTTCTCCGTGGCAAGTGCAAACTGTAGAACTACGACACAGCAACAGAGTATGCAAAAAGGAGTATGTATCTACCTCTTCGACACAGCTTATTGATTCTGCGTGATTATTTCATATCACGTGTTTAAATTAATTTTACAGCTTTCATCTCAGCATTTTCTTCTGAGCTCAAACTAGATTTAACAGAAGTTTTTTAGAACAGAAATTTGACTGAAGTTTCATCTGAGCCATCTTATCTCTGGCACAATTGAGGCAGAAGCAAGAAAACACACTGACAAATTTTTCCTGATGTGCACATACTGGGGGACTGAAAACACTGTTGCAAGACCATTCTCTTGCTAAGAAAGTGTACCATAAGGACTGCAGCATCCTTGGGCAGCTATAGCCCTGCAAGCAATTAGGAGCCAACAAGCAGTCTCAGCTGTGGCAGGAAGGTAGAAGACATCAAAGATGTTACATCCCCCACAAGCAGCACAACAGAGGCCAGCTGGCACTCGTGACCCACTGGTGAGGAAGTTAATACCTCTTCTTTTTCCTCATTAAGTCACAGCAAGTCCACAGACAAGACAGCTGATGACAACCGGAACTTGCTGGTACTAGAATTTGTTTCCTCTTGAGAAAAGGGCTTCCCTGGCAAGCATTCTTCTGTTAGCATTGACATGCAGACATATCCCAGGCCTAAGTGCATCTTGCCATCACACTTGGCATTCATTCAACCTGGGAGATGCAGTTATTACTCAAATGACACTTCCCATTTGAAAACTGTTGTGAAAAAATAATGAGTACACTTTGGAGGTAAGCCACCTCTTCCACTGTGCCTTTTCATGCCAGAAAGAGAGAGCAAGCCCCATTCATTGCTTCTGCAAAAAGGGAGGCTTGTATTATGTAATCTGTGCCATTTCGGTTGTTTTCTTACTGCTCCTAAGCTACTGCATAACAGTTTCAAGATGAAGGCCTCTTTTCAGTCATAGAATCATAGAACATGCTGTGTTGGAAGGGACCCATCATGATAATCAAGTCCAGCTCCTGGTCCTGTGCAAGACAGTCTGTTCACCAGGCAGCATAAAGTTGCTGTGACTATGACATGATGTTCTCGGCAAGCATGACAGTGACCAGTGTGTTTCTGCCCTGGCAGGCCAGCCTCAGAAGAGACAGCTTCAGCCTGGTTTCCTTTGGCTTAGCTCGGTAGTTGCAACACTGAAAATCTTTTCGTAGAGTTAGCAAAGGGAGCCACAGCAAACTCCACGCACTTACCACAGCCAGCACTGGTGGGTGAGGTACTCAGTGGAGGTGGAATAGCAGTGCTCACGCTCTGATGGACAGCTTGATCCCCGACGGACAGCCTGACCCAGTGCCCAAACAGGTTTTTTTACTTGCAGCATCCAGGAAGTACAGTCAATTCAGAAGCCATTCAAGCTTCAAGGGCTAGGTAATACCCAAGCTCCTCGGACTCCTGATTCAACCCCATAGCAACCAAGCCTGCACCCAGAGGGCTAGCTCTCACCCCACCCTGCTTTTAAGCACCATCCACAACCTGACTTGCTCATCT
This sequence comes from Dryoscopus gambensis, assembly GCA_013389985.1. Lineage (NCBI taxonomy): Eukaryota > Metazoa > Chordata > Aves > Passeriformes > Malaconotidae > Dryoscopus > Dryoscopus gambensis. The sequence continues at coordinate 77,354 of WEIT01014239.1, forward strand.
CTGTAATGTAGAAAATAAATGTTTGGATGCATTAGCATCACAGGAGTCTGTGGTCTTGAACAGGAGCTGACAAAACAAGAAACATCTCAGAGTGAGAAGGAGCTGCACTCAGAGAAAGTATCTGGAAACATACTGCAGAAGGATACTTCACACAATGCCACTCCGGAGAGGAGTGGAACACTTATATCCACAATGGAAGTGTCAGGCAGAGTCTTTGAGCTGGTCTCAAACAGCTTTTTCACCTGACAGAAGAAAATTATTTCTAACACACACACCCCTCCGTCCCCCAATTTCACATCACTGCTAATAGAAAAATATGGACTGGAAATAGTCTCTGTGATCACAGGGTTTGGAGGGCACGAATACATTTAGAAAGTGTTTGAAGTTCAGAAGATTAATAAACAAATTGCACAAGACCTAAATTAGTTTGTCTGCAGACCCACTTTGCTGTATGGTGACTGTCCAGAGAAGCTCCCTATCATGCATCCCCCTTCTGAGCCAACCTTCCAGAGGGAAGGATCCACACACAATTTTATAATCCACCAGGATGCAATGAACCACCCAGGTCACAGAGCAGGTCTGGGTGGGACAGGCAGATCGTGAAATCCCTGCTCCACCAGAAGCCAGCTCTCCATCACGGACCATTTGCAAGGAAATATTCCTTCAAGGATAGGGGGTGGCACACGTCCCTGCTGAGCCCAGGGACTTTTCTCCCACCTTTTCTGGGTGAGCTCAGCAAAACTCACACCAAACAACTCTAACAGCTGCTGCACCCTGGGGATCCTCAGCACTTGCAACGCAGAGCTGATCTGGAGCAGGATACTCTGGATGGTGACTGACTGCCCCAATCTTTTGAGTTTTGGCAGCAGTTCATGGGTTCGTCCAGCCTCAGCTGAAGCACAGCAGCTTGGCAGATGGCTCCCCAGTACCCTGGGGACCCATGCACCTAATCTTACTCTGCAGACACTACCCCTCCCTCCCCTTCTTGGGCTGGCCACTACATTGTGTTACCTCTAAATTATCTTTAAATCAGCACCCAGCAGTACCCCAGCCTCTTGCTCTCTCTCAAGACCCTTGCAAGCAAATGTTCTCCAAAGAGAAACAAACGCCTCAGAGAAACACATGCCTGAGAAAAATCACTCCAGCTCCCAGGTGTGCCAGCCTGTCTCTCCATGAAGCAGGGATTGTTTCAAGCAATCAGCTATCGTGCATGCACAGTTTATCAGCCACAGCCAAAGCACCCTTACTTTGCACTGGCAGCCTTGTGTAGTGTACAACTTGTGCTGCCTCAACGCTGAACCTTCCAGAACTTGTCTCAGAACACACCCATGGAGACAAGCGCCTCCAGAGATGCTCTGTGGCACTCCCACAGAGAGCCTGCCTCTTCAGCCCACAGGAATCAAACCCCAAACCATCTCTTACATCAAAGCTGCAAAATCAATTGCCAGACTTTGCCAGTGTGATGGGCAAGAATAGAAAGGACCGTGTTGGTGCACAACCAGGGAGGGGAAGTACTCCAAAAAACATCCATGTCTTTCAGCTATGCAACCTGACAACAGTAAAGAAAGATTTGCTGAAAAAAAAGCCGCTAGCATGTTCATTAGGATCCTCACTGCTCTTCTTCTCACTTTGACGGCACAGAGATCAAATTGAAAACTGGAAATAGTAAATAGTAAATCAAACAGTCCACTTAAGCATGAATAGCACAAGAGAACCACTTTCACACAGGCCAGTTGTGCAATAATTTTCTGTGTGGATTAAGAAGTGCTAGGTTTTTTTGTTGTTTCAAGTTTTGAAAACATCAGCATGTAAATTTCCTGGAATTTTTTTTAACATCACCACTACCACTAAAGATGTTCTTACACTCCCCAATGAACCAAGGCTGTAACTGAATGGGAGCATTTGCACAGGGTCTCCTACATGGTTAACCTTTCTCCCATCAAAAGCATGCCCCAAAACCAACTCTCTGTCTGTGTAAATCAACAGAGCTAGGACAGATTCACTGAGAGCGTTAAACTGGTAACATCTGCTGAAACACATCAACTAAGGATATGACTGATGAAAAAGCATTTGGAGTAGAAAGAAGGTTCTTTCTACTAGCTAAACCAGAAAGGCTTGGATGACTCTCAGCAGTCTGTTACAATTGCTTCAAACACTGGGTGTGCAACCTCCAGTTTCATTACAAATACTGCATTTGCCTTTCTCTCTGTGTTAATAGCCCTATGCACAGACAGAATTAAAGTGTGACTGAAGCTTCAACACTAATAGTACGTGCAGTTGCCTATTACACACCCAAATCACTTCAATAACATATATATGTGCCTTTGCCTGACAATATACTAACTGGACCCTGTGGGAGCAAGGTAATTGTTGTTTATAACATGGAAATACTCTTCTATATGGGAGTTAGCAACTTCAGTGGGTTTGTGTGAAGTTCAAACTCGTTACAACTGTATGTTTATGTTCCCATTGTGAAGTGTAGCTCCAGCTCCCGGGAGCAAGGATGAAGATAGCACCTCAATTGCACAGGAGCATGCTTGTGTAGTTTAATATTCTACAGTTTTACACTTTTGGTGAAATCATCTCAACCCCACTCCTGCCCTGAAAGCGCAATGCTACTACTCAGCCAAAGGCTGACTTTTCTGACACCGTCTTGTTTAATTCAAGTATTTGGCTACTTTAGGACAGCTTGTCAGTGCAGCAACAGAGCTGATGTGTTACGCACTCAAGTTACTTGGAGACACGAGAAAAATCAACTGCACGATATGCAGGCTAGGGGTCTCAGCCCTGAGGTGCGAGTCCCAGTGCAGCTTCCCTGGTGCAGCTCGTGTCTCTCGGGACCTAGCAGTAATGAGCACAGAAGTGGGCTCCGAGCTTTTTTCCCTTATGGCACTGTGAGAAGGATAAAAAAGAAAAAAAAAATGGAAAAAGAAATTAAGAGCGAAAAAGGAAAACAGTAAAAGGGAAGAGGAAAAGGGATAAGGGAAGAAGGAAGAAGCAAAAGAAAAAGGATAACAAAAAGGAACTAGAAAGAAGAAAAAAGAAGGGGGGG
>WEIT01014239.1:80680-90803 GCA_013389985.1 Dryoscopus gambensis
AAATTATTTCAGGATTAGCAAAACAATCGAGTGAAAAGCACAACCCGGACCGCGTGCCCGCAGCAGCGGCCCTGGGCAGGAACACGTCCAAAGCCCGCGGGGGCTGGGACATGCTGTACTCTGCTCCTGAATCCCCTCAGTGCGGCTCACAGTTGCTGGGGGGGGAACAAAAAAAGCAAAAGCAGAAGCCTTTTCCAGCCCTGAGGCTTTCCCTCTGCAGTCCGACTTCAAAAAGCAGAAGAGCGCAGATGTCTTCGGAGTAACCCCGTCTGAACAGTCGAAACTAATCTTCCACTTTTGTTTTTTTCACAGTTCGCTGGAAGTTCTCTTGCATCGTCAGGTTTTACAGCACTCAGCCACATCATTAGAATTTCTGTAACTAGGACCTCTGTGCACTCTTCTTTGAAATATAAATGGGGTCTCCCTGTCAAAAGCTGTGCTTTAGAAAATACCCCCAAATCTCATTAGGCCAGTTAGAGGAGTTAACAGCACAAGCAGCTGGCAAACTGCATAAAGGATTCCAGTTTCTGTCACTTCAGTATATTTGTGTTTTGTTCAGCAGCAGATGGAAGCTTCTTTGGTTTTAACCCATCAAAACTGAGGATAGGCTTTCTGGAACAATGTTCGAGGACCAGGAGTCAGTGAACACACTCTTTGTTTACTTCATCCCAAGCATGGGTAAAAAAGCTGCAAGTTAGGGGGTAGGCAAGGTTATTTTCTAATGCTGTTCTCTTCTGAAAGGCTTTGGACAGTGCTGGTGGTAGAAGTGCATCACCATGAAGACGTAAGTGTACCACACCCAGACAGAGCAGCACCTCTGTGGCTGAGAAGACGGCAAAGCCCTGCCTTGTTCCCCACTGGCCTCACAGCTCAGTGCCAGAGCCACCCTCCCTGCCAGCCCTGCATGATCTCAGCCTTTCTACAGCCCCATGGCAAAAAAAAATCCATTTCTGGCAGGATAAAAGTAAGTCCAGGCATAATGTGTGACGCACACTGGCCTGAAGCTTTCCCTGTTTGGAAATAAGACAGGGGTAGCAGCACCATCTCTGAACTCTTCTAACTTGTCTGGGAGCTCCATTCAGCAGCACCTCCCTATGCTCTTCCCAGTGGGGCTGTAGCATGCAGAGTTCATGCTGCTGCTTCTAATCTGAACCCACTCTTTCTCACCACTTCCAGCTCCACACTTACCCAAACAGTAATGCTCCTGCTTTACACCCACATCACCCGGCAGCAGGCTGCACTGCCTCTGTCATCTGGGTGCCTCAGTGGTGTACACAGTGGTGTATTTCAGAAGACATTCTGCTCTTTCCCTACAACTTCCCCTCTCCCCATCCTAAGCCTTTCGCCTCTCCCCAGCACCACAGGCTGTCGTTACCCATCCATCCCAGGAGCAGCACAGGATCTGCCCCCTGCCCAGCTCAGCAGCACTCCAATCCAGTAGCTTCTGTCCTCTGGGAACAGGCGGATGAAAACCTGTCTTTCCATCCTGTGAAACAGCTGGCACAGGTCCCAAAGAGGTCCCCGTGATGCAGCTCCTCTGTGCCCATCATCTGTGGCCGAACTGCCAGGTAGGGCTGGATGATGTGCTGAAGGGCTTCACGCCTCTCCCCCAGCCACAGCTGTGATGCCAAATATGTTTTGGCCCCGCCAGGGTTTTGTCCCATCTGTCAGGCACCCTTGAGGCCCTGGGAGCCGGTGTGGGGGCACAGGCTGCAGATTCCCCATCTGTGCCACCTCTGAGCTGGCTAATGCAGCGGAAAATGAAACCACCCAGCGCCTGGGTCTCCAAGGAGTTGATGCACTCTGCCTGCCTCTTCCCTGACAGGCTGAGATCATGCGACTGCAGGCCAGGAGGCAGCTGGGAGCAAAAGCAGTGCAGGAGTAGGGGGCTGGTGACATCCCTTGCAAGGCACATCCCCCTGCCCCGGGTACCTAGGTGGTGGATGCAGCCACTGCACTCCAGTTCAGAGCTTTTTCCCCTTTATTTGTGTTGAGAAAAATTTGACTTTATTTCTCTGATCCAGGCACCTGGCCTGAGTCACCCAGACATTTAGGCTGCCAGGAATATGCTCTCTGCCGAAGGACTGGGAAAGGAGAGCATTTGCCAGCCTGGGGCAGGGTGATCCTGCAAGCCTCTGCTATATGGGCATCTAGCTGTTGGTAAGCTTCACTGCAAAGGAGGGTGATGGGGTCCTGGAACTGGCCCAAACTGGCGTTTCTTACACCACTGATCATTGTTTTCTGCAGAAGGGCCATATTAAATCCTAAAACATTTTTATGAATGGGCAATCAGCAGAGAAATGCAGTGGCTTTAGTATATTTGTGAAAAAATCTGTATTTTTTGTCCAAAGACCTGATACAAATTTCCAGGTAGTTCTATAAAAAAACCTAAAAGTCACCAAAAGCTGACACAAAACCTGGCAGCTTGCTAACTAGTTATGAGCTACATATCACAGTTAGAGAACACTCCTAATTGCCTAAGAGTTTATTTTAAGCATAGACTGTGTTTTTACACAACCCAAACAGAAATTAAAAAAAAACAAAAACACACACAGGCATTCAGCCTGTGTGAAGATGGCAAACAGTCAAGTCCAGCCTGTTCAGTGGCTAAGCTGCTCTGAATTCCCCAGCCTCGGGCAGTGATAGGTGAAATAAATACGGGCAGGACTGCGAGTCCTTTAGAAGCCTTTTATTAAAAGTGATCAGCTTGGGTTGGGTGCCCGGCAAGGCTGCGCACGCCACCGCTGCTCCCACCTTCGCCGTGGGGGAGGAGGACTTCGGCCTTGCCACTCAAAGTGATAAAAGCAAGCATTCTCTCCTCACAGGGGAGTGGCCAGGAAGGCAATTTCAACTCTTCATTGGAGGGGGGGGATGCTCTCAGTCAACCTTCTTAGTGGTTGTGGTGATCAAAAAGGAAACCCAAAAGCTGGCCAGGTGATGTTCTCCTTCCANCAAAAAACTACAATGAAGTATAAAATGAATGGACAATTGTTAAATTGATAATCTGGTCTCTTATTTATAACAATAGGGAGCAGGGAGCCAACGCTGGGCAGGTGACTTGCCTGTGCATGGGTGCTGGGCTGAGGTTGAGCAGGACATGGGAAATGGGAGACAATCTCAGAAGCTGGTGTCTGTGGTAGAGGGAAGTGTGAAAGCACCACGAGGGACAGCTGGATCTCACAGCTTGGATAAGGGGGATATGTGTGAGAAGTGGCCAAACTGCAAAGATAGTTGCTGGGGGTATTTTGGGGAGTGGAGCCTTGCAAGGCCAACAGTGCTCTAGTAATGCTATGCTGAGATTGCCCAGGTAATGGTATTGAAAATATCAAGTTTGGGTATGCCAGGTAGCAAAATTGCTACCCAGGGCAAAAAAGTAGTTGTGGTGGACTGCTTGTTTGCAAAGAGCCTTGAGTAGAAAACAGGAGGTCAATAAACAGGAAATGGGTAAGACAGGCAATGTCAAGGACTGCCAAGGTGTGCTTGCCAAGCAAGCCCACACTTGACCACCAGAGTGGGAGCAGGGCAGCAAACCAAACCTGTTTTTCTGACTATAACACATGGGTCAAACTTGCTTCTGGTCACAACACAGGGGTCATAGGGTGCTTTCTCTCATCAACAGGGCAGCACATAGGTGGATGCATGGATTGAGCATTGCTGTGTCAGGGTCTGTTCCAGCCAGATGGCACCAATCTCTTCCCACCACTTTCTAAGACAAACTTAATTGTCTGGGTCAAAAATTCACAGCTGAAAATACCCTACCTCACTACCCCACCCACAATGAAAGAAAAAAAAAAAAGAAGAAAAATAAAAAAGAAGTGTATCAAAATCAGTGTTCTGCAAAGAGTAACCAATGCATAAATTTTGTAATTTTTTGCCCATAAAGTTCCTGTCTTGCTCATTATTATCCTCTCACAGGGAAATAGTACTGGAAACTCACTTCCAAATAATCTTTCCTTATTCAAAAGGCAGAAAACCACAAGTAAGCAATCATCCAGGTACTCACCAGAAAATTTCTCAGGACATTGTGTTTCAAATCAAAGAGACTGTCTTTTGTCTTGAGGGAGAAGGCGGCTAGCAATATAAAAAAAATAATACTATAATTTAAAAAGCTTAACCAGAAACACCACTCTCTACAGATGGAAAGACTGAGTTAATCATTTATTGGATTTTCCTCTGTGTGTCTGGTTTTACTGGACACAGCTGGGAAAACTTTTTTTTCCTTATTTTACTCAGAAAAATATAGTCACCATCACAACCATTTTTTTCTGAATTAAGGGTGGAAAAGAAGCTGCAACAGCACAAGGGGAACAGCAAACTTGGAGGTGAGGTGCAGACTAAGAAAAACTGGGCATGTGTAAGGTAACCTTCCTATTATTTCTTAAAAAGAGTCAGGTATAAATCATTATGGTAAGGCCCAGGGTGACAGTGATAGCATGGAATGGGCCAGTGAACACACTAGCTAGTTAGCCAGCTTCACTGTGAGAAAGTGTATGCTGCAAGCCATGCCAGTATCACCAATCTTCACTTGGCTTTTTCCTCACAGATTGTCAAGTTTGTTTGGCCTCATACCCAGAGCTCCTGGAAACTTTCCTCTTATAGGTTAACTAACCCTTGTCCTGCTCCTTCCCTCATGGACAATTCTCTAGAGTCTTGCTATGCCCAGGAAGCAATCCAGAGGTATCACTACACTCCCTCCTCCATCTGACATATTCAAAGGGAGGGAAAGAAATGACCAACATTCCCTGCCTGGGGAGCCCTGTAACTGGCCAGAATTAGACGATTTGATGGGAAATCTCAAGCATTTGTTATTCCATCCATCAGAGTGTGGGGATCTCCAATTTTATGTTTATTTCCAAAACCAGGGACTTCACAGCACTTCCCCTGCTGAGTCTTTAGAAGTCTCCTTATTAGCCCAAGTCAAACTGAAGAACACAGAAAATCCTGCTGAATATCCCTGCTTTGGAAGGGTTCTTGGTTACCTCATCAGTCTCTGCTGTCACCTCCTCTCTTAATCTTAACCTGTGCTCTTCCCCATGTCTCGCAACTCTGTCTCTTTGGCCTTTTCTTTAGAAAGGGCTGCAGGGTCCTGAAATCAGATCATCTGTAGTGGGTGCAACCTTCTAAGCAGGCTGCCATCCCCTCCCCAACAAACAACAACAGCTCCTGGATGTTGGTGTGGAACTGATGAGCCCATAGTAGAGACAGGTCATTAAATCTCTTCGTTGCCAACTCCCTCCAAAAGTGGCAGCCCAATGCAGCAACTACGGTGTAACCTAGGGACCCTACTAAAAGTTTGCCAGAGTGAAGACCATGAGGAAGGGTCCCAGCCAGACTGATGTTGGCCATGTTCTTCCCAAGCATCTCCAAAAGTGACAGAGAAATAGTCAGTTGTTCCTGGGCTACCAAGTCCTACCAAGTCCTGCTCCTACTGCTTCCCAGCACTAAGGGTACAACCTAGCCTTCTCTCTGGATGGGGGAAAGCCCTCCCTCCTATTCCTGACAGGCAAGCAGGAGGCCAGGTCTAGGTGTTCAGGATACTCCAGCAAGGGGAACGCCAGCAGTGGAGGCAGGGAAAAGGAAATTTCAGCCAGTTCCCAAGAGCTCAGTGTTGTTTCTCTGTCTGGATCTGTGCCACATTAGATCATTAGATGGAGGTTTCTAGGGATCAAATCACCAAGACTCCTTCCCTTCCCCCAACTTGCCTCATAAAGGATAAAGAACAGAATCACGTTTTGGTTTATTTGCAATGTCATCCATATGGCAAGAATAGATTTGGCCTTGGGAGAGTATGAGGGAAGGGTTCTTTCACTGTGTCATGGTTTAAGCCCAGATGGAAATTAAGCACCATGCAGCTGCTCACTCAACCTCCTCCCCTCTCTTCCCTCACCACAGTGGAATGGGAAGGAGAATCAAAGTAAAACCTGTATGTTGAGATAAGAACAGTTTAATAATTGAAAATACAGTAAAATTTTAAAAAATGGTAAATAATAACAATGATAACAAAAACAAACAAACAAACAAACAAATAAAAACAGAACAAAAACGACCAACAAGTGATGCACAATACAATTGCTCACCACCCACTGACTGAGCCAGACTCCCCTTCCTGAAACCAGATCCTCCGCCCTCCCAGGTAACTCCCCCCAGTTCATGTACCGGGCATGACGTTCTGTGGTGAGGAACATCCCTTTGGTCGGTTCGGGTCACCTGTCCCGGCCATGCTCCCTCCCAGTTTCATTTGCGTACCGCCTCCCTGGCAGAGCATGAGACAAGGGGAAAATAGTCTTTGACTCAGGGTAAACAAGACTTAGCAAAAACCAGAACACTTGTGTGTTACCAAAACCNACCAAAACCACTCCCACTCAGAAAAAAAAAAAAAAAAAAAAACAAAACAGCCCTGTAACAGCTACTGAGTAGATTAACTCTGCCCTAGCTTAACAAGGGCACATTGCCTTGTACTACAGAGCATGCATCACACCAGAATCATCAGCCCCACTAGTCAATGTGGCATGCACATCTCCTCAACTCTTTCCCACCAGATACAGTGCCTAGCAGAAAAGCAAGGGAATAATGTAAGGAAAGAGAGACCTTTTTTCTCAGGTTGAAGCACCCAACCATATGTTCATCAGTTGAATCAGATTATCAAAGGCCATCTCAAAATAGGTGAAAAACTTGTGCTTAAGCATGGCTGCTCTTAGGAGTCTTCCACGCAGAGTCCCATCTGCCCTAGACTCACTGATTCATTCTGCTGTCCCTACTTTGTGCCTGCATTTGGTAACCAGATGGATTCATTAGCAAAGTAGCCCATCTAGACTATCAGCCACAAGAAAAAAGAATGTTTTGCATAAAGATCAGCAGTGGTGTTCAAAAGTGCACTCAAACACACAGGTAAGGAGATAGTGTATTTGAGCAGAGACGTGCTCCAGGTGGTCTTTTAGCCTCCTGAACAACATATGTGATTCTACAGAAAATTATTTTTTCTACGGAAACCTTAGCCGGTCTGACAGATATCTTTCTGGTCTTGACCTCCAAAAGGAGATGCCAAATACTGTAATTGTGTGGTATGCTATCATCAAGGGAAGCATACATTTCAAGCCAAGATATGGTGGCTTTGTGGTTTTGGCTTCCTTAGACCCTGGCATACTCCTGTTGAGTCTCCTGTGCAGTTTTGCCTTTTTCCTTAGTGTCTTCTTTATCCTGCTACAGATGGTTCAGAGGACTGAGACTGCACATCAGATACAAAGCCAGTGAGACATGAGGGGAGAAGAACATTTATTCAATGGCCTTTTCTTTGGTAGGGTAGATAGCAGCTTTTTACAGGACTATCAGCACCTGGAAAACCCAAGTCAGAGAAGGACTGCTGCAGCTACAATTGTGGGTTGCACTGACATGCAACGGGCAGGCTTCAGAGCCAGGAAAACGTCAGGCACATCACCCCACTCTCTTCCCCAAAATGAGATAATTACGGCCTGTAACTCTGGCATGTTCATACAGCAGCCTGTGGCTGAAATGCTGCAGTCAAAAATGGAAACAACATTGCTATGAAGAAGAGTACTAACAAGATCACTTCCTCTGCTTAAACAAATCTGCAGTGGGTGTTGACAGCAGAGAGCTGGAAATGGATGGGCACATTCATATCCCTCCCCAGCTCAGTCCAGGCAGTGAGCATGCATCAGTCACAAACAACAGGTGGAAAGTTAAATGGGGACAAGCCCATTATTCACTGGGACAGAGTGAGCCTAGCCATTGTGAACAGATCATTACTGGCTTGGGTCAGAACTGGAAGGTCTCAGCTGGCAGGTCTCTCAGCAGGTTTTCTAAACAAAGGAAAACACCATTCATTCCCACAGCAGAGAACAGAAGCCAGAACTGAAAAAGACTCGAGACAGAATTATCATGTGTCCAGCCAGAGTGTGACACCAGAGACAACCACTCTTCGGGTGCAGCTCCGTGGTAACAGCCATGGTCTGCTGTATGGTGGGCTGTATCACCAAGCACGGGGGAAGTATGGTGTTTTCTTTTTCTGTGGCTGGTTTCTTGGGGCAGCCTTCCACACACGGCTGCTGCACAGCCTGCTGGGCTAATATCAGCCTGGAAGTGTCACATGAAGGGATGGAAAGCCTTAAGACAGCAACAGCCCCAAGGTGCCTTGGAGGACAGAGCAAGAAGGGAGGCGTAGCTTTGCATCAAGAGACAGGGAGAATATGCCTGGCTTCACACACTGAAGATGTGGATAGAAAACTGGCTACCAGGGGAAGACGCTCATCCTCTCTTCTCATGTAAATCTTCTACAATTTCTTCCTCTTTTCCAAAGTCGGACACCAGATCTCCTTTCAAACTTTTCACCTCTCTCTCTTCCCTCCTCAAAAATCAACATCAGCATGCATCTTCTAAATTTCCAATGTCTCCCATACCACCTCATTTCCTCACAACCAAACTCCACCTCTTGCTCCTCACAGTCCTGGCTTCCTACAGCACTCAAACCCATACCCCAGCACTGAAGCTCTCAGTTCCCCTGCTCTCTGCTCTGTGGCACTGCTGCCCTATCAGCGAAGAGTCCCAGCCTCACTGCCATACATCCCAACACTCATGCTCCCTATCTCCTTAGTAATCATTTATCTTATCAGTATTGTTCTTTTCCCAGCTAATTGTAAATTACCACCCTGCCAATGGCCTGGACCCAACACTTCATCAATGAGATGGGGGCACAGACTTGATATTTCATATTGCTTGAAGCAGTAGGAAAGATGTAGGAAGTTCCTACCTGCCCCACTCTCATTCCTTCCTACCATTTGGCAATTGTACCAAATGCCACATTTAACCAGGCTCACCCTTTGCAGACAGAATGCTCTAGCTGAGGAGCATCATTTTGTATTTGAACTTTCTTTTTGCCCCTCAAATTAATTGCTGTTATCACCTTTGCTCCCCCTACTCTTTGCCTCAGCCTTACTCTTCCATCAGCAACTGGGTACAGCAGCTCTCCCCTGCTCCTGTGCTATAGCCCTCAGCATTAATTTTCACCATTTGCATACATCATCCTCTGCACCCGAGATGCCTGTACTAAAAGCCAGAGTAGCTGCTATACAGCAGCTCTCTCTTCCTTCCCCTTACTTCCAGAAAATCCTCACTGGGAATGGCAAAGTCATGAAATGGACAATGCAATGCTCTAGCGGAGAGATTCAATTTTCTCCAAAGCAGGTTTTATCTGAACAGCCAAGGGTGTTGATGGGCCTTGCCTGTCATTTATCAGTCCCTGTCGCTCACCATCACCATGTGGATCCAGCATCTACAGGTGGAACAGATGTGCTGCTCCTGACTTCCTCAAATCCAAAAATCCTTATTTATTTTGTTTCCAAAAACTTGATTTTTTTCATCCACTGCCATATTGACTTCTTAGAATTCCATCAAGCCAGCTTTACAACTCCCTAATTATCTCAAGTTCAAACCCAACTCAAAAATCAGCCCAAGGGAAAAAAACCTGGTGAGTTCCCCAAGTATGTGTTCCAATCCTTCACAATTCTTTTCCATTTATATACTTTTAATTAGAATGCTAGATTTTTGATAGCTGGTGCAGAAGCAATGTGCTGTTTTCTTCCCTTTCCTTGATGTCAGAAATACTCTCTTGTGGCTTGAAGAACTTACTGGATTCCTGTTTTCTGAGAGAAGCAGAAGATGAAGGAGTATGTATGTGGTGAAGTGATAACTATCTGAGACAGCTGTGGGAGATACAAGCTTTGTTCAAAGCCTGCTGGAATCGGTGGAAAGCTATCACTGCCTGCCTCGGCCTTTGGAGTCTCTCTTGGTTCTTCCCAAACTTTGGATTTTCAATGGCTATCTTAAAAGTAAATTTTTAGTCTGATTCTGATCCTACTGAGCACATTCAGCCTTCACTGCCTTAAGTACTAGTGGCAAACAGTCAGCTGTGCTCAGGATGAGGTTGTGGGCAAGTGTTTTCAAGTGCAGGACAAGCAATTCTTAATTATAGTTTTCCATACTGGTAGACTTGTCTGAAATCCAGAGTGCACATTCATGAATTAATCCTCCTACACCACTTGTCAGAAATGCAAGCCTTAGCAATCTGACTTCTCAGATTAAACAACTGAGGTAGAGAAATTAAATGACC
>WEIT01014239.1:90891-103343 GCA_013389985.1 Dryoscopus gambensis
CTCAGCCAGGCGCCTCTCAGTCCCTACTAAACACATGGTTCAGTCCCACTGCAGGTAGTCACACGAAATTAGACAGACACACCACTGCTTTATAAATCCAGGACCCAAAGGTCTCAGATTCACATTCATATTTTTAGCTGGTCAAGAACTGTGTTGAATGCATTTACTACCTTCGAAGTGGCCACAAAATAGCCAGCCAGCCCAGCTGCCTCAGGAGTGAGCTCTATGGAATGAGATGTCAAGGAGGACCTGAATTTCCCCAGGTTGCCTGGGTTTATTGGAAGTGGATGGAAAAGGAAGAGAATGATACTTCAGGGGCACTCAGGTTTGTCCCTCCATCCCCCTGCTTGAATGGGGAAAACCTTTCAATCAATGAGCTCAGATTAATAAACCTGACTCACTTCTTGGATTTGAGTTTGAAAGGATTTTCTGAATTGGATGGAAGATTTTTGCCTCTCTTTGCAAGTCCCTATTTGTAAATGTGTTAGTGGCTCCCTTGATACCAAGAGAAGATCACTGTTTTCTATAGGTAAAATATAAAGGCTCAGCTTTTCCAAAGAACTCATCCAGCTGTTCTTTAGACACACCTATGAAAGGTAAACAGATTTGCACTGGATGTTAGCAAAAGCTAAGAGTACACTGGAAAATCCTTCTACTTCCCATTACAGGAATGTGATTATTGCTAAAGTAACTTGCTTAAATAATGGCTTTGATCTCTAAAGAAAACAAATACTGCCGTCTTATGATGACACACATCTACCAAATCATCTAGTGGCATGACAGGAATGCTTTTTGCATTTCCTGCACTCTCCCTGCATTTCCTGCAGGGAATGCATTTTTTGAATGGAACACGTACATCACAAAGGTAATGTTTGTATTGAGGCTATGGACCTCAAGCCATACAGGTGCACTTGAATCCTCAAGCCTGAGGATTTGCAGGTACCTCACCAAGGGTCTCTTCTGGGTATGAAACCTTCAAATACACGGAAAGACTCATTGTGCTATGTGCACTGAGGTAGCCTGGCAAAAAGAGATTGTCAAAGGTCTTTTATACTCTTTAGGAAGCCACGTTTGAAATTAATAAAGCCAGAAGATCTCTGGGATCCAAGGAATACTTTACAACACTTGGCAGGGTTTCAGGATAGACTCCAGCATTTTAATCTGGCTGAAGTATGTAGCTGCCATTCTAGTAGAGGAAAGTAGTGGAAGTAAATGGAGGGACACAATCAGTCTCAACAGCCATCAGAATCATGCGTTTCCCTATAGATCAGAGCCCATAGAAGATCTGGCAGATTATAGTATACACACCACACAACTCTGCCTACAACTAATGGATCTCAAACCACCAAGATCTTTTCTAAGACAAAACAAATCACTAGTCAAAAACTCCCTTTATGGGCTGGAATCATCCTTAGGATATGGCACTATGTATTTCAAATGGGATTGCAGTGATAGACCGGACAACTATGGGGAAAACTCATATGCTTGGAGTGGACTGGAGGATGAAAGCCACCCTGAAAATGAACACAGTGGAATGCTTTCAAAGACTAGAGCATATTGCAGTAAATAAGGTACAGTACAGATCACCCAAAACTGTTAATGTAAGTATTGTGTACCTTGAGAGAGACCAAAATGTGGAGAATGCTTACTAGCATTGCTCCTTACCCAAAAAGTTCACAGTTAATCTAAGCAGGTTTTTTTTAGATGTTGATGTTCGACTTTTAAAATAGTAGTGAATCACATGGCAAGTAAGCTAATAAAGGTGCCCTGGAAGAAAATACTTTGTACTGAGGTTCTGTGGTTCCCCTCTTGCTATATCCTGAGACCCATTGCCTTAGCTTCTCCCTCTAGTCCGAAAAGAAGGCAACATCACAGATGAGACCAACCCCAGTCCTTCTGTACTCAGTCCTGCCCCTCAGCCGCAAGGGTGTCTTCATCTCCTTTGCCCACAGTCTGCTGAAGCTGTACTGAGAGCAGTGCTGAATACTGAACCACAAACACATCAGCCTGGACAGGGAATTTATATTCATCAAAGATATAAATACAAATACAAATACTATAAATATTAAAATATAAACGTATTCATATAGTGTGCGTTCCCCCAAGGAGTCTGCTGGATTTGTCCCTCATGGTTTTTTAGGCTTTCTCTTGAGTGCCTAACTTGACCAACACACAGGCAGCAATAATTTGATTAAACAGTTCTTATTTTAGCTGGGTTTTCTAAGAAAACAAAAGCTTATGGCGTTACATTACCTGTTCTCTCTTTGTTCATCTGTCTGCTTCCCATAGCATCTTTTGAACTGGTTAGCTAATTTCAAACAAATGTAGGGCAGAGGTCTCAGAGAAAATAAATTTAATGTAAATCAGCACTTTATTTATGCNTTGTTCTAAGGCAAAAACAGGGAGAAGTCCATCTCTTTGGGCAGCAGTCAGCACTGGCCAGTGATCCACTCATCTAGGCACTTTTTTTTCCCTGCCAGAGGTGTCCACCAGGACACAAATGGGAGATGGGAAATACTGATAGGAGTGCATGAGATATGCCCAAGAGAGTGAATCCATAGGAAGAGAGACTTCACAAAATGTTGTACTCTTTGTTACCATTGGCAGAAGTTCCTTGTGATACTTCTGCCCTGCCAGCAGGCAAACATTAGGCCATAGTTTGGTGTTTCAACACTAACAACACAATTCGTCCCTTTCAAATCCTGCCAGCTCTAACTAGAGGATTCCTTCATTGTCTTTGCTAGCAGAGTGAAGAGCTCCTGGTTACCAAAGGGCACCTCTCCAACATCACAGACAGAGAAGGAATAATGAAAAGATCAACTCAAGCCGAGTTATGGCACGGCATTCACCCTTGTTCATCCTTCCCCAAGTCTGCATCGATCCCAGCAAGAAATTCTTCATGGCATATAGGGGGCAGAGCTGCATTGCAATGTTTAATCTTGAGGCATCCTTGATTGTTTTGGTAGTCACTGAATATGTAGAAGGCTCAGTGAAAAAGAATTGGTTCTTCACAGTAGTTGCCTGTTATCAAACCACTGTAAAAATCTTCAGGTGTAAATACAAGTTACTTTCTCACAGAAATTTACTTTATCTTAGACAAGATATATGGGGGAAACATAGAAAGTCAAGTAGTTCAAAAATGTCACAACCTTCTTTAGTCAGGAAGGAAAAGGCTACAAGCCATTAAGCATTACAGAATCGGGGGGTGATTAGCAGGAATGGTAATACTTGGGTAAATTACTTAGCATTCGGTTGAAGTGTTGACCAAGGTTTTACAAAATGGTATTTTCCCCCCAAAATGTCAAATAATGCCTCAGAGTAGGGGGCAGAGGAGGAGGCTAGGTGCAGACTGAGGGATATCTTAAGATTGTTTTCCCATTGTGCTTGTATGCTGCATGGGCCTTGTACATCTCATGGACTCTTACTCAGCAGTCCACATTTCATAGGATAAAGATGCTAATCTAGCCCATACCAGCTGTGTGAATGCATGAACACCATTTTAACCATCCCTATTATTTTGGGGCCTGGATATCCTTCTTTTTCCCATGTAATCTTTTCAAATGTGTCACTGTCTTAACAAGTGGAAAACATCAAATCTAAGTTTCCCTTCCTATAATTTCAGCCAGCTGCATTTATCTTATCCAGCAGAGAGAACAGATTATACCATTCTCTCCTGAAGCACTCCTGTAATTACATGAACAAGGATCGTGTGACCCCCAAGTTACTTCTTCTCTAAATTAAAACAACCCTGGCTTTTGTTCAGCATTCCTTGTAAGTCCTGCTGCCTGTGTAACTTGTTTGTATTGAGACAGGCCTAGCAGCCAGATAAAGCAAAAATACAACAGTCTACCTTCTCATTAGACCTGAGCAGTGATTACTGAAGCTACCTGTCACCAAGTGTGAAAAAATGTTCCGGGCTTGTACACTATAAATTTTTGGGACATGGAGCTAGAAATNGGTGGACAGGTGTCCTCTCTTGGAAGTTATTTTAATTTTTTTTTTGTAAATATCCCAGGTGTTTTTAAAAATCAAAATTCTTCAAGAGGATTACATCAAACTGTTGGGATATCAGTAGCTTCCAAGTAAACATGGGGAAGTTCAGGACTTCAGAATACCAGGAACCCCCTGGGCAAGTATTGATATTTGAAGCTCTCCAAGTGAATGATTAAACCAATTTGCCTAATGTTGCTGTGACCCGTGAGTTTCCCAATGTCAAGCCATCCAAGTCTGCTAGGAGGATTCTCTCTGTAACAGGTGTATTGCTTCCTACAAGTTCCTCCTTCCTACAAGGTGATTACAAGTAACAGAATTCTTTCCAGTATAGGCTGTTGGTTTTTTATTTCACTGTGGAAGACATCTCCATGGAATCACTAAAAACACTAATGAGACTTTTTCTCCAGACTGGAACTTCCCATAAAATCACCTTCCCTTAGTACTGCTAGCTGAAAGACTCTGTATCAAAGCTTTGCACACGTTTCCTAACTTACAACAAGAAGGATTTGATTTGTTCTGGGTTTAATGCATTAAATTCTGAGAGATCTCTCTGCAGAAGCATTCACAGAGAGCACCATTTCAGAGCATTTTCTGAAATGGTGTGGGCATATTAAAAGAGAGCAACTTGGTTTAACTCCTCATTGAAAGAATGTGTCCCGCATGGGTGGATGTAAGCAAGCAATAAGAAGCCTGGATTTTTTTGTGAAAGGGAGTGGGCACTGATGTAAGTTAACAATCCCCAGGTGAGCCAAGCCCACTTGCAAACATTCTTCACATTGCATGTCCACTCACTGCGCTAACAGCCACCCCTGTGTGATAGCAGGAGTGCTGAGGTGTAGTCTCACAGCTCCTCTGCCTAGTACCACTCTAGGGATTGCTTTAAGGACCATGGTGGCAGAACTTGTCTGTTCTGCTCCCAGTCTCCATCCTCTTAGCCCATCGGTTTATTTAACTGAGCTCTCCCCAGCTCAGCATGTTTAACCTGTGTTAACTGTAGCTCACTCACAGGTAGGTGAAGTAGTTCAGGCTTCAGCTGTGCCCATTGCACAAAGATCCAAATCAGAAGGACTGAAACAGGGCTGGCATATGCTGGATAGATGCTGAGGTAGCTGACAAGTACTGCCCTGTGCTGCAAGTACTGCAAATTTGCCCTGTGTGATTAGCACCAACCTGGAGCTCATTACCCTAATGATCAGCAGTGTCTGCTGAATTCTGGCAAGAAACGTTGTATAACAGGGAACCTCTCATCTTGCAGTACCAAGTAAAGCAAGTTTTTTAAGGCTTGAGGGAAGAGCAACCAAGGCAGAAACAGACTCCTATTATCAGTGCTCATTTCAATGCAACTTCAGGCAAAGGAAGCCTTGAAAGAGGTTATTTACAGAGAGTGGAAGAAGGAATAACTTCTCCAGGCAAGTGGGACAAGGCTGTTTTTCTAAAGAAAGAGATGTTTACCTAAGCAATGCATCAATAATTAGAAGAGGTAAGCTTCTGGAGTTATTAAGCCTTGCTTAGAAATCTCACTTGTTATTTTTGGCTTTTCATTTTTGAAAAATCTTTTAGGACTTTAGCCCAAACTCAGGAGCTGAATTAGGGCAGAGGAGCTTGCTCACAACAAAAGAGCAACACAGCTTGCCATCTCTAATCCTAAGGAGGCCAAGTGCAGCCATCAGGGAGTTAATTTCATTAACACAGGCATTGGGACTTTTGCTGCAGGCCGTATGGGTCAGTGCCATAAGCAGTATTACTGGTATTATAGTGGGTCACAGATAAAGAGATAAAGAACAAAATACCTAGAAATGAGATGCTTACTATGTGGCAGCATTGGTGGATCTCCGCCCGGGTTGATGAGTCCCACAGTAAATCAGCAGTGTTGTCCTTAGGCTTGGGGCAGTGCAAGGGTCAGTCACATGCCCACACACACTTGTTATGCCTGCAGAGGACTATGCCTTTTCTCCACCTACGGGCTGGGCCTGGTGTGACACTGCAAGGTAGGAAGGGGCTTTCTCCAGTCAGCTGCCTTACACTGGACTCTCTCTTCCTTTATAAAAATCTGATGCAATGGGTATTTTTGCTTGTCTCCTCCATCATATAAGGCCACAGAAAGATTAGGAGGTTAGGAGGCACAATATTGTTCCTCAGCTGAAACCACACAGGATTTCTCCAAGTTAAATATGGCCAGGCCTCTGTGTAGAGACAGAAAACACAGGCCCAAGGAATGCCCTGAAATAATGATCTCTGCTACCTGGCTTTACCTGCTTTCATACAAGAGATGTTAGAACCTGATGTAAAGCAATATTTAGCTCCCATCTTACACTCACTTCTCTTCAAGAAAAAATGGGTTCAGAATGATGTCCACGTGTAGAAAGACAAACTACTTGTTGGTAGAACTGCCTTGTTAAGGTTTAAAGCTTGACATGCTTCAGTGATCTCAGAGCTAGTGGGAGGTTGACAAAGCGTGGGGAGAAGGATGTACTGCTGATAGCGGACAAAAACAATGCAGAATTTATGTGCCGCAACGACTTTTGGCAGAACTCCTAAGATAAGGAAGAAACTAATAAAGCAAACACAGCAACTGTGCTGAGACCAGCTCCAACTGGGTAAAACTTATGGCTGAGGGAGACTGGGACCACTGACTCACAGCCCACCAACTAAAGAAACCCACCGACCCAAAAGAAGAGAAAATCTGCGCATGTGGACTAATTACTATGACAAGCGAAATAATAATTTAACCAGTAGAAGGTATAATACTAATTAACAAGGGAACTGTGTAACTTGTAGCCAATGAAATGTTATTTCTTTGTTTGCTAAAATGTGTAACTGGTGTAAAATTTTGATGACTGGGGAGCCAGCCTTTCGTGGGTTACCACCTAGCTCATACTTTGCACAAACTAGAATAAAGAAATAGAAATACCTTGCCTCAGTGTGTAAATCGGTGCTGCATTCGAGACAAGAGGAATATAAGTGCAACTTTGGCTAAATCCTAGAGAAAAATCTCACTCTCCACTTCCAGAAGGGAATGTGTCATACACAAAAAGGAGAAGCAAATAAGAGAATCCTGTAGAGAGTTTTCACTAAGGAGAGAAGATCTGGGTGATTTATTAGCATCCTTTAAGGTCTTCATTTTATTAGGGAAAATGTTAATTGAGCTAGTTAGTACCTGTGATGTAAAAAGTCAGCCCAGCTAGGTCTTCCTTGTGTAAGCCTCCATCTCATCCTTTTGGTGCTCTTTGTAGCAAAGACCCCCCAGTTCTCAGCTGCATCATGCTTTAAATATCTACAGTGTCAGAAGCTACCTTATGTCACCCCATCTGTGAAGACATGCAAGCAGAGCACTCATTTTTTCCCCAATTAACTAAAAATGGATTTACTAAAAGGAATATTTCACTCTCAACTTTTAAAAACATAACTTGCAAAGTCCAAGTAGCTATTCTGAGAGGAACAACTGCAATTAGAAGGTCTTCATTTTATTAGGGAAAATGTTAATTGAGCTAGTTAGTACCTGTGATGTAAAAAGTCAGCCCAGCTAGGTCTTCCTTGTGTAAGCCTCCATCTCATCCTTTTGGTGCTCTTTGTAGCAAAGACCCCCCAGTTCTCAGCTGCATCATGCTTTAAATATCTACAGTGTCAGAAGCTACCTTATGTCACCCCATCTGTGAAGACATGCAAGCAGAGCACTCATTTTTTCCCCAATTAACTAAAAATGGATTTACTAAAAGGAATATTTCACTCTCAACTTTTAAAAACATAACTTGCAAAGTCCAAGTAGCTATTCTGAGAGGAACAACTGCAATTAGAGTGGTCAAGTAATAACCATAAACAATTAATACATAATAATTAAAAAATAAATTAATAATAGTTTTTAAATATTGTAATACTCTTGGCCTGTTGACATGGAAGAGCTTTTTTAATATATATAATTCAGAAGTTTTGAATAAAACCATTTATACTAAAACAAATGAGGGATTTCAGTGTGTGTGTTGTCTTTAACATGTCCTTCTTCTGGAATCATTAAACTTTTACAGATTTCCCAGGAAATAAAAAGAAAGGAAAAATCCATGAATGAAGTGTGTAAGAAACAGANAACAGACCTTCTAAAAAAACAACAGAGAACATAAATGAATGTTTTCTTTTGAGCTTAATTCAAATGGACATAGTGGCCTGCTACCAGGTTTGTGCTACAGCTACTTGTAAGATGAGCAGAGAGCATTTTGATACAGAAGAATTTATCTCCTCCAAGATTTGATATAAGCATTGACACAAAGTGTCATGATGACAAACATCAGACTTAAATGTTTAAAAAACCCCAAGCAGTATGAAGCAGTTCCCTAATTCCCTTCCACATAGCCCTAAGCAGCTGCTCTGCCCTTTTTCTTTCAGCCTTGCAGCTCCAGAAGNGTGTGGTCAGGGGTTATGTCAAACCTCAGCACATATTTGGGTGTAGAGTGGATAAATCCAGAGGGAACAGCACAGACCTGCTTCTCAGGGAGATAAAGTGCCGTGTTGTTCTCCTGCTGCCTTCCCCAGCAAAGAAAAACATGGAACCAATTTCTCTGTGCTCATTCACTGCCTGGTAGGGCACCTGCATATGACTCTGGTTCAACCGTGTCCCCAGGCCCTAGGTACAAAGGACACTAATGTGACTCTTACCCCTGTTAAACACGAAGATGACATTGATTCTTTTAGTTATTCTAATCAGTTCTACACAATAAATATTTATACACAATGCAGATTGTTTTAATGAGATGAGGAATGCATATTGGCTAGGAAAAACCAGGAAGAAAATACAAAGTTTGTTAAGTTGTTATCCAGATTTTCATATGGAACAGCTGAGAGAATGGAAACTAGAGGATATTTACATGTTCTGGCCTACTGGGAACATACCAAGAGGCTGCATTAAATTTAGGAATGTTGCCTTGTGTGCATAGCAGGAAACCACTTGTTGCTTGCTCACACAAGACTGAGAGAGAGGAAGGGAAGCACTCAGTATGAGAGATCTGTGAAAACCTAATAGCAGAAAGCCTACATCTAACACACTACACAAGCTTGTTGCACACCTTTCTCAAGCCTACAAAAGCAGCACAGCCCTATGTAATGGAAACCCTTCTGCCACTCAAAGCAAATGCGTGGTGGGTTTTTGCTGCGGTGCGGTTCTGCACCCCTTCTGGGAACAGCTTAATACGTCGAAGAAATCAAGAGGTCTCATTTTTGTTGATATTTTCAGCAGATTTTATTTCGTGGCCACATGGCCTGGAGCCAGCACACAGACCGGACTCTGCACACAGACTGACTGAGTCACGAGACAATTCCCAAATTCCCCTCGCAGGGGACACAAAGCCACCAACCAAATGCAGCCCTGGGCTACATGTGACCAGGGCAGGAGCAGGGGCAGGGAGACCCCGTCCCAGATCCCAAATCCACCCGAGCATCCCCCCCTCCCCCCAGGCGAACGGGGGGGAGGGTCCCACGACAGGTTATACCCTCCTGTACTTCTAAAAACTGCCTTTCTGAGAAAGAATTTAAGCTGCAAGATCTATGGAGAAATGGAAGGAAATGTCCTTGTTTTATCATTCATGCAATAGGAAACTGGAAGCTGTGATTTGCAAATGGAAACATCCCCCTAGCTAAGGAACAGGTATTGTGCTCTCTCCTTTTCCAAAACTCTGAGTTACTTTCCCTGTGTTTAAGCAAACATCACAAAGGAAGTTTAAGCTGCTTTTGAAAGCATGAGACCTTTTGGTACAAATGGTTACCTTTCTTCCATTACCACCATCTCACATGGAGTATAAAGCAAATAAAAAACCCCTACCCAGGCCTTGCCCACATTCACAAGACACATACAGATGAGATTAAAAGTGTTTCCTGTTCCATGGGAAAATGAGAATGGATTAAAATGTTTCATGCAGGGAGTACAACGTGTGCAAATCACCTTCTTACATTTTGCCTCCATGGAGCTTTGTCTTTTAATAGAAAGAAAACTTTTTAATAAACCTCTTGTACTTGGGCAGCTCTGCCAGTCACAGTTACACCAACTGAACATTGCACATGATCCATTAATTCAGTACCAAACTAAAAACTTCCCATCAAAACCTGAGTCTTATTCAATATGAGTTCTTCCACAAGATCAACATTGTCATTCCCAGATGTTCAGTACCATCTGTGAGCTGTCTATGAAGCACAGCTCCCATTCACCATTCTGCATATTGGTAGACAGACTTTTGAGTGGCAGACAGGAGCTGGAGCTACAATCCCCTCTCTTCACCACTGTCTCTGCCACATCCACATAAAAAGGCAGAGATACCCATGGACTTCTAGAAGAATATGAATGAGAAAATACCAGGAAGAACAGTGAACCCAAATTCCAGGCAAAATTGCAGGGCTGAAAGAACAGTCTTCTCAACAAATTTTATCTTAGTCACTTCCTTGACTGCAGTTTTCTCAAATTTACTTGCTGTGTAAAATTATTTGCTGACTTGTTTCAGGGAATCATCTCAGGCTTTCACTGAGTTCCAGAGCAGTTTTGTACATTTTACTTCCACGCTGTTTCAAACAGTTATGCTCAATTATGAAAACCATGTTCACTTTTGTATTCCCTGACTACACAAAAATAAATACAAAATCAAAGCTTCTTCTTGGCTATTCAGGTAAGCAAGAACAAAACCTGCTTTTTATGACTACCACTTCAAATCCTGGCTTATGTGAACTTTACTGAAGAGAAAGAAAACACATAAAATGTTCAAACAATGAAAATAAAATCTTTTAAAAATGTGAAAGAATACTCCACTACAACATGGTTATGAAGATCATTACTTCAACCATACAATGAGATAAACAATGGAGAAGTTTAAAACTTTTTGAATTTGCCATCTCATTCCTTGCCTTCAGCTGAAACACAATTTGTTCCTAAGTGAAAAAAACCTCCACGTTAAACCAATTTTAAACTGGCAGCAACTGCGTCAGTATTCACACTTCATGTCATTCTGTGATTATGTGATTCTGCTGTAGAAACTCTGAGACTTATTTTGTGCCATATTGCAAAAAATCTATAACAAATGCAACCACCTGCAAAATAACATATAACATATACACAACGTATATGCTTCATTCTTTCCACAATATTCTTTTAATGTGTTTCTTGGAACAACTTTTTCTCTCTTTAGATGATCTTTCTCCCTGTATTTGTCTTTAACAAAATGAAAATTTGTTTATTGTAGAAAAAGCATGAAAGCTCCATATGCATGAATTCATAATTGCTTTTATCACATGTAATACCAGGCAGAGACCCTCAAAATCAATTATTTGGTGTAGAGGACGGAATGTTCTCTCCCTATCAAGAGGAATCATATGCCTTGTAAGTTTAGGTAGTCTTCCATAAAGCATCCTTTGATGATGCTGATTTGTCTCCCAAGGTAAAACCTTAGACTGCACTGATACCAGAAGAAATTTTATCTTTATATTTATCTTAGCCAATTTTTGACCCGGCGAAGATACAGTGTCATCAAAATCCCATTCCTTGGTAACTGTGTGGAAGAAGTATGCAGTTGGGCTCAGAGCTGTAATAGGGTGAGAGTTCCTGGTGCTGTGCATTCCTGGCACTTCTAGTTTCACCCGAAAGAACACCACAGAAGAATGCCATGCAACTTTCTTATGGAGGATGACTGCAGATGAAGGATTTGTACCTGCACAGTTTGAAGTTTGATCCTGCAAAGGAGGTGATCAGTTCGAACAATCTGAAGTTTGATCGTGGGGTGTGGGTGATTTCACAGAGTGCTTTGCCACAGGGCGGCCTGTGAGGAACAAGGTCCCAGGCCTCCTCAAGCAGTTAGGATACTTTTTATTGTATTCAGGTGCATGGGCAGAGACTCAGATAATCACGTTTCAGGCACCGATGCCTGGAAATTTAAACGAGCAATTCTGAGCTGTTGCCCCTGGTTACAGCTAAGGTAGAGTTAATTTCTTCTCAGTAGCTACTACAGGCCTGTGTTTTGGGTTTGGAATAAGAATGGTATTGATAACACACGGATGTTTTGGTATTTTGCCAAGTCATGTTTATCCTAAATCAAAGACCCTTTTTTTTTTTTTTTTTTTTTTTTTTTTTTTTTTTTTCCTTTTCTCATGCTGCGCCAGGGAGGTGGTACGCAAATGAAACTGGGAGGGAGCATGGCCGGGACAGGTGACCCGAACCCGACCGCACCACAGAACATCATGCCCGGTATATGAACTGGGGGGAGTTACCTGGGAGGGCAGAGGGTCTGGTTTCAGGAAGGGCAGTCTGGCTCAGTCAGTGGGTGGTGAGCAATTGCATTTGTGCATCACTTGTTGCTGTTATTACTATTACTCTGGTTTACTTTATTTTCAATAATTACACTGTTCTTATGTCAACATACAAGTTTTAATTCGATTCTCCTCTCCATTCCACCTATGTGAGGGGATAAGAAAGGGAGGGGCGAGGGGAAGTTGAG
>WEIT01014240.1:2889-60817 GCA_013389985.1 Dryoscopus gambensis
TCTTGCTTGGAATGTATACTGAATGGTAGTTTATTGTAAAGGTTTTAACTGGCAAGGATGTTGGATTCAGAAAGGAAGTGGCACTGCAGGGATGGAATGGGAAAGAGGGAGTGAGACCTGTCCTCTGCCTGCAGCAACTTACCAGTTCAGCTGCCAGGTCTCCATCAGAAATTGCTTTGCAAATTGTGGCTGAAGTAGGGCTTTCCTTAAATAGGTTGGAAAGCAGTGTTGAGTTCCTCTGCAAGTTTCCTCTTCTCCCTGTGGCTATCAGCTGGCCCGAGCCAAGCAAATGCTGTGCTTGACAGTGAGTTCATAGCTCAGATAATTATCTTTAGTCTCCTGGGATACTGAACAAAGGCTGTTGAATGCTCTGTCCCTTCTAAATCTTTCTAGAAGTAGTTGGAAAACCTGCCTTTGGAAGACCTGTTCTTTCTTTTGTCTCTTACTATCTTGAGTGCCATTGATCAGGATGACAAGGATTTGCACATAAATATTCTCATCTCCACTTGGATATGAAACTGGCAGCTAGCAAACCAAGAGTCCCAGGGCTAATGCTGCTGAGCTGGAAGCTGGAATTTGGAAATTGTGGGAAAGAGCTTCTTCCTCTAGGGTAGTTTAAATGATTTGGCCAGAACCTCAGGTTTAACCAATGTGTTTTATTCTCAAAGATTCCAGTTAAGCTGCGGTAATGAACTTTTTACCTAGACAAGCTCTCAGCTGTTTAAATTTGTATCTCTCATGTGAGGAAGCTTGTTCGGTGTACTCGGCTTTCTGTGCAGCTTATTCAGTGTACCTTGGGCTGGATTCTCCCTCTGAGTATATTTTGATCTGCATGAATTTCACATACCTACAGCTTTGTTCATACTCTGGCTCATCAGTAGCCAACAAGGTTGAGATAGGGACACTGGGTTAAAAAATTACCTGTGCATTTGTCTGGTCGCACCATAGGAGTACAGTCTAGGAGGAATCCTGAGTTTGGCCAACTGGAGTTGAACTAAAGGAGCTACTTTTTTAGGTCCAACCTCCACTCTGTCACCCGTACCTGACATGTCCCTCTCTTACACATGCTTTGTGTGGATGGAAATGACATGGAGACAGCCCTGGCCTCAGGGGACTGCCTGGCCCCTTGTTCAAGACAGTACTCCAAACCCTTCACCCTTCCAAGGACTTGCAACAGGACTTGCAACCCTTTGCTCTTCCAGGACTTGCAACAGGATTTGCAACTTGCCCTATGAAAATGGGGCGAATATGGCTATTAAAGGCTTAGCACTGTCTTGTACCCAACTCTAGGCATTTACATAGCTTAATCCATGGACAGGAGCACTTGTGTTTTATTGTTCTCTGCAATTCTTGTGGCCAGACAGGAAAATCTCAGGTGTTTCATTGCCTAGGTAGACTCCTTGGGGGATTCTCAAAGGTATTTTGAAAGCAAATATGCTCTGAAAATCCCAAAGGTCCATGACGCCTGGGTACCCATAAAATGTAACTCCCACATAACTGGCATATATATTTGCAGAAAAGATACACAAAGCTGCTATAGAGAATGGTAAAAAAAGTCTGATAAATGCATATTCATAATTTTCTAGCTCTAGAAATAATTTACAGGTCATACACCTGGGGTGCTCAGTAAAGGACCTGTGAACAAATATTTAAACACATTGAAGAGTGCCTGTAGTAGTCAGGAATCTCACGTTTTTTTCAATTGCACTGCAAGCATGTCCCTGCATTTTTTTGTAAATGCTTGTTACCTAGGATAATTTTTTTCTAGTTTTAAATCAAGTAAAATTCTCATTCAATCCAGACACTTCTGCAGAATGTGACCTATAAGATACTGCATTTTATTTTAAGGACTCTTAAAAATTAGTTGCAGATTTTTTGCTTTGCTACTTTAATTGCTTCTGAAATATTAATCTATGGTGTTGTTTGTTCTTGCTTTAGCAGTGCAGGTTTCAAATATATTTTAGATTCTTTTCTTTCCTTCTTTATTAAATTTCCCATGTATTTCCTTA
Organism: Dryoscopus gambensis; assembly: GCA_013389985.1. Lineage (NCBI taxonomy): Eukaryota > Metazoa > Chordata > Aves > Passeriformes > Malaconotidae > Dryoscopus > Dryoscopus gambensis. The sequence goes on from WEIT01014240.1 coordinate 4,899, forward strand.
GCATACTGAAATTAAAGTACTACTTTAAGCAAAAATTTGCAATTGCTTGCAATTGGAATTGAATAATGCCTTTTCTTAATCACTAGCTAAGTCAGTATGTCTGTACGTGCTTGTTCTCATGTGGTCCTGTAACCCAAAGGTGAAGCAAACACAAGTTGCACAAATGCCTGCTTGTCCTGACTTCAGCAGGAGTGGATTTTTAGATGTTTATTTATCTGGAATGTTGTGTTTTGGCTCACTTTAACCCTTGGTTTGGATATGTGTCTTAGTAAAGTAGTCTGGCAAAGCACAAATATTTCAGCACTATTGTAGCAATTTGGAAAATTAGAGGCCGTTTGTCATCGTTTTGGAGATGCTAAAAGGTGCCTGCCATTTCATCCAGTTTTGTGTACCAATATCTCACTGGGACTATTTCATAGTGTGACAAAATCCTGTGGTATTTTACTTATGCTGTGTTGGGCTCTCCAATGCCCTGTGTGCAGTAACCTGTATGTGGAGCAATTCTGAGTGAGCCCCTTTGTGCATGGTTTCTGCAGCAGGTAGCCATAGTATCCTCTCCCAAGTAGGTGGCAAAATTGTGTCCTGAGTTGTGCATAATGAAGCTTTTGTTTCCTGGTCCATCAGGAACAGTGAATATAATCAAAGCCAGACAAACTTAAATCGTTTCTGATTTCTCCTTGTTTGTTTGATCAGTTCTAAGCAGGGAGCTAAATTCCCAGTATCACTTTATTGAATTTTTTGAAGAACATAATTAGCCCAATCCATTTCTTCAACACTTGGAGAATACCGTAAATACCTTTTATATTTTCCTAGTTTGAGCTAATAGGATAACATATTCTTTATCTCTACTTGTATCAAGTAACAAATGAATTTATATGTGGTTTATTCACAGACTAATATTACTTTCTTGCAGTGTAATGTATATGTGTGTGAATAATTTCATTCTGTGGCATGCTGTTTTGGGCAGTGTGAGGGAAACCTTCTTGTAATATACCAAATAACTCATAAATGCCTTGTAGACTTCCAGTGAAACTAGGTTCTTGTTGGGTAGTAAATATGTGCTTGAGTGAGCTGCAGTACAGTGTGTCAGTTGTTCTTGGGCTTGAGCCTGTCAGTACTATCTACAAGGTGTTAAAGTGCACAGTAATGTGAGCTCTGTGAGGAATTTCTGTCAAGACAAAGTAGTTGTGCCAAGAGGACCATAAGATTTGCTGAACAAATGCTGCTCATGTTGATTGCAGTGCTGTTTCTTCTAGTGTTAACAAAACCTGTACAGGATAATCCATAACTGCTGCAGTTTCCATTTGTGCCTGTTTCTCTTACTATTAAAATTATGAGCTGTTGATAAACAGCAGCTGAGCACTAAGATATGCTTGATAGTGAGAAGATAGTGAGAATCTAAGATATGCTTGATAGTGAGAAGAAAAGCAAACTGGGATAAGCAAACGCGTGTCTCAGTTCAAAGTTTCTGGAAACCTTTGTGCTTATTTTTCAGTGGGGGCTGTAGAAGTCGTGGAGAGGAATTTCTTTCTCTGCAGATCACTAATCAGAGGGTGACTTGTTTCTGTCCTCTTTCAGAAATCGAGGCCAAGGAAGCTTGTGACTGGCTGCGGGCTGCTGGGTTCCCGCAGTATGCGCAGCTTTATGAAGGTAGGCACCTGAACTCCACCCTCCCCCAGCAACCTTTGGTCAATAAGATGTCATATTCACCAATAAACGAGGGGCGCAGCTGAAGTTCCAGTACATAAGATGACTTTTAGGGACTGGGCTGCTCTCTGCTACACACCACACATATAGATATACCAAACCCAGTGAGACTCTGAAGCACTCAGGAGTTTTGAATTTGTTTCAGGCTTCTGTTTTAGTCTGAATCTTCCAAACATCATCATAAAACAAATGTAAATGTTAGTACTGTGATATGTTCCTTCTGGTTAGAACAGAAAGGAATGTAGTCATCCATTGCTACAAGCCCAGTCTTGGGGAAATGAAATAGCTGTGTCCAGGTCCACTGGTCAACTCTCCTAATGGAACAGTAGTAGGAAATTCTGCATATGCATGGGTACACCTGTATGCCTCACGATTCCCAAGTCCTGTGTGTTTTTTCAGAATGGTTTGGGTTGGAGTTAGACACATGCTTACTATGAAGGGAAAAAGAACATACAAGCTGTTGTTGTGCAGATGCTCCTCAGAGGAGTGGCTGCCTCCTGCAGTCACTTGTCCTTCTCTGGGATGAATTCACTTTGTGTGTCTGCTTTAGTTTTGCTCAGTTAGAACTGATGTCTTCGCTGCCTCTCCAACCTACTAGAAACCTGAAGGTTTGGCATACAATTCTTACACTCTGATGCAGAGTAGCATACAAAAGTTTGTTTTAAAGTGTGACATTATTTTTATAGATCTATGTTATTGTTCAGAATTTGCCCCCACACCACTTAAAATTACTTTCATTGTAGTGAAATTGTTATGCACTCTTAACTGCCTCTTCATTTTTACAAAGCAAACTCCAGCTGCTGCTTTTAAGAACGAGCATAGAAAGTTCATTATTTACAGTGAATAACTGCTGAAAATTACAGCAAATGCTGAGCTGATCTTCTTGAAAAATGATCTTGTTGAGCTTTGATTTGCAGCTGCACTGGCAATATGAGATGACAATAGCACTTTCAAAAGCAGCACTTGGCAAAACTTTTCTTTGCCTGTTCAGAAATTTAATTTCCTTTTATTTTTTTCTTTTTTCTTTCCCTCTTTTTTGTGTGCTAATGGAGATGCCAAGATTTTCTTGGGATATGGAGCTGGAACTGTACTTCCAGTCCTTGTTACAGCTGAGACAAAACTCTCAGTTGAATACGTGGGTTTGTGGGTTTCTTATTATGCTGTGTTGTAAATCCCCTAATAAATTACTTGCATTCAGAAAACATGTCCTACCTGTGTTACCATTGCCCTACCTAGAGATTCTAAACTTACATGAAGTTTCTATTGTATCAGCATGTCCTGTCTAACATCAAAAGGACCACAGAGGTGAGGGAGAAGCAGTGAGAGCAAGGCCAGCCATACCCATTGAAAGGACAGCTGTCCTTAGTGAAAAACAATATACCATTGTCCTCTGCAAGCCCCCCAGCAGCAGCAAAAACAGAGCCACCAATAGCATAGATTAACCATTAAAATAATGGTCTTATACAGACTATCAACTTCTTTCAAGTTATCTCTCTCACTTAAGTTCTCCCACGTTCTCTTGTGGACATTCTAAGATAAAACTTTCCCAGTGGGAACACTTACATCAGCACTGCTGAAAAATACCAGTTGAATGTGCTCACCCTCTTTACTTGCACTTTCTACTTAAAATAGTGAAGGGGAGACCTAAGAATCAGTTGGGTATAGTACAAGAGTTCTGAGAAGTCGCCTATATGGGGTGTTCCCACGCAGAGCACACTTGATATGGGAGATTAATCAGTGAACCTTTGCCAGTTGCTTTGCTAAAATTGCAGCTTTCTGTAGAAAATACAGAATTCCTAGCATTTTGCAGAATATGTCATAATTTATATTCCTGATGCAATTCTGGAAGCTGTGGATACCCCATCCCTGGAAGTGTTCAAGGCCAGGTTGGATAGGTCTTAGAGAAACCTGATCTAGTGGAAGGTGTCAGTGTCCATAGAAGGGGGCTTGGAACGAAATGACCTTTAAGGTCCTTAGAACCCAAACCATTCTATCATGCTAGGAAAATTAGGATGTAGAATTCATTTCTGTTGTTATAGAAAACAAATTAATTTCATAGAATTCATAGAGTTCATTTTCTGTTAGTATAGAAAATACCTTCCTAGAAATTAATATCAGTCTTAATTCTTATCCTCATTTCAGCTCATTCTTCCCAGTCTTCTAGAAATTAAAAAATTCATGGACAATTACCTGGATCAGGAAAATGCAACTGCAGCAGTCTGTTCATAGATTGACCTTGTATCTCTGTGAGCCCTGAAGAACCAGCAGCTTTGGGTGGGAGTTTAAGCTGTGCAAGGAATGCCAGATCAGGACCTGTATGACAGTCAGGAATCTGTGGAGTACAGTAAATAATATATGTGTTTGCTGCTTCGGAGCTGTAGTAAATTTTCAGCTCTCTGCTGACGTTTCCTCCCCCTCATTCTCCCAACTGTTTACCTAAATAATCTCCTAAGGAAAGGAGGCAGTATGATCTCCCCACAGCTTGGCTTGCTTTCGTTTCAAGCCATATCTCATTAATGTAACAGTGTCAAACTTTTAAATAGCTTGATTAACAGCTAAGGAGATTCAGGGCTTTTTTTCATTCTTTCACAAAGTTTTGGCATTTACTGACCTTTTTTCTTTAATGTGGGATATTAGTACTTTGATGGAGATTGCATATTTATTTTAAATAACGCTAGCCTGAGTTAGTTAGCACTTCTGATGTCTGATAGGGAAGCTTGAATTTGCCTTTTTCTCTCTCCCATTGTTTCATCTCTGCTTTAATAATTTTTCCTCTATTCTGTGTATGAACTTTCAGTTATCAAGGCTGCATGTCAAAAATTCATAGATGAAAAGGAAGCACCTCTGGCGTTTGAGGTGATAACATGTGTTTACCTAAGAAGTACCAATCACTGGTATCTTGATGAGCTCAACTGGAGGCAGCTGTTTGTTTGAAATAACACATCACTGGGAATAAGCATCACTTTGATTCCATCTGTTTCCTTTCCTACAGATCTCCTTTTTCCAATTGACATTGCTCTAGTCAAGCGAGAGCATGACTTTCTGGACAGAGATGCTATTGAGGCGTTATGCAGGTAGGTGAAGTAAAATCACACTGCATTTTGAAACAAAACCCTTCCTGTGTAATGAAAAGAACCTGGAAAAAGCACAACAAAAAAAGCACACAAAAGTATGTGATTTTCATTGGAATACCTTATTGGGCTAAGTAATGTTTGGGGATCTTATTTAAAGGAAAGTTGGGAGGAGAGTAGCAGGAATCGTTGTGAAAAAGATTTCATAGGCATATTTTTTTATTATTATTCTTTGTTTGCTTTCTTTCCTAATTCCCAAATTAGTTAGGTATGTGAAAGCAGAACTGTGCTGGCTATAGCCATCACCTACAACTGCAGCACCAATTCCCACACAGGACTTGGGTTTTGGAAGCAATGTTAGCAAAGCAATGCTGGTGCACTCCATCACTCTTCTTTCTTACCTTGGTGGACAGCTGTGTATACAAACAAAATGCTGTGTGTACAAAGCGCTCTATATACAAACCCCTCACACTGGCCCCAGTGCATCACCCTGTGTAACGCGGGTATGGCTGAAAGGGATAATGTAAGGGAATCTAAAAGTTTATCACTACTCCAAAGACAGGCCTGCCCTCAGCCACATGCTCACATTAACTTATCTTTGTTGTTTATGGGCTCCTTCCACAAACCAGTTCAACTGGCTCACCCCACAAAAAGAGTCTTCATAGTCCTTTTCTGGGTTAGTAAATTAAATCAGTGAAAAAACATAATGAAATTCACAGTAAGTGTGAAGATTGGGGCAGGACCCCACAGCCAGCTGCAGAAGCAGGAGAAGGGATAGGTAGAGAAAAAGAGAGAGCAAGACTTGCTGGTGTGTTGCAGGGTTTTTTTTACAGAATTACAGCCCCAGCATTGCCAGTTTGGTCATAAATGCAATCACAGTGGCCCCATATGACATCATCTAACATTAACCCATCCATCAGTTACCTCCTCTAGTGTGAGTCCACAATCTTAAATGGCAAAAGAAAAAAACTTCTAACTTCTCATATCTCCTATTACAAGAAATAAGTGCAGTTTTATGGCTCTGTCCTTCAGTATGGCAGCTTTCCAAACTGCCTGCAAAATGAATGCCTTTGGATACTGCATGCAGGGTGTCTGCAACTCTAAATGTCACTAATTCTAATGAATTACAAAACCCTTTTAAGAACCGCTTTAAGTTTATAGTGTACTCATGCCATCCCTGCCATACTTGGAGGGGAAAGAGAGGGACTGAAATTTAAAGTTCTTCAGAAATATTTACAAGATTTTCAGACTAAGAAAACAGATTTGTTGTCCAGTCATTAGGAGGGGGGAAATCTCATTATGGTTAAATTCATGCAAGATATGCCTTACTCAAGTGTGGGACACCTATTCCATTGATATTTAAATATGATGCGTTGGTCTACTTATTTGTGTGCTCTGGAACATGTGAAGTCATTGAACAGAAAGTACAGCAATGCAAATAAATGCTGATTCCCAGAAGCATGGTCTTCCCTCGCCAGGAAAACAAAATACAGTCAAGGCAGCATATTTTGCATTTGGTGCTCGCCTCCAAGAATACTTTTTAACCTAGGATTAATTAATTATACAGGGCAAAAAAGGTAGCAGATTGTTTCTCACTGATGAAAGTAGCAATGTGCGCTCCATATCTCTATGAGATTTGCTGTTAGTATGATACATAAAAACAGCACTTTTTCTGAACACTGAAGAGAGTAAAAAGATCTGTGTCCAATGGAAGTACACTTTGTAAATTTTCTAATAAAGTGAGAAAACCAAAATTATACATGTATATAGTTGTTTTGTGGACATAGGAAGCCTGTAATAATGCTTCTGACTGCAAAATAACAGCTTTTCATTTTCATATTGTTTTCTGTGTAATATGCATGTGTAACTTTTATATGTAAGAATCACTGGTCTTACCGTAGCTTGACACAAAGATTTTAAAAGTTGAACTGTATCATTCTGAAGCCTGTGGCTTGTACATCAGAGTTATCTTTTACAAAATAAATTTAAAACTGACACTGAAGTATCTCCAGAAACATTCAGATCCCACCTCAAAATAAAATCGAAGTAATTCAGTTAACCATCTCAGATGTCTGAATCTGGCCTTTTACCATGTGTGTTAGGCAAAAGCAGTACATTATCACAACATTTCCACCTTTAGTTGTGGGGGTTTTTTTCCACACCTCCTTGTTTAATTTTGCAAAGCTCATTAAAAACTGTGGAGAAGCACATAGTTTGGAATCCTGCCTTTCTGCCTGCAGCCTGGGTTTATTTTGACTCATACCATAGTCAGTGTGTAAACAGTAAACGGGTTTACTCAGTAAAGACTTTGAACAGTTTCACAACTGTATGTCTATCACTATTTCTTGACTGAAAATCAGAATATTTTGAGAGTTATTTGCACTCTCAGCACAGAGCTAAGTGAACATTGTACACAGTAAATGGTAACAAAATAGTAAGTGGTCTGTGCTGAGAATCTGCTTTTTTGTGTAACAGCCAGTGTTTCCCAGAATTTCTAATTACCTTGTTCTGATAACTGCATGTGAAAGAATTGTTTTAAAAAAGACTGTAGAAATCACAGTGACAGGGATTTCTTTTTTAAGTTTGAAGCATTTTAAATGATAGTTTACAGTATTGTTAATTATCATTTAATAATCTTATTAATGTAAGCAGGAAAATTAAGTTAACTTTAACCCACCGCATTATGTTTTTTATGGAAAATTTTCAAGTGAAAAGTGGGTTGAGACTTGAATTATAGAGACAGCATATGGCACTCAGTAGATGGTTAAGAAATGTCATTTAGTGATCTCACCCTGAAATGTAGGGTTAAAAATCTAAGAATGATGACCCTATTTTTATTTTCTTGGATGCTTTCTTAGTGACTGTGCAAACCAGTACTGGCCTTGCTTTCATAAGACTTTATGCAGATTAATGACTGGGAATTTATCTGCAGCAGATAACTGGCTGCATCATGTGCTGATGAAACTAAGTACTGAAACATGCTTATCCTAGAGGTTGCTGCTAAGTACAAAGTACATAGCAAGCCATGATGGAAATCCTTTCAAATCTCCTTATGCACAGCTAGGAAACGGTTACTCTATATATGCAAGAGGTTTCTTAAATCTTTTATCATCAGGACTTCTCATCCAGGAAACTGGTTGTAATGTAGTCACTGCTTGTATCATTTGGTCTGTGGAGAGCTGGCCTCCTTTGCAGAAGAACATGAAGATGAACCCCAGGAGTCAAAGTAGAGGCTGTCCATTGAGACAAGAAGGCCCTTGTATGATCAGTTAGTTGCAGGTATAATGGAGCTGGAATTAGCTCTGTAAGCAGAATTATGAATTTAGGTCCATCAAGAAAATATTTTAAACTTTAAAGCTAGATCACACAGTTCCTCAAATTCAAAATTGTAATTTAAAATGCATAAACCTAGTATTCTGCATTGCTACCACTTTATTTTGGTGCGTGGGGGGAGAACTTCTGTTAATAAGAACAAAATTAATTACCTGGGGTTATACCCAACATGGAACTGACTAGTACCTAGTTTAAAAAAGACTTCACATCATAAACCCACATTTTAATTTAGCAGGTAGCTGTTCACACTACAGTTTTTCACAGTGAATATCTCATTCAGTCTGCCTCTCTTAAAAGAAGTTCAGGCTAATCTAGTTTGGCCGTTTTTGAGAAGACTAGTAAAAATGCATCGTTTGCTCATTTCTGAGAGAAGCTCCTCAGTGCCTCATGTTTTGGGTGCGGCAGGTTCAGGCTGCCAGTGTAATTGCCACTCAGGGCTGGTATGGGCTGACTCGGGGTCTAGGACAGAGAGGCAGGTCCTGCTGCCCTGGTCACCCTCAGCAGGAAGGAGTTTGCAGAGCTGGGGTGAAGGAGAGTGAGAGCCGAGGTAGGAGTCCATGGACAGTGAGGAAAAGTGATGTCTTGCAGATAGAATGCTCCATGGGAGTAAGATAACATCTGGATGTGAAGGTATAGAGAGGGCTGACTCAAAGACATTTCTCTAAATGATGGGAAAGAATATTATGTTGTCATCCAGACAGTCATCTAGAGAGTGGCCAGAGTAGAGGGCATAGTCAAAATTGAGATGGAGACAGCCAGACGGTGAAAGTGGCTGTAACTGCTGTCTGCAGCAATCCTGCCCCATCCCTCTGTCGCCCATCTTGACTTCAGGAAGGTGTCACTGAGACAGGTTTGGGCAGAATAAGATGGAGCTAAAGAATGAGGCAGATCTGCTGTCAGTAAGGAAATGATACGTGAACTTATACCTGGGAGTGGAGTTAACAAAGGAGAAGGTCCAGACCCAGAAGAGAAAATTGTTGTTTATTAACAAGCATCAATTTGATGAGAAGATCTGTAGAAAATGAATCTGTGCTTATATGCTTTAAAAGTATTGCAAAGCATATGTGAAGATTAATGACAGTCGTATAGGTAAATCTTATCCTGACAAACTAAACTTTGTAAGCTTAGCTTTGCAGATTCACTAATGTGTTTAGAAGGCAATTTTGCATATTGCACTGTGTTTTCAGTGGTGTCTAGTTCAAGGACCTCAACACCCCTGAATTTGAGCAGAAGTTGAAGCAGGATGTGTGATGTATATAAGGGAAGTTGCAGACCTTAGACAATTGCTGCAGAGCATTTAGATTTTAAAAGGGAAACTGGTTTTGAAATGCATCCATGTCAAATATATAACAGAGACTTTATTTGCCTCACAGCTATTGAATTTAACCTCACTCATTGGGGGTTACCTTATCTTGCCTTCGTACTAATTTTTGTGAGGAGTGTGCCAGGATTTTTTTTTTTAAATACCCTCTGTGATAATAAAGGTCTTTGCTCTACCCTTTTCCACCTATTTCAGGGGTTTTAGTTGAGTAGGAGAGAAGTCTGGGAATGTAATCTTTGTGAAATCAGAGATTGTCTTTATTATTGGTCAGACAGGCTGGAGCTAGATAAAGCCTGATCCAGGGATTCAGTGGTAACTTCTCTCTGCATAAGTCAAAGGTTGCAACACTGTGAAATTCGTAAATTATTACACAATATAGAACTGAAACCAGTTTAATGTTTCCTGGTCTTGAGGTCCAGGACTTTGAGAGGAGAATGTGTTTATAGCAGAGATGGAGGCAGCTTTCTGATGCTTGTGTGGCCTCTTGAAAAAAACCAAACAGCTTTTTGTGTAGCATGTAGATGGGACAGACACCCTTCACCCGCACCGTAAATACAATTCCTCTGAATTCACTGGACTTGTGCATGTACCCACCAGCTGCAGCCAGCCGGCCTGAGCCTTTTGCCTTCTAAATTCAGAGCAAAGATGAAATCTGAATAAAAAGGAGAGATCTGGATAACTTTTCTAACCTGCCACTGCCCTATTATTTGACCCATGGCAGTTCTTCCTGTTTCCCTTCTTCTCTGCTGTGTTGTGGCTGGGTCTAATTATAGATCAAACTGCCTTTTCTTTTTTACTTCATGGCTTGCAGCAAAAGCATCAGTAGCAGCTTTCCCATTTTCTTTGATGGCTTCAGGATCAAGCTCTGTGTAAATACCATCTGCAGCCAATCCTGTGCATAAAAGGCAAGGGAAAAGAGAAGAAATTAGTAATTCTCCCTGTGCACACATTTTCTACATTCAAGTACAAGTTTCATGAATCTGAGAAAATTCATTTGAAGCAATAGGGCACATCAGCGTTTCTTTTCTTTTTTAGTTTTTCAAAACTGCAGATACAGGCTCTTCTTTGCACTTTGCTCAAATGAATTATTATGTGAAAATTGCATAACTTCCTTTGGAATGAATTAGGCTTTTTAAAGCTCAGCTTTGCTTCTGTTGAATTTGGGCTGTAGTCCAGTTGAAGGAGAGGGGTGGCCCTGCTCCTGTGCCTCCTCCCTGCCCACACAACTCTTCACACAGCTCAGGGTACTGACTCAGAGGAAATTCAACTGCAAGAAATATTGAAAGATTGGTTTTCAGCTCAGTTAGTTTAGTTCATCCAACCCACAGTACAGTCTCAGGAGCGGAAGTATTGACTCAGCACGAAGCCATCACTTCCATGAAGCTGCTGCTTCAGTTTTTCTGCCTTCTGCACTGTGCCCAGCCTGTGTCTTTCTTTTGCCTTGCCATAGCACTGGCAGTTCTCTAACCATACTTTACCAGTACAGATTTTAACTGAACCATGTCCTTGGAGGAGTTTCTGGGGAGGCAAGGACATGAAGAAGGGCAGGAGACCACAGCAGCCTGCATTTAGCTGGGCCTAACCTGCCTTGGAGCTGTGTCACAAATAATGCCAACTTTTGCTGTGTTTTAAGCTGCTTGTGCTTGGCCCTGCACACTGAGTGTCTGGGGAAGAGAGGAGAAGAAAGAAAATTTTTTGGTTGTTTTAGGGGAACTTACCCAGATAATTAGCTTATTTAGGAATAGAGGGATGCTCATATGTATTCACACAGGACTTCAAGATATGCATCCAGACTGCTGTCACATTTCACAAGGAGGCTGGTTAGCTCTTGCTGCTGCAGCAATTAATTTTTGTTTAAATTGTAGTCCTTCCGAAAAATATTTTTTATATATGAAAGAGATTTTCAGTTTAGGAAGCACAAATTGGGTCTGTGTTCTGGTTGGTTTTTTTTTTACTGACGAGTTCTCTTGTCCCAGGACTGTATTGAAAATAATCATTATTGAAAAACAAATTAGGCATCTAGTAAGCGGAAAATAAGTTTTCCTCTGGAAAGTTTCAGCTAATAAAAAACAATTTTAAAGCAGAATGCTTTTTTTTTAATATAGTCGCATGTTTAGTGTCAAATTGGAAGACTTTTCGGTTATTTTTAGTCTGTTGAGGTTGACTGTTTCAGGGTTTGGATGTCTGCTATTTATAGCAAATGTAATTATTACAATTCATAGGATGTGGTATACTTCTCAACTTAGTCCAAGTTTCCACTCACGTCTCTTTACTTTGGTTCAGGTAATTGCGACAAATAGTCGTCCATCGCTCCCTCTGAAGTTAGAGTACAGCCAAATGTAATGGGTTAATAGTTAAGTAAATTAGGGCTCTAATTGAAACTCTGCTTGTGGCTATTTGTATGCAGAGCAGTTTGAGGACGGCCTTCACAAAAGCTTTGAACTGGAATAGCCTGTGTCAAAACACTGGAGTATTCTCTTAATATGGTTTCCTTTGCTCTTTGCAGGCGCTTAAATACTTTAAACAAATGTGCCGTGATGAAGCTAGAAATTAGTCCCCACAGGAAAAGGGTAAGTTCATTTAATGTCTTCTGTAACAGCATTGTGTGTTAATAAAATGGAAAAAAACCCATCTAGCAGATTGCTTAGCTTCAGTTTAGGATTACACCTGAGTAGAACCTGGCAAGGACACCATAAAAAAGTAAAAAATCTGCTTACATTTCTTTTTGTGTTCTCACCGAGTGAAAACTGCAAGGCTTGGCAGTGAGTAAGGGTTGTCTAGCAAGTGTTTCCCTGGGATGCTGCTTCCAGTGTGAAAGGCACCGGACTTCTCTGCCAGTGAGGTTATTGGTGTTGTAGCCTATTGCCTGCACTCGGGCAGGATTGTATGGAGTAGGCTTGGTGGCCACAGTGAGCTGACCTTAACATTAGACCCCTGTCTTTGATGTCATCTTCAGTTTTGGTTCTCTGCCATCATGTTAGAATTTTATTTTATTATGATGTAGACAGGATCAGTTAGACTGTGCTTGGCCTGCAAAGGAAAGGATTAGGCACATCGCTTCCTTTCTAATATATTTTCAGAGTACAACAGCTATGTTTTCAGAAAGCTTGCATGTTTCCAGGGAGCTCAGCAGGAATTAAGTCTTTCCTGAATCTTCCGGATTCTTGTGGAGCGGGGTGAGAAATAAGAGAGCATCTACTGTAATTTCAGTAAGGTAGTACCTACTTGCTAATAAGGTAGCACTCAAGAGCTGTCTTAAAACTATGTGTGTGTCCTAGGAGGGATCAGTAATTGATACTGTCCCCTGGGATATGACAACTGCAGATAAAGATGACTGAGTTAAAGCAATACAATGCTGCCCTACCCTTAACAAGAATGCATACAAATGCTCCGAGGTTGTTTACCAGGAATTAATCCCCTCTTTCCCTATCTGTTTGAGGTATGTTGGAAAGAGCATCCAAGCTCCAGAAGATAACGCTCTGAGGCAGCATATGTAGGAACTCCTTAAAAGTAGGGGTAGACAGCTGGATTGCCATTTATGATCACCAGAAGATTTCTCATCCTTGTTCCTGAATCTTGCTAACACTGGAATGATCAGTGTTGGTATTAGAGGTCAGACCAGACCTGACTTTAGGTCCAAACCTCAGATCTTCCCAAGTCTGGATGTTACCTTTTGTTTCAGTCCTTCCTGAATTTCATTCACCAACTATGTTCTGGCAGATGGACTTGGAGCCTATTCCCTTTTGTTATTGATGTCAATAAATTCAATACTTTAAATCTTTTTAACACTAGGGAAAAATTGTTCTTTATGTTTCCACTGGCTTCTTTGCAAATTAAAATCACTTTACTGTTCCTTTTTTTCTTCCAATCAAATCTCATTCACCACTAAACCATCATTATTATCCACTGGCAGTTTCAGATGACTTTTTTCCTCCTGAAAACTTTAAATAAGCAAGCTAGAATTCTTGGGTTTTCATCTGAGTCATGGACAAAAGTAGTTTGCAGTAGCTGGGAAACAGAGAAAATGATGCTTGCTCTGTGTCTCGTGTATTTGATCATAAGAAATAAATACAGTATTTCACTTATTTTCCTGAGTTGCTGAAATGTCCTATTAAAAAAAAAAAGAAAAAAGAAAAACTAGGAGGTGATCAGGATCTGAAGTAAGCATACATAAACTACTTGAAATATGAATAATTTACTTGTTTTTCAGAGAATAAATGTTTGTATTCTTGGCACACAAATAGTTACAGTTTGGGGTATGCATATGTGTTTGTTTTTAAATTAAAGCAAATTAAACAAATGAAGTGAAATTCATGGAACTGGGTGGCAATTAATGTTTCTTACTCTAAACACCAAAGATTATTTTGTGGTTTCATGGTGTCATATTAAAATATCTTCACTGGTTTTATTTTTCCGGTGCGAAACTTTCCATATATTTGGAAGACCAAATATGTCAGGATCATTCCCTTTCAGTATTTAGATGAAAAGATTGTAGGCGTAATTGATGTATGTGTAATTGTACTCTAAGCATTACTCATACATCAAACATGTTATTTACAATTTACTTACGTGCTACACTGTCAGTGAGCTCTTGCTGCTCACTATCTGCCAGTGTTAAAGTTTGCCTGAAGCTAGACTTGAAGTAGAGAATTCACAGAACATTCTTAAAATGTTAGCTGCTAGCCTGTGGGAGGAAGAGTAGACCAGGTAAGAGCCTGGAGCCATCACACTCTTGCAGTGCAAGAGCTTCTTTTGCTGTCTCATTAGTCACAATGAGGAGGCTGTTCAGAGTTCCCGAATGGGTAAGGAATTAAGCCACTAAAATTCAGAATGTATGAGAAACATCTCGTAATTGCAAAGAGGAGTATAAACATATAGCCACTATCAACAAAGTGTAGCTTTGGAGAGACTCCAGAGAGACCCCAACCGCTGACTGACTCCAGTTTAAAATGTTATGCATGCCAGGAATTTCCATTGATGTGAGGGCTATCCACTGTGACCAATTAATTAAAACTCTGTGGATAGTAGGGTTTTTAAAATAGAACAATTTAAAGTAGATTGTGTTGTTTGTTTCTTTTTATGAACGGTATATCTTTTGTATTCAAAAACTGTTAAAATATATTGCCTGTACTGTGTTATCTTTTCCCGTGACAGGCTTTATGGCCTAATCTTCCTCTCCCTGAAGTGAAAGACTGTTTTCACTTTAAATTCAGTGAGAACAAGGTCATGCTTAAAGCAGTTTAGTGGTCATTGTATTTAAATGCAACCGCCTTTGCTGTTTGAGCAGTTTGCAAGCAATACTTTCAGGGTTCTTCTTTGCAGAGTGAAGATTCAGATGAAGATGAACCTTGTGCAATAAGTGGCAAATGGACTTTTCAGAGGGACAGCAAGAGGTGGTCGAGGCTTGAAGAGTTTGATGTCTTCCCTCCAAAACCGGACTTGAATATCCCCTCCCCAGAAGCTCCTCACCTTACAAACGCAGCAAGCCGGGAGAGTGTGCTCACAGACCTCAGTGAACGCCAGGAGGTGGCTTCTATTCTGAGCATCAGCAGCACCAGCAGCCACCAACCAACCCTGCAGAGCGAGGCGTCTACCACCAGGACAAACTCGGTAGTGAGCGTTTGTTCATCGAGCAATTTTGTAGCCAACGATGACTCATTCAGCAGCCTGCCCTCGCCCAAGGAACTGAATAGCTTCAGCTTCAACACAAAGGCCAACGAGAAGAACGCCAAGTCCAAAACAAAGAGTCTGCTCAAGAGAATGGAGAGTCTTAAAATCAAGAGTTCTCACCATGGCAAGAGCAAAGCTCCTTCAAAGCTTGGCCTGATTATTAGTGGGCCAATCCTGCAGGAGGGCATGGATGAAGATAAACTGAAACAACTTAACTGCGTGGAGATTTCCGCCCTCAATGGCAATCACATCAATTTCCCTATGGTACGAAAGAGGAGCGTCTCCAATTCCACCCAGACCAGCAGCAGCAGTAGCCAGTCTGAGACGAGCAGTGCTGTTAGCACACCCAGTCCTGTCACACGAACACGCAGCCTCAGTGCCTACAATAAAAGGGTGGGCATGTACCTGGAAGGCTTTGACCCCTTCAATCAGTCAACGTTTAGCGATGTGATGGAGCAGAACTTCAAGAACCGGGGCAGTTTTGCAGAAGACACTGTATTTTTTATCCCTGAGGATCATAAGCCTGGCACTTTTCCCAAAGCACTCTCCAATGGCAACTTCTCCCCAACAGAAAGTAGCACCTCTGTTAACTGGAGGACAGGGAGTTTCCATGGACATGGCCACCTCACCCTCCAGAGGGAGAACAGTGGCGACAGCTCCAAAGAGCTTGGCATGGGAAAAAGGCGCAATTCCTCCAGTTCAGTGAGCAGCCGCCTGAGTATTTACGACAACGTGCCAGGTTCAATCCTGTATTCCAGTACAAGCGACCTGGCCGACCTCGAAAATGAAGACATATTCCCAGAACTAGATGACATCCTATACCATGTCAAAGGGATGCAGAGAATAGTGAACCAGTGGTCAGAGAAGTTCTCAGATGAAGGGGACTCTGACTCAGCACTCGACTCCATCTCCCCATGTCCTTCCTCTCCAAAGCAGATTCACCTTGATGTAGATAATGATCGAAGAACACCAAGTGACCTTGACAGTACAGGGAATTCGCTGAATGAAACAGAAGAGCCCACAGGGATCCAGGACAGGAGAGACTCTGGGGTGGGTGCATCGCTGACGCGGTCCAGCAGGTGAGACCACGAGTGCTGGGGCTTGGGGTGGCCTGGGGATGTCCCCTTTAGCCCAAGCAGCTGTATAATAGCTGCACCACACTTAGTTAAGGTGCAGTAGAAGCTGTGGCCATTCAAGCACACATGTGTTGTTCCATTGCTTCCCAAAACAATTATGGGCAAGGGAAGTATTTGTGCAAGACTTCATGGTTCCTACAATTCATACCTGTATGTTTGTATGTTCAGCCTGAGTCATCATTGAAAAAAGCAATTTTAAGGCAGTTCTGGGGCACAATAATTCTTCAAACTGAAATAGCGCATGGTAGGGGAGGGCCATCAAGTAGGATTAATCACTTTCTAAGCTGGCTAGAAGAACCAAGAATAAGTATGTTCTGGTATGTGTCAGTGTGTAGTAAAAGCCTTGACTTTTAGACTGTTTCAAAAAATTGCATTTTTCAGTAGCAGGCTGTTTCTAATAGCATGGTAGGGCACTAAATCTGTGGGGAAAATGAGGCTTGTTTGCTTTCTCTTGATCACTGTAACACAGTGGGAGACTGGGGAGTTCCCAGTGGCCTCTAGATTCTGCTGGGAGTTTTACCATGGGATGGATCACTGTATTTTGTTTCGTGAGTCGAGCAAGGATTTTAATTCTTTCTAGCTTTGTTTCAAGTCGTCCTTTAAAAGTGGTGCAAATCATTTAGTCATCTACAGCTGCTTGTTTAAACTTAATGAGGCTTTTAGAAGTGCAGAGTTCCTATTTGATGTGTCTTAAAAATTCATGCCATTTTTCTTAATGGAGTTTTTTGATTCCCACTGCCGTAATACTGAAAGGACTTTGGGAGAAGGGTGTTGGAGCCCTTGGAGGATATCTGATAGGGCAAGGTTGTGGAGCTAGCACTGAGCTGCGGGTCAGCTCAGAGTGCACATTCCCATCTGAAGTACCTGCGCGTGCTGCATCATGCCAAGTGAGGCAGGGATGCTGCTGGCTGATGCCTGTGAAATCTCAGAAGAATGCAGCCGCCAAGGGCAGGGATCTCAGCAGTACATTTGCGGTAATTCCTGCCTGTGTCTTGCAGAGACATTTCAGTAACCTGCCCCTTCTCCGTCTCCCATCTTCTGCACAGGCACAAGCTAAGGTGGCACAGCTTCCAGAGTTCCCACCGGCCCAGCCTCAGCTCGGCATCACTGCAGATCAACTGCCAGTCTGTGGCACAGATGAACCTGCTGCAGAAGTACTCTCTCCTAAAGCTGACTGCTCTCCTGGAGAAGTACACACCTTCCAACAAGCATGGTTTCAGCTGGTAAGGACAGTGCTGTGTATAGAGAGCCTGACTATGCAAGCATGACAGTTGTGCTTGTCCCAAGCAACTTTTGGAAAGGTGCAGTGAATCCCTCCAATCCCTATTTTTCCATATTTGCACTTCTTCCTCCAGCCTCTACTGACAGTGATTTGTGGCGTCCAAAGATGGGGCTAAAATCACTAACCCTTTACGTAAGCGCAATCCTATAAGGCTTAAGAGATGGGTTTATGGGGACGTGTGAGGGAACCAAAGCAATGAAGTACAGACCAGCTTTCTGAACAGGAAGATGTTCAGTATCTGTAGCAAAAGAAGGGCCACTTGTTTACTGAGGGAGTTAAGCAAGCAGTGGCAAAAATTTCAGCCAATCTTAATAGACTCACTTTTCTTCAGTTATTCTTAAATATTTGCATCATTTCCTTTACATAATTATGTAATTAAATAATGTAAATTTCTCTTAGTTCTAGTATCTCACTAGACAAAATTTTGTTTTCCCTTTTTAAAAAAAGGTTGAAAAAGAGATTGAGAGAAGAAGAAAGGTTGAGGGAACCATCGAGTTTCTTGTAGGCAGCAAATTCTACTGTGGCCAGGTGTTTGTAACCCAGTTAAATATTTTTTGTCAGAAGAACGAAATAGAAAGCTCTTTTATTATTGTATCTGCAGTACAGCCTGTGTAACCTTCAGGATGCAATGGACACAAATAAAATTTTTCTTGTCCCTACCACAGGCCAGCCTCCTCCCTTCCCCAGGAGTCATAGAGAGTATTTAGGTTTGGCATCAAAGTACCTCCTGTTCAAAGGCTGTTATTATGTCAGTCTTTCTAAATACAGAAGTTGTTTGTTCTGAAAGACAGAAATAAGTATTGACCAGTTATCCCTGCATGCTTCAGATTCTCAGTGGAGATCGCAATGTGTTTTTTCACATTCCTTTGGCATTTTTTTTGACAAAGCGAGTATTATTCATACATGTATCAATAATGCCCTAAACTTAACTATATGGCAATACAAATTGGTTCCGTTTTACTGTGTAACAGATTAGTCAGCTGTAAATCCAGTGCACTGTTTGTATAGCTGTACTCTATGTTGAAATGTTAAATGTCTCCCCGTTTTCAGTACTACAGTGTCCTATTAGTTGTTACACTGGACATTAGCTTTCCTCCCCGTTTAGGAAAATGACCTCAATATTTTCACGTTTTAGTGCCTTTTTTTTCCCCTTTATGAAATCAGTACTCTGGGGGACCTAGGGGTAAATCATTCTTTTGTGTTTAGTAACTTTTTCCTTGTAGTCATAAGCAGAGGAAAGGCCTCTCAATGAAACTGGAGTGGGAGGTGGGGGTAACAAAAGTCACTGGCTGACAAGGAGGGGGGTCCCTCAAAGGGGTTGTTTATAGAGCTGAAGTTTTTAGCTGACAAACTCAAATGTATTACATCAGTTTCCTGCTGTTCTGCACACTGGTGGGTGGTGGACCCAGTTTGAGGACTTTGCAGAACAAGTAGTTGACATACAAAAGCTCATTGTTCAAATGCCCATCTTTCCTGAAACCTAAAGAAGCAGTGTTATAAGGGGTCACTGACCGCAAGATTTATTTTGACTCTTTTGCAATTCAATCTGGCCCCTGCAGTTTTACCCTGTAGCTTTCGTCCTCCTAATAGTGATGGAGTAGTACCACATTAATACTTAGAGGCAGCATACTGCCCCAAATGTCAAGCCTTTCTCTTAGAGAAACTCTTTTTTTCTTTCCTCTCACCCTTTCCAGCCCTGAGTGGATTAGCTAATTTATACTGTCACTATTGTTCATGTTACTAAAAGTGTTTTACTTGTTTTCACTTAACTTTCTGACTTACTGGAAATACAGAAGATAAATAGTCAACAGAGGTTTAATTTAATGTGTCATTCCCTTTGCTTAAATAGGGCAGTACCAAAATTTATGAAAAGAATAAAGGTGCCAGATTATAAAGACCGAAATGTCTTTGGAGTACCACTGCAAGTGAATGTGCAGCGCACGGGGCAGCCTCTTCCGCAGAGCATTCAGCAAGCCATGCGGTACCTCCGCAACCACTGTCTGGATCAGGTGCGTTTTGCTAGGCTCTTATTCCACATGCATGCACCACCCAAAGCCCGGCTTTACATTAGTTTTTGTTGTCCCTGGGTCAGACTGAAAAAGGTAGACTCAAAACAGGACAAAATAGATAATTAATGCATGGGAAGCTTTCCACAAAATTAGAACCCATACTTAAGAAGCTAAAGAGCATGCTTAGATTTCAGATTTTCTGGATTCATTATAAATGTATTTACTTTTATATGTATATTTAGGTTGGACTGTTTAGGAAATCTGGAGTCAAATCAAGAATTCAGGCTTTACGTCAAATGAACGAAAGTTCCACAGACAGCGTGAACTATGAAGGCCAGTCTGCCTATGATGTAGCAGACATGTTAAAGCAATTCTTCCGCGATCTCCCTGAGCCTCTCATGACCAACAAACTCTCCGAGACCTTCTTACAGATATACCAATGTAAGTAGTGAGATTTCTGCAGCAGATAGCAAATGGTGGTTTGTGGTGCAAGGGTGGAACTTCGTAACATTGCTGCTCTGGGCACTACACGTGTTTCCTGTGTTGGTCTTTGCCTTTCTCCCCTAACTGTTACAGTTCAGGCTGCCTCACAAGGAATGGATTTTTTGTATTGTAGTTTTATAACAATTGTAGTTTTATACAATAGTACAAGTTCTTTTAATTTCATGTTTCTCACTAGTTCAGGAACAAATATAAATCCTCCATCACTTGCTCTAAATTTTCCTCTCTTCTTTAACCATACTTGATATTATGGTTTGAAAATAAGCCACATCTAATGTGCTAAGTAGACGAGCAGAGGAAACACTACCTGAACAGAGTTTGGGGCTTTTGAGGGGATTGGCAAGGCTACCAAAAATTTTTATTTTCTTACAATTCATTTTCTGCTATCCTTCACCTCTTTAAAAAGAACCTCTAAGTGGTAAGGTTTTTTTTTACTGACTTGTAGCTACTTTACAGATAAGTACCATAAACACAAGTGTTCAGAGTAAATCACATAAAAAATGGAGTTTATCAATGCTTGTGAAAAGAAATAATTACAAAAAGGTTACAGGAATTTCCTTCAGAGTTGCATAGGTGGAGATGATGTTTTAAAATATCATACAGACCATTATTTCAGTGCATGCATTTTTTTCTGTGTGTTTGGATTCCCAAGCAGGTTTATGGAGAAAATTAATCAGACTCTCCACTTCCATGCATATTAAACAGCAGCTTTGTGGGTTTAGAGCCAAAAAAAGTTTGACAGAGCATTGCAGGAGTATCTGTTCCTTTCCTTTTGCAGGCGGTAGGTCTGAGGAATTCCCAGAGGTGGTCGGGAAGTACTATCTCTCTGTAAAGCAAAGAGCTTTAAAACAGCTGTAAATTTTGCTTCCCTGCAAATGGCAAAATTTCCCTTTGCTTTGGTGCTGTGCACCAGGCTGCACACTGGAATGCATGTGGCGTAAATGTGCTTTGAGCTGATTGAGAGGAGAGCATGGAAAACGGTGGAATTTTGTTTAAAACTGCTTTCTAAACTCACTTGCTAGCCTTACAAAGTTGCTGAAGCCCAAAGCAAATACCAGTTAAATATCTGAGTAGCACCCTGTGTATTATGAGACATGCAGTAGGGTGGTGGGCTGCTAATGATGATATAAATGCTTCAGGACACAGACTCCGATGTTGTCTTCAGAGGTGGCTTATTGGAAATCCCTTTATAAGAAGCAGATCTGGTCTGGGTTATTTAATTTTCTGTTCCTTTCAAGTTAGGAGGCGAAAGCTTATATAAAAGACACATCAAATTTTTCCAATGGCTGTTTGTTGTTCGTAACCAAGGAGCTGTTTAATTGTATGGGGCTTCACAGCGTTGACTTTCTTTTTCCACCGCATGACTTTGAATGATCTGCTCAATAACGTAACCCTCTGTGTTCAGTAAAGCACTTTCTGGATATTGTACGACATCACTGTTGAAAAGGTTTGCTAGCTAATTTATTTAATTAATTCACCTATTCTAAAATGCATTCATGTTTTAAATTTCTTTGCAAGCCGAAGAACTTCTAAACTGGCTGGACTCAGTTTGTGTGTTCCTTGCCTGACTCCAGGCTTCTGTCCTTTTAGTGCATCTGTGGGAGCATGTAGCTGTTGAAGCTAAATCTAAAATTAACTCTGGCCTAGGCACAGCTTCTTGCTTGCATTTCTTGTGAGGCAGGAAATAGCTGAGGGTAGTTAAACTAGTGGGTTAAAAAAAATTCCTTCATGTTTCCTACAAATGGTATGCATCCTGAAGGAAATCACTTCAAACTCGAGTCAAATATTTGAAGCTGCAGTTTGCTTTGGGATGTATTCATGCTGTGTGTGTGGAAAATCAATGGGATGATGAGAGAATTACTAATATTATGCAGATGTGCCAAAGGATCAGCGTCTCCAGGCTATCAAGGCTGCCATTATGCTTTTACCTGACGAGAACAGAGAGGTCCTCCAGATTCTTCTCTATTTCCTGAGTGATGTCACAGCTGCAGTGAAGGAAAACCAGATGACACCAACAAACCTGGCCGTCTGCTTAGCACCTTCCCTCTTTCACTTGAACACTCTCAAAAGAGAGAATTCTTCCCCAAGGTACGTTTCTGGGAGCAGGGCTCCTGGTCCCATAGCACAGCTGGCAGGATGTGCAACAGGCACAGTCTAGGATTGATCCTGCCATTTGTGATCACCTCGGACACCTGAGAGAGCACCAGCTGTCGAACAGTTACGGGATCCTACCTTTTACTGGAGATTTGTGAAAATATAAACAAGCTCATAAGAAGGAAGAAAATGCGGGTGGAGGGAGGGGATTCAAAAGAAAAGGTTTAGAAAGAGTAGCAAGAGAAGTTGGCAACACCATGCCAATATTTGGTACCAGGCAGCACTGCTCTAAATCACCAGCATATTTGGGAATCCTACTGTTTTCTTCCCAAACATGTCTCTTGCTCTGCAACAAGTAACTGGATTTGTGTATGTGTGTGCTCTTTTCTCCTGTAAAGGGTGATGCAGAGAAAACCAAGCCTGGGAAAACCCGATCAAAAGGACCTAAATGAAAATCTGGCTGCAACCCAAGGGCTAGCTCATATGATTGCTGAATGCAAGAAACTCTTTCAGGTAGAACACCTGTTTACAAAATTGATGGGTGGAATACTGATCAACATGTCTTAGATCTGCTGTATAATGGAAAGCTAGGAATGTCTCTTTATTTTAATGGAGTTCACACATGATAAGTAGCTTTTTAAAAACCTTTGCATCCTGATCTGTGTGCATACATGAATTAGAAGTGGTGCCAGAAGAGAAGAGAGTTGTTCTGTTGGCCCTGGTGCTCTAAAGTCAGGAGGCAGTTGTGGGGTTTGGCACATTTTTGTTGCATCCAAGCTGCATTTGAAATACGTTTTCAAGATTTTATTGTGCAGCCATGAGGGTCTGTGAACCTCAGCTCTAATTACAAAGCAAGAAGCTATTTCCAGGAATTTCAGTGCTCATTTTATGCTTAAATTCCCAAGAGTTAGCAAGACAGGCCACAAAAGCATCCTGGAATGTAACACTGTCAAACCATAGGTTGAAGGATCTGTAGGAACTAAAGCACACTCCCTCTAGGGCCTGCAATGGAGAACCAGACAAGTCGAGTCCTGGTTTTTCTCACTGTCATCAAATCTTTTCAGAGTCCTCAGCTGAAGACGTGCCTGTCTCTTTTCTTGCAGCTGACAACTGTTCCCTTCTTCCTTCAGTTTGCAGGATAAACTGTGCTGGGGGAATGAATCTAGTTGTGTAGTAAAGGGGGATACTCCACAGAATAAAATACGACACCCCATAAAAGAGAGACTTATTTGAGTTAAATCAAAGTCACAAACTTAATTTTGGCATTTCTTCATATTGAGTGCCTAACCTGACATATACACATCCCATCACTTACAAAACTTACATACACAGCTCCCTGTGGCTATTGGGCTGCTAGACTAACGCAGTGATCTGGGGAGAGAGCTGCAAGAGGATGATTTCACCCTTGTCGCCCCTCAGATACCTGAAGAAATGAGCAGGGGTCGGAACTCATACACGGAGCAGGACCTGCGTCCCCTCAGCTTGGAGGAGCTCCGGGGCAGCAGCAGCAACACTGAGCCCTCCGACTACCACTGCTACCTCCAGGACTGCGTGGATGACTTGCTCAAGGAGATGAAGGAGAAGTTTAAAGGCTGGGTCAGCTGCTCCACATCAGAGCAAGCAGAGCTGGCATACAAGAAGGTATGCACCCTGTCACTCACACCACAGCTCTGGGTTTTAGCTCACTTGTGACATAGGATATTACAGAAGGTTCAGTATACATCTTTACTTTGCAGATAGATATTAGGAAAAAAATCTTAATCTTTTGATGCAGTTGCATGTCATATAAAAACACCGTGTCTTTCAGCAGTAGTTTGCTACCATGCACTGATTTGTGTTCTTCTGTTTATCCAGCCCAGGAATGTTCACTGTAAATGAATTTACACACCTTCACTCACGCATGCAAAGCCTTAACAAGCTGAGTCAGTATGCAGGCAGTAGGAAGTTTCTCATCTCTGATCTTGTACAGCTCAGAACTAGCAGATGGAGAAGTGTTTCAACAAGATTTTTAAAAAATAAACTTGAAAAAGAAAGTGTAAGGAAGAGAAAAACTAAGGACTCTGCTAATTTTCCCCAGGTGTGTGAAGGTCCCCCACTCCGATTATGGAAGACTACCATTGAAATCTCAGCTACACCAGAGGATGTTTTAAATCGCTTACTTAAAGAGCAGCATCTTTGGGATGAAGATCTTATAGAGTCAAAAGTAATTGAGCCTTTGGATAGCCAGACAGATATATACCAGTATGTCCAGAACAGCATGGCACCTCACCCAGCCAGGGACTTCGTAGTCTTAAGGTAAGACTTTCATATGCAATAATGTTTATATCCTACACATATGGCAGCCTTGCCTATTTCTTTATAATGTCAGCTATATTGGTAAATATCTATTTTTGCCTAATTTGAATTCTTATTAGATGTTTGAATTACTGTTTGTCAAAAAGATTTTTGGGTTTCTTCTTTTTTCTTAGAACATGGAGGACAAACTTCCCCAAAGGAGCTTGTGTGCTTCTAGCAACCTCGGTGGACCACGACCGGGCTCCTGTGGCAGGTGTTAGAGTCAATGTGCTCCTGTCGAGGTATCTGATTGAGCCCTGCGGGTCAGGAAAATCAAAACTTACCTACATGTGCAGAATTGATTTAAGGTAGGAAATCCCACTTTGTCCTTTGGAGGTGGTAACTTTTCTTGTACAGTTTCAGTGTGGTTAGTGGAAAACTTTGTTCAACAGACTTTAGCTTGGCCAGTAGTACATCCTTCTCAAAGACAAGTACACAGGTCTCTGAGATGTCACAGAAAGTTGGCTTCAGTGCACATCTGGCAGCAGGTAGAGTTTGTTGCATTAGAAGCCTCCTGTATGTGGTCCACCAGCACTATTGGTATACAACCCCACCCCTTCCTCTGACAGTCGCATTTGGATCCAAGGACATGTTAATTTTAATATTAAGCTAGTAAAGAGGACCAGGTTGTCACAAAACTTTCCATAACTTTTCCTTACTGTGGCAAACTTGTTTTTGAGCAAATCTATGTATAAGTAAGGTTGAGCTGTGCAGTGAGCAGTACTAAGGAGATTTCCTAGTCAGGCATTTAACCAGGTAAATATATATTTGATTGTTACTAAGAAAATACATCAAGTCACTGGTACCTTCCTTATCATTACTTTTTCCTGCACGTAACAGGGGCCACATGCCAGACTGGTACACCAAGTCTTTCGGACACTTGTGTGCATCAGAAGTTGTTAAGATACGAGACTCTTTCAGTCAACAGAGTCCTGAGAGCAAGGAAGTAAAATCCAGGTGACTACTGAAGAGGAATAGCCATGCGCTCCACACCTCAGCAACGTAGGCATTACCCAAAACTGAGACCCGCGCGCTGCAGACCAGACCTGTGTTCCATCTGCAAGTCATGTCATGAAGGGATGACAGCGTGAGAACTTGACTGTGAGCATTACTATAGGACTGTGGCCATACCATATACTTTAAAGCTGCTTCCTGTCTGTGTAAGGTCTATAGTGTAGGCCTCGACTGGAATACATAGGAGAACTGTGCAAAAAATAAAATTTAAAAAAAAATTTACTATTAGATGGTTTGAATTGCTTCTGAGAAGCAAATTTCTTTAAACGCAAAATATATTATGAAATATGGTGAAGGCTCATCATTCCCATGTGAAATATTTAGCTTTATGTACATACTCATGTCATTTTATTTGTAGTGCATTGAGGGACTGGTGTATCCACTGGAATAGTTGGTACTCTTCAATGTGTTCTCACTGAGATAAGCAGAGAAAGGTTTGCACAGAGATTAAAGTGTGAATGAGTGTGTTAATGGTTGAAAGGATAAAAGAAGTCGAACTTAAAATGTGTCTGGTACACTGATAGGCAACCAGAATGGATTTTAGTATGCTGGATACAGTTCAACCTAGAATGGGACTCCCCATGGGACCAGGAGTAGCCATCCTTCGAATGTGCTAGTTCTGCCTTTTCCTCAGCTCTAAACTTGTTGAAAACCCTAAGCAGATGTTACAAGAGGCTTGCTTCAGCTACTGTCCACTCCTTATCCCAATGATCTTTTAGGAGTGATGACCAATTCTATAGCTAATTTAAGTAAATATACTTGTGAGCAATGTAGCAGCTTAGAAATGAAATGTCTGCAATGGTGAGGAGAGCCAATAACATCAGTTGTTAAAAAAAACCCCAAAATGTCTGTTGCTTTTACTCCTACCTGCATAATCTATAGCTGTTTTAATGAGCTTTTATAAATTTTATTGTATTCTAATGGCTCAAGAGGAAAAAAGTCAACACTGGAGTTGTAGTGCCAGGAGGTGGCAGGACTCCTGCAGAAGCAGCTGGGGTGACTTGGCTAGGGAGAGTCACACAAGCTCTTTCCCTTAGTCTCTCTCCTTTGCCTGTTTTCCTAACAGCTGCATGTTAACTTGAACAGAACCTGCATGTGAGCAGTTTGGAGGGTAATACTAGGGGCCAGAAAGGAGGGTGCAGTTTTGTCTTTGGTTTTGTTGTGTTTTAAACCCTTTGGGATATTTCCCCCTTCTTGAGAATCAACTTGTATGAACTGTAGGGAGTCCTGAGGTCCTCTGGAAAGATGTCTTTCTGTAGGTTTTACTGTAAAGGTAAAGTTTTGCTTTCAAGGTGCAGTATTAAGTGATAAATGTATTTTGTGGCTAGGGTATGAATGAGTTGCAAGATGGAATCTTGACTGAGACTTTTTTACCATTGTCAGTATTATTTTAAGCTTTTTGATGAAGATTTTTTTTATAATGGCAAATAATGTAGTACTTCCAGTAACAATGTTCCTCATGAGTAGGAAAATCTTGTATATTCTTCTACATCAAACACTTTTGAATTTGTAAAATTGTATGTTGTACATACCATTCTATTGTAAACATGTATACTTGCCCACAGTGTACTGTCAAACATAGATTAAGCATGATAAAGATTATTTAAAATATACCTGTATTTATACCTCAGATATTCTTTTTGGGTTTTTGTACCTCAAGTATGTTTTCTATTGTAAATGTGCTTTACATGAGTATGGTCTACGCAAGAGAAAGGAAAATGTTTAACTTGCTATAGATGTCTGTACAGAATATACTCAATAAGTGCACTATTAAATGTTTAAAATTGAAAATTCATAATGAGTTTTATTTTATTCTGCATTCTTCCTTCCACTCTCATACCCAGAGGGGGAGGTGTTTTTCTTACTTCTGGTTCTTTACATACTACAGCCAACAGCAGAGCTACCCCTGCCCTCTCTGAGGCTGATACTTTTAGTATTGTTAAAGGCAGGTATGAAAGCAACTTCAAAGTTTTTGGAAGACAGGACATCACAATGACAGATAGCTGGACAGAAACATTCCCTAGTCAATTGCTTCATACTTTTATAATAGTGAGAAGAATAGTTTGCTGCTGTCTTGTGGAAAAGGTATTCTTGAATTTAACAGGGTGGAAGGCAGCAGTATGCAATGCTGGGAAATAATTCATTGCTTTCCTATTTTCTAAAGAGAGAATGAGGGCATGCTGAGTTGTGAAGTCCTAGGTTTGCTTCAAAAAATGCCAGTGTAAAAGTAGTTGGAGAAAGTTAGAGCACACGCAGCAGTGAAATGAAGCCAGAGAGGAGGCCAGGAGGATATACAAACAACTGACTAAAGTGAAAAACCGAGCCAAAGACAGCTGTTAATTCAAGTAACTTTTTAAAGTTTTTGAAGTCTTAGCCAACAGAAATATAATTTGGGCATCTGAAAGGAGGGTTTTGATTTGTGAGGCTTGTCTGACACAGCAGCTGTGAGAAAGCTTGCTGCCTTTCACTTACCAACATCATCCTATTGCTCTGCCTGAGCATCCCAAAGTCCTGATCTCTGTCACTTCCCACTTCATTCCCAGGGAGCACTGAGGGATGCTGCTTCAGAGCCTGGCAAAAGCAAACCTCTTGTTGCCATGGTATTAGTTCTCACACACCAAAGAGTTTTAGAGAACCTTTCTGATAAGGGACTGTCATTTTTTTGGCTGTTACAGAGCCTTTTTTCTTCCCAAGTTAATACTAACACAACTGAACATTTAAAAAAAAAAATACCAAACAGGTTTGTTCAGAGTTTTGGGCCCTTGGAACAAGCAGAATTACAGCAATTTTTTTTTCCTGTAATGATGGTTTTGTTTGGATTTCTAAGAACACTAATTTGTGACACTCCTCTGGAACCTTAAGGATTTACAATGCATTTTGTTTAACATGCATTAAGGTTACTTTCAAATTAGCATTTTCCTAAACATTTCTAAAACATGAGTTAATTTTGAATCTTCTAAGTAGCCTCAGCCTCCTGAATGTTTGTGTTCTTGACACCTTCATTTGCAGATGTCCATGTTGTAGCAGAACAACAGAATTCAATTTTCCATGTCTGTGTTTCTTGTCACCTGTCACTCAGGGCAGCACTGGCTCCTCTTGGGACTCTCTCCTGCTTTAAGCAGTAGTTGCCACAGAGGAAGTGCAGGCTGGGCCCCAGTTTCATTCTGTCCAGGTGCTGGTATGAATAACTGTGTACATGGCATCCCTGGTATAATGGAGGTCCAGTCTGCTCTGTGCTTCAGCAATGCTGAATTTCAGTACTTCTTTCTGACAAATTCAAACAGAAGAAGTCATGTTTCACCGTCATTCCTCAAGTAATGCACTCCACAATTAGATATTTTTTAAGCTGTAAATCATGAGTTGTGTTCACCTTAAAGGCCAGAGATGTCACTAACACACGTGGACAGTCAGGGAAAGGGAGACTGAAATGATGCATAACAGCATCTCTGCAGTCTGGTACAGAGCCTAGTATCTGCAGTAGGCTGCGCCAGGAGAAAGTTAATATGAAAACATGTATCCATGTATCCATCCATACGTATCAGTATCCATGACTTGGGCTACATTATAAAAGGTGGATATTTGCACTTAAGGCATATGAAAATTACTGTTATACACAAATCTGCTAAGTGCTGGAAGCAGTGTCCTACAATCATATGGAATGAAAACATGATACTGTTTTAACAGAGCAATGTATTTTAAAATGCTAATTCCTTCATCTCTGTTATACCCAACTTCTCAATACAGCCCTTGACTGAATCTCTGAAAAGTTACTTTCATCTATTTCTCATCTGTCAACCCAGAACTATTTTATTTCTCTCGCAAGGAAAGGTATAAACTTCTAAAATGATTAATTCATAGCATGAAGGTGGAGATCTGATGCTAATATGCAATGCTTGCACCCATGTGCCTTTTGCATTGAGCACTCTCCCAAGCTCTTGAGACTTGCTAAATTTCTCCTCTCCTTTGCACCATCCTCCTGTATTTTCCTGTATATTCTGAGGTGTCCAGAGTGCTTGTGAGAAATGAACTTGCAAGCTGAATCCAGGGACAGTAAAATACAGTGTAGCATGGGAAAGAATTCAAGAAAGAAAAAATTCCATAGAAAGAGATTAAGGCAGTGAAGGGGCACATTATAGAGAGAGATTCAAGACACAGTCTGGCCACTAGACAAGAGGGATGTAGTAAATGTCTACTAGCAGTGGAAGGTCATAAAAGCACAGAAGAAGAGTTCAAACTAGCTGAGTGGGTGTACAAGTTGGGATAAAAATTCGTTAATGGAAAATGTGAGGCAGAAGGAAAGGAAAAGGCATTTTCCACACAGCAAAAGGTCTTTGAGACTGTGGGACAATCTCTCCCTGAGAAGCAGCAAGAGCATAAGTAATTTACAATTGTGCATGCTCAAACCCTGGAATCATTGCTTCCTAGCATCCATAAAGCATCGCAAAGATGTAATTAAGGTCCCCTCTTCATTATTTGCTATGATTACAGGACTTACAGGCTACCAGTTTTGACCTTTAAGAAAGTGTCAGGTAGCACTGCCTTGCTGAGCAAGAAACAATCTAGTGTCAAAACATCTCAATTATTTCTGAAGTTGCTAATGAACCAGTCTTTCTCTAAGAATTACATTGGGTTGTGGAGTGCAGTTTGCTTACATTTTATCGAAGTGGAATTTCACCTAAATTGGAAGATGCAGTGCCTTCCCACTGTGGGCCAAGAGCATGACGATCAGCATGGGGAGGTTACCACACAACTGGGAGACCTCTGCTTTTCTAACTTTTGCTCAAAACCCAGAAAGATCTATACATTGTAAGCATGATTTCCCCATCCTAGAGGGAATCAAATCCATTTTTCCATAGGCTTGAGGGTGTTTTCCTTACTACAGGAGGAAAAAGACCTACAGCAAGTGTGTTGTGCATACTTTTCCAGGTAGCAGTGTTCCGCTAGTCACTTCATTAGCTCAAGTACTGAAAGGGTGATGTGGTGGGTCTGAATATCACAGTTGCTCCTAACCCACACAGACACTTCTTAAGGCTAAAATAACACTAAAAATTTTATAACACTAAAAATGGAAAAGCCCCTTTGCAACAGAATTCTCAGTGAATGAAAGAATACTACTATTCAAATATTCAAAAGGTAGAGTGTTGAAAGGGCCAGTGGAGTTATGTATGCTTTCCAGGGAAAGAAAATTTAAAAGCTTTTTCCATTATATGATGACCTAAGCATGTTATAAGCTGGTAGACAGGGTGATAATAGCCGAGATGGCTCTGATTTGAGGGGGCTTGTAGCTTCATTTATTAGAGACGTAGGAAGATTGTTAGCAAATGAAATGGGAATTTCAATAAAGGGTGACATCAATTAAAACACTTGAGTGTCACTTGAGAGAACTTTCGTTTTTTAAAATAAGCCAGCTAGCAGCAGAAGTAGATTATATCCATAACACAGCACACACTAAGATGGCCGGCAAGGTGTGTGTAGTAAAGGAATGGTTCTTCTAAAGTTTTGGCCAAACACTTCCAACATGTTTAGTTACAGCAGCCTGACAGGTCAATTCAAAACAAGCAGGTCATCTGGTAAGTATTTGCCTTTTCTTCAAAAACAGCTAAAAGAAAGTAATTTTCAGTCAATACACTGTTATGAGCTGGTTAAACATGTAATCTTCAGCTAGGCTATAATTCAAGTTCCTAGAAACACTGACTGTCATGGCGTGCGCTGATGAGGGTGCCACGACCTTCCCGAAAGCATCTACGCAGGGCGAGCCGTTCCGGTGGGGCCACTGCGCTTCTGCCAGCAAGCTCGGAATGCGCCAATAGCTCCCGTCCTGTCCCGTCCTCTGAGCCTCCATAAAAGGGTGGCCCCCAGAGGGGGCAGCTCAAAAGGGACCAGGCTCTCATAGGAGTGAAGAGAGGCAGCATCCATCTCAGCCAGAGAAGCAACCAGTACTCACATAGTCGCACGTGGACGATAAAAGAGTCAGGAAGGGTCCTGGCGTGATGTTCCACAAGAGGATTTATTTCAGCCTCAGCACAGGGGGAGGTTAGGGGCCAAGGACAAAATAGAGGATGGGTTTGGGATTTATATATGGGATTCGTGGGGCGGGCAGAGCATCGGGACGAAGGGTGTCAGGGGCAGTACAGAGACGGGGTTATGGCAGGGGAACCAATAGGAATACCGTGAGGGAGGGACTGAGGTACGAGGGCCAACGGGAGAGCAGGGAAGGGAGAACTTACATATAAGGGAGAAAAGGGGGCAGGGAGAAGCGACAAATCAATAAAAGGAACAGAAGTGGGGTACATAATGTCCTTAGGAGAAGCCTGTCTCTCAAGCCTGGGGGAGGAAACCCTGCCACAGCCCCCAGTGGGCTGGGTCACTGCGACAAGTGGCTGTATGTTTAGTAAGGTTGTTAATAGCTACTTTTTTACCCAAATCTCTGGGGGCAGTTGTACAATAGAGCGTATTTTAAGTAGTCCATTTCAACATATGAAAAGGAATGCAAAGATACTAAAATAGTTGTTTTAACTCAATCATATAATCTCTAGCAGTCTGTACTCTTTTCATTTCTCTCTCTCTCTCCAGAATGTCTGAAGAATGCGCATGGGCATTTTGACTTCTTATTGAAGCCTACATAATTTATCAACTAGGGCTTCCAAAGCATAAAACAAGTAATAAATCATACAGTAACAATAATACAAGCAATAATATAAATTGATTTTTAATATCACACCTCACTGATATGCCTACAAAGCTAGAACTACATTAAAATCAGTACTTAAGTAAAAGGAAGCAAATGGTAAAATTTTACTGCCTATGAACAATTTCATTCAGCAGATTGCAATGAAAACTTATTTTAGTTACATGGAAAAGAAGCTTTAAAAGCCTTCTAGGCCTTCTTAAAAAGAGAGAGAGGTTCATTAAGGTAATGTGTCTGGAGAACAGCACCTGCCCTCCTTCTGCTTAAGCGCTTTTACTCCATTATCTAAGACTGGGAGAAGTACATACAAATTACTGAAACTGAAAAACTGTGGTGGTGCCTCCTGTAATCTTCAGCAACAGCGAAGCATCTACCTCCCAGTGAAGGGAAAAGCAGATGAGGGTGCTTCATGTCTTCCATGCTGAGAACTGATAGAAATTCTCTTCCCCTAAGGGTGTCCCACCTCTGTGCCGTGCTCCTCATAAATTCAAAGTATGCACAGAACCACAGAATCCACTTGCAGGGAAAAGACCTCTGAGATGGTTGAGTCCAACCATTAATCCAGCACTGCCAAGCCTCCATTAAACAGTGTGCCCCAAGTGACCCATCTACGCATCTTTTAAATAACTCTGGTGATGGTGACTCCACCACTTCCCTGGCCAGCCTGTTCCAATGCTTGACAAGCCTTTCCACAAAGAGACTTTTCCTAATATCCAATCCAACCCTGCCCTGGAGCAAACTGAGAGCATTTCCTCTCATCCTGTCACCTTTTTCCTAGGAGAAAAGACTGCCCCTCACCTCACTACAGCCTCTTTTCAGGCAGTTGCAGAGAGCAATAAGGACCCTTCTGAGCCTCCTTTTGTCCAGGCTAAACCACCACAGCTCCCTCACCACTCCTCGGAAGACTTGTGCTCCAGACCCTTCCCCAGCTCCATTGCCCTTCTCTGGACTCGTTCCAGCACCTCAGTGCACCTTTCTTGCAGTGAGAGGCCCAAAACTGAACACAGGATTTGAGATGCAACTTCACCAGTGCCAAGTACAGGGGGATGTAGCATAGAAACACATACTCCTAATTATCCAGGGCAAGTATTTGCTAAAGTAGAAACATTAAGATGGGGTCACAACTGCTCGTGAATCCCAGAACTGTAATGGTACCCACAGCAGCACTAACACTACACAGTCAGTGCTTGGTCTGCAAGCTCCCTTACTGGGCTTTGGAGACCTCTGAAAACATGCATTTGAGGCCTTTTAAGAAAGAAGTTGCATAGGTATAAGAGTCAAGATTTCCTAGCTAACGTGTGAACCACAGACTAAAAGAAATTACATTCACATTTGCTTTCTCTTCCTTTCCAACCTAAGACAAGAATAAATGATTATGTATAAAATTATCATATAACCTTTTAGGTAAAGCACTCACCTTGTCACATTAGTTGTAAACAAGATCAGGCAGAGTAGCTACTGAACTAGGTTCAGTGCAACAGGCATATGGGACTGGGGAAGGAGGGGCAGCTGTGTCCCAAGCATCCTACTGGCAAGATCAATGAGGGAATCAATGACATGTCAAGAGCAGCAATAGAGTTCAGAGGCCCTGCTGCTGATGAGCACAGAGGTTTAAGCAGGCCAGTCATGGCTAACACACTAACACACTATTAGGCATGTATTAGATAAAAACCTAAGCAAAGAGCAGACCCTGGGAAGCTCTAAGTATCTAAAGTTTTAGGCTTGCATACAACCATATCCCCAGTTTACTGCTAGAAAAGAGGCTGGAGACACTGATTCAAAATCTCACCAAGTTGTCTGAGGAAAGAAGGCAAAACAAGCTGTTTTCTGGCACCATCAGCTGTATTATAAAAGTAATTCTTTTCATAATTTGGAATTTCGTAATTTGAAAATCTACATTTGGAATTCACTATTAGTTTTTTGCAGAGCTTGGAGAAAAATATATGTACCAAAGGGCCTGTTATTTTTGATTTCTGCATATACTAGGCACTTGGACTTTTTTCTGGATGTGTTTTTCTCAAGAGCCTGCAGGAAGTTTCTTGTGCTGGTGTCCAAACAGCCTTGCAATGGTCACTGTCACTGTCAGAGAGAGCATTTGTTTAAATTGATCAGCAGCACAATCTGGGACATGACATGATAGTTACTATGCCCTTTTTTTATAATGTGCCATGTAACAAGTAAAGCTTATCATACTCTTTGGTTTTAATTCCTTGAAAACTGCCACAAACTTTTTGCTGTTGAAACATTCTGTCTTACTGATGTAGAGATTTTCTCTGAGGCTTTATACAATTTTTCTTTTTTTTTTTTTTTTAAAGCCTCTTTCCTTTGCCTCCTCTTCCTATCCTGTTAAATGACTAAAACAGTTTCCAGGGCCAGTCGCTCCATGTAGTCATTTGCTGGTTTGCAGTGAAAGAGTTGCTGCCAAATTTTATAAAGAATGTTCCCTGGGGTACAGAGGGGAGAGAAGTGTTCTTCATGGCCTCTGTTTTCTTCCCATATTGTTTAACAAACAAGCAAACTGCCCTGCAGTCGCTCTGACCCCTATTTAGACATATCCCTTTCAGGCAGCCACACAAATGAACTAGGCAGGAAGTGCCGTCACAGCCCTTAGAAAAGATAGAGAGAAATAAAGGCAAACATTGTGTGTCTAAACAAACAAGCTCACTCTGCTCTGCCCTTCTCTTCTGCCTAGTTCTTACAGAAACTGGTCCCAGAAGTAGTATTTGGGGCATGAGCATTTTCCATGTTGTGTAGGACTCGGTTACCCACCCACCACGTTCCACTGCCCTGACAGGTTTTGCCCCAGCCTCAGAGATGAATGAATAATCCAAAAACCTTTGGCATAAATAGGAACTCAGCCCAGGCTCTTTGAATGGCTTAAGCCTGTGCCTCAGTCGGCGTTCCTACATGAACTTTATGCCCTCTGTGCCTTACCTTCCCTAGTTAGACTTCTCCAGAACACCAAGAGGAAAAAAACATACGATTCTTTTCCTTCAGTAATCATAAATTGGAAGTGCAAGTTTTGCAAGAAGCTGAAACAAAAATATCTAAAAGCCAAGCTGAGAAAAAATTTTCCTTCGAGCTGCTTCTTGTCTATACACAACTCCAGAGGGTTTCTAAATCAAATTACTTTTGATAGACAAGACATGAAACAGATGTGCTATCAACTCCATTTTGTGATGGGGAGCTAGAGCATAAAGGATTTTGAACTAGAGATGCAAATAGAATATTTGAACCTTAATGTTGCTTGCTAATCACAGGAACAAGTTTTGACATATCAGAGCTGAAAACCTGGTTAAAAGAATGCTTAGATAAACTTGGGGATAAAAGAAAAAAAGAAAATACTGTCATTTAAAAGATTATTATTTTTTCAAGTATTTCCACATTTCCCTGGTAACATATATTCATAGTAGTAACCTTAAACTGGTTACAGAATCTGAAGCCAGCACTGGGTCACAAAGACAGCATCTTGCTGTAGGATCATGATGCAGCACAAGCACTGCATCACCCTCACACCCCCTGGGCTGCTGCAGGTGACCTCTGCTCTGCAGGGCTCTTCTCAACACAGCAAACCTTGGGGCTGCTTTTGCCCAGGCATCAGCTTTAGCCTGACTGAAAGAAAAGAAATCCAATTTCAAGCAAAATGCTGGGCTGATCTCAAGACTGAAGTCTTATTTGCGGTCTACTCTCCTGCTAAAACAGATTCCTAGATTTTGTTTAAAATTTGCCAGAGAAGTTCATAGGACAGCAAACCCCAACACTTGTGAAGGATTTGCCAAGAGTATTGCTTTGCCCTTGCTCACAGCTCTTTGTCAATAGCGCCACGCAGGGCAGACAGAAAACAGAGCTGTATCTGGTCGACATCACGCACCGCCTGCGATATGTGCGTATTTGTGCCTGAGGAGCTACTTATCACTGTGATAAATGGCATTGCATTTAGCTATCTCCCTAAAGAGATAAGATGCTGTAAGTTTTTGTTATCAGTTGTGCCCAGATTTGTACCATTAAACAAAAAATTGGATTAATATTTTTAAACAAATCAGATTAATGTTGTGTACTCATTATCATGCTCCAGGGGATCATAAACTGGGATAAGAATATATACATATAGTTTGCGGTTGTTTCAAGGCATGAAACAGAATAGCCTAGGAGATGCCCCTTGTGAGGAAATGTTTCCCAGGGAGCTGCTGAAAAATACTGATTTCTTTCTTTATCTTGATTATTAGTCAAGCATACTGTATGTGATTTAAAGATGTACACTTCACAAAAGCACCAACAACCCCCAAATGCTTCCCAATCACAGAGAAAATATTCTGGTTGCTCTCGTTTGAACACTGCAGGAGAAGTCGAGGCTGAGCCACAACAGCTTCTGAGATCATTTGCTGCTGTTGCAGTCCTCCTCTTTTCTCCATGACCACTTTCTGTTCTGCAAACCTTATGTTAAACCTCTCTTTTTCGATCAGTTCTACAGTGCTTGTGTGTTTTGTCTGTGACATTTTCTCCATCCTGCCAGATCCAGCACTGCAGTCAGGTCAGGCTCAGATCCTGGTATCTCATTTCCTTCTCCCTTTGCCCACTCTGATCTGATATGAAGCCTTTCACAGGCGTACGCACAGCTCTGGCTAGGTGCTTATAGATTGCATCATGTTTAGCAATGCTCCAAGGTAAGGGGCCTGTCATCACCCTCTTGGAGAGCTCAAGTTCTGAACAACCAGACTTTCCCCTAAACTGCATGTGTTTATGTAAGAGGAAGGGCTGTCTAGAAGCTTCCCTGGCTGGGATAGGAGGAGAATTTGATCAGACCTTGATCTATTTTAAGATATTTGACTATTTTTGTCCAAGAGCAAGAAATCTGTAGCTTCTCATGAGTCCTATACCACAACCCACCTGCTCCTGGTGAACTGAGCCCCACTCTGGCAATGAACTGGCCAAACATACTCTTCTGCCAGCCTGGAAAAGCAGCCATTACAAATTGTGGCTAAAGTTAGTGTCTGCAGGGAAATCAACTGCCTCACTCTGCATTGCTTCTGGTGGCAAGTATTGTACCCAGTCACTTTTCAACAGGAGAGAGACCAAACTACAAGAGCACAGCCTCTCTCTGGAGCTGCTGTTTACTGATAGCATTTGTCCAAGTGTTTGAGACTCATATAAGGACACTTACCAAGGAAGAACCAGCCACTATTCAACATGGTATTTCTAGGCCTAGTAAAAATTACTTGGCTTTCATTCATCTCTTTGGCTGTCATATTTCCTGTGATGAATCTATGATGGGTGGAAAAGTACCTACTTTCTTTCTTGGTAAACGTGAGCAAGCCTAGGCTTGCTGCTCCATGGACGGCACTATCTGCTGTAGCAACTCTTTCCAAATTGCCTCATCCTGTGCTTTGGATAGTTACCTACCAATTTCCTCAAGGTCATGCAGTGACCTCAGAAGAAGAGACAATACTGATCTCCTCATCAGGCTTTTTAAACAGGTAAATTTAACATTCTTCTCCTATTGCCTTTAAAATGAGGGGAGAAACACGGGAGAGAATATTCCATGCCAGCAGTTCTCTGGGGAAATACTTTCCGAGAGCCACCCTGAAGTACATTTAACTTGTTTCCTTCCAGAACCTCACTCACTGTAATATTTTTAACTTTCGTTGTTAAGACTAATATCAACACACCCCAATTCCACAATTTGCCTCACTGCCCTGCTCTCTTCCAATGTAAGAAACTTACCTGCAGGTGGGGCAGGTGCCTGGCTCCAGCTAAAAGCACATTTACCACTACCAGGTCTCTCTTCCTGCTACCCAACAGCACAGGCAGTGGGGGTGGCGATCATGGCCAGCTTTATTTAGGTTTAACTTCTAAAAAGATTTATTATTTAGCACCAGGCACATACAATGACGAAGAAGTACAGCTTTTATTTCATCTTCTGCTTTCCCTGCAAACAAACTCTATCTCAAGATGCCAACTGTCCTCTAGCTGTTCGCCCTGGGACAGCTGGGAGGTTCACATTCAGAATAGTGATAGAGGAAGCTTTTTGTTAAGAGGTATGTTTTTGTTAATCTTTTTGCGAAGAGGTATCTCGGATTTTACCTTATTACCCATCACTGCTCTACAGAGTGTAAGAAACATACCCTCTCTGAGAGTCCAATGTAATACCTATAAATTAGCCCCAGTCCAGATAAACGCACTGAGCTAGCTCAGAGGATATTTATAGCTGAACATAGCTTCCTCAGGGAATTGCAGACTCCAAATCAGTGCAGTTGTTAAAAAAAAAAAAAAATCTGAGAAAAGCTGCTTCTTTTTTGGCCTCCTCAAGTATAGTAAGCTCCTTTCACTATAGAACTGTCAGTATGAAATTCACTCTCAAATGCAACTAACTGGCTGAAACAACTTCTTGTGTGTGTGGCTGCAATGCCATATCCAGAAACCCTGAGCATCACTAAGTACACAGTCACATTTCCATGATAAAAATATGTTGGCATTGATAATTTGTGTTAGCATGCATTCCCAATTGTCAGGGCTTTACATAAATATAGAACTTGGCCTACAGATTTGTTTCAGAGCCTTCTTGTATCTGATTATGGCTCCAGACTGATCACTATCTGTACAGACACTGTAATTCAGGATCAGTAATTCTGTCCAGTGGCCAATAGTCCCTACAGTGAGAGGCACATGATGGGTTTTCAGCTGCTCAACATTTCAGAGTTTCACTGGAAGTCAGCTATTAGAAAGCTGTGCTGTACAAGGACAGAGCACCAGCCCCAAAGGAAAACTGACAGCAAGCATTTCCATTCCAGAATCCTAGCAGGAGAAAGCACTGCCCTGAAGACCTCTACAGGAAACTGTTTTACTTAGGTATCTGCACAGCCGCACATGGAGAGCCAGAGCTCCCACGTGTTTAAGTGAGGGCAGGCACTGGGAGCCAACACTTCCCTCATGCCTCCATCTTGAACAAATACACCGTCACACCGTTTCTTGGGAACAAGCTGGATACACACAGAAAAACAAAGGAGGGTTCTTACATTTCTGAAGTACGTGTCATAGAAATAGAAAATAAATAAAACATCATAAATAAAAACATTTTTCTGTAGTGATTTCACAGAGGTGAGAATTTCAACAGCAAAATAAAACTTGACTGCAGCAGATCCCAAGTTTTATTCCCACACTTCACAGCCAAGGTTTCTGTCAACTGGGAGGAAAACACAGCTGAGCTAGAAATCATGGATGTTTGTGAATAGCAGGAAGAGAACACAGTGTAATAGCAGCACTGATTCCAGCACCAAAGACATCACTCTTGAGTAGACATGCAATTTGAACATAATCAGCTAATCAGTTGTTGGGTTTTGTTTCTTGTAGGTTTGTTATAGGCCAAGGCACACGTGGCAAGGCCGTTGTGAAGTCTCCCATGGGCCCTCCTGGCTCATTCTGAGACCACTGGCTCCTTCCTCCAGCCCTGCACTGTCACAAACCAACACGCCTGCAAAAATAAATTCTAAGAACCTTTTGGCTAGAAGATTTGTATGAGCTTGATTTGAAACACATCAAAAAAGGAAGAAAAGTATGAGACTTAAATTAAAAAAGTAAATAAAAAAAGACTTAAACTCAAAAAAAGTATGCGATAGCTAAACGACTTAGCTAAATATCTGGGGGATGGGGGGAAAGGTAGAACTAAGCTAGAGCCTCCAGCTCATCTGGAAGAGCCTTCCCTAAGACACAGGTGACACTCAGGTCCTGAACCTCCCAAATTTACCATGTCAGGAAAAACAACCTCCTACTGGCTTGCAGCCAAGCTATTCAGAGGCTCATAGCTTAGTGGAAGGATGGCAGAAGGCAATTCTGGTGACCTCCAAAGCATAGCCTATATTAGATACATTACTTTAAAAATTGTTAGCGTAGGTCTGCTATTAATAAGAGTACCTGAATATGTTTCCTGGCAAACACTGATATACACCTTCCAAATCTCGTGTTTCCAGAAAAAGTCTTTCCATGTCTCATCCAGTGGGGAAACTTACCCTTTACTTCAATACCATAGGCAATATGAGACAACTTTAACATTCTTTTTCAAGTCCCTGAAGTTACACTATGAGGCTGCTGGTGTTGGAGCTTGAAAGCACATTGTGAAAATATGAGCTGATTTTATTTTCATCTTCCAAGCAGGCAAGCTGAGCTGAGTGAGGATGGCTGAAGAGGGTTGCTGAAGGACAGCACAGAGACATTGGACAGCTGGTTCCCAGTTCATCCTGCAAAGCCTTGCTGCTGCTTCTTCCAGGCGGTGACCCAAGTACCTCCTGGGCTCCCAGGCCATGCTGCTTCTGGCTGCTCTGCCAGCTCCAACACTGACAGGAGGAACGTGGACTGGTGTTGGTTTTCTTCTAACCACCTCTATCACAGTGGATGCACTCCATCTTTTGTTATGTAAGCTAAGATACAGCTGTGGGTATTTCAGAGGGAAGAAGAGCAAACTGGGAAGCCTGAAGGATTTTTGTAGCTGCCATTGTCTGCCCATTCTGTGTGTCCTGTAAAATTGCACAGACCCACAAAAAGATTCAGGTCTCTCTCTCTTGTACCATAACCAATACTTACACCACAAAGAAGAGTGATGCAAGAACAAACGCAATAAACTAGTTTTTAGGTTTTAGTTTAGGGGAGTAACTGTGTTAAAATACATCATAATTCCTCCACCAGATTATTTCTGCAACATTCCCATGACTGTAATGGCCTAATGGCTGGTTGAACGGGGTAACTGCACTGCAGTGAAATGAGGCAGTCCAGCACATAAGAGTAGTAACTAGCAAAATACCAAGCAGATGACAGGACACTCTGGTGTCAGTGTAGAAAACACAGGCTGGACAATAAAATTCCACACTGGTGGTTCATATTTGGTTTCTGAATTCCCAGATCACACAGCCCAGCAGCCACAGACCCAAAGCAAAAGCAACCAGCTCTCTGGGCAGACTGGGGAGACAGGCCCTCTCCCCTGCTGTCCCTATGGACATTGCATACCAATTCCTCCAGTGAGGGCTTCATCTTACATGAGCACAATGAGTCTTTAACCCCTTCCCTGGTGGACAAGGGATATAAATTGAATTGGTGTCAGAAAACGGCTGCTCTCTTTTAACAGATACCTCGGACATTCATATCAAGGCCCTTTGATCCAATCTCAGATCACTGTTCCCATAGGTTCCTATAAGTATCCTGCCAGTCTTTACCTGGGTGGGGTAGAGAAGGACACTTGCAGCTCTCAGAGTAATGGGTTTACAGAGCCTCGGGGATGAACAGTCCTGATTTACACAGCTACCCGTGATGCAGCAGACAGCCTAAGAAGCCATAGCCCATGTGAGTGCAGCCTGTTCAGAG
Source organism: Dryoscopus gambensis (assembly GCA_013389985.1). NCBI lineage: Eukaryota > Metazoa > Chordata > Aves > Passeriformes > Malaconotidae > Dryoscopus > Dryoscopus gambensis. The sequence continues at coordinate 46,407 of WEIT01014240.1, forward strand.
CAGGTGCGTATGTGAAGCACTACACTAAACATTGTATCTGGGACACAGGTACACACGAGATGGGCTCTTTGGTTTTATGAAGCCAGACTGAAGATGCTTGCCTTCTTTCTTCCTGTACTTTAAGCAGCAATATCTGGCTTGCTTTGTCCAGTCGGCAAATGTCTTGCTCTGCTCCATCACTTTTCTGACCTTTCCTTTCCTGTATGTTTTTTGGTTGCTGCCTTCCCACAGCAGCTCCGTCCTGGCCAGGCCTGGCAAAACAAGCGGTTGGTGAACTTCTATTGCCATTATGACCAGCAACGTAGGGCCAAGGCTACCATTAGCAAGAGCTATGTCTGGTTTCCCTTTTCAAATCCATATTGGCACACTCCTCTCCCTGCGTCCATCTTGTCTTCTCTTTTCCCGCACAGATGTTTCTGCACTCTTCCTGCACTCTCAAGACCTTTCCCAAGGGCCTTATCATGCCTTGCACAGGGAAAGGTGTCATTTCATTTTAGTGCAATGGCAGTTCAAAGGCTTGATGCTCTGGAGCTTTCTTGAAAGTTGTTGGATTATGCTGTCTTAGGCACCCTCCCCTTGAAAAGGTCAAATCCTGCTGCTTCTGGCTCAGGATGGACATGAAATAACCAAGCAGAGTCTCCATAGTCAATGCCAGCCTTCTCCTTCTCTTCCTTCCTTCTCCCCTGTTTCCCTGGAGCAGTATCAGGGTTGGAGTTTGTGGGAGTTTTCTTGACTGCTGTTAAACAGAAAATGTAAAGCAAATGAAAAAAAGTAGAGGCACAATTAAAATTAAAAAGTCATCCATTTGGTCTCATTCTTTCCAAATGCCTCTGTTTGGTATTCACAAAAAAATGTAACTATTTTTATAGCAGCTTGGCATTGGCGTTTTGCTCTCAAATTTCTTCTGCAGAGCCTATTTAACCAAGTAGATTGACTGACACCTAGTGGAAAATTGAAGATTTTCTTCATCTTATTTAGTTGAGTGAAACACTTTAGGCAGTATTTAAATCGACTTTGTTCATATTACCATTGCTGTAGAAAACAATATTATTACCGGATCACCTGTATTTTTTATCTCTATTTCATTAATGTATTCAAATATTCAGCAGAACCAGAGAAAGGACAGTCAACAGGAATTTATTTTAAATATATACACGTTCTTTGGTTCATGAAGGAGATCCCTTCCTAACATTAAGAATATCAGTAACACATATCTCTGGAAGCCCATAAAATCCTAATAAATTTATTCTCAAAACTAACAGTCTTCTGGATTTTTTGTGTCTACCAAAACAGAATTATTGATTTCCCTATTAATAATTTATGTGTAAATTATTAGAAAGTGAAAAGTACATTTTTTTTCCTAAATTTTTATTTCTAATGACCTTAGAGAAGTTCATTGTATGGTATCATTAATATGACTAACAACAGAAATAGGAAGAAAATTTTGCTTTCTCATTAGGATTCAGAGATGTTTTAGACTCTTGTCTCAGTGGTCGCCTAATGTTCAGCACCTGTGAAGGGATTTTGCAATGCAAGACAAATGCCAAACACGTCTGAGCTGACTGCAGAGTTCCCACAGAGCGGGGCAGGTACTGTCCCATACTTGACTAACAGATGTGATTGGTGCAATGCTGTGCTTTGCCAGCCTTGCTGAGAAATCAGTTTACAAGGTCCAGCTGGGGAAAAATTAAACAGAGTGGGTTCTCTTGCAGGCAAAAATCTCTAAATATAGCTTCCTGGTAGCAAGAGGCTTTCGCGTTCACTTCCTTAGGACAGCACTTCTGTTCCAGTGCCTCCCTCTGTACTTTTCCACAGTAAATGATCTAAACTATCAGATCCCTATTCCATATACTTCTGCCTCGCTCCTCTGTCTCAAATGAGTGGCATATGGGTCCTGAAAGATAATCTGACATGTTTGGGTTTTTAATGAGAAGTTATATAACAAGTATCTTAGAATAAAATTTGGTACTACCAGCAGTGCCATTCACACCCAAATCCCACAGATCTGAATTTTAAGTTTGATAATGATTGTACAACTTGATCTGAAGTGACCTTAATATACATCTAGGTCCTGAGAAGTTATTTATAAGCTGAGTCTGTTTAAGGCACTGTTACCCAAAAGCTAATTTTCCTATCTAAATCCTAGACTAATGATCCCATAAAAGCTTCTGCACTCCAACCATAGGTGATCAGGTCTTTGTTTTAAATTTTTCTATCAAAATAATTAAATAATCGCATTGCATTATAGAATCAGTTCGTCTTCTCATTCCAATTTGTCAAATACAATTTTTAAAAACTCAAGAGTTGTACTGAGTCAAACATTAAAAATTAAATAGTTACTTATATGAGCATTAAAGTCTTCTATTTATATTCCTACAGAGAAAAACAGGGACTTCAGCTCATAGCTGTAGATCCTGTGTTTGTAATCTGTCTTTCATAACACTTAGATTCTTTCAATTGGCTTCTAACTGGATATGGGAAAGTCATCTTTTTCTGCAGTTTTTTGATTTTTTTTTTTTTTTTTTTTTTTTTTTTTTTTTGTGCTTTTTGCTTTTTNTCATTTGCCATCTCTCATTTTCCTCTGTCCCTACTTTTGGTGTCTGGGAACAGCAGAAACCACAAAATGTTTTTGATTATCCACTTAATCCTCTCAGGCAGTGTAGTGTCTTCAGTCTAGACTTCAGTGAAACTGCATTTATTTGTTGAGCTTTTAGTTCTCAATTAAAAAATATGTTGAGAAACTTCCTGTGGTCCTTTGAATAGACTCTTGGCTGGTTTACATGAGAAAAACACTGCCTTATATTTCATGATCACATTTTTTCTTCCTTTCCCTTAATAATTTTTTAAACTTCTTCGTTTAACATTTCTTTCTTAGCTGTGGTCTTCTCCAGTGCTGTTACGAATATTCCTACCTATTGTCTCTCTCCTTCTTCCATTTCTGAATCCTTCTGACTTATTTGTTCAAACATTTGCACTTGTTCTGAGGGCAAGCAGACACACAAATGCAGCAGACCACTATGACACTGATAACAACCATCTCAGCCTTGGCAGAAAAATGTCAGTTCACATTATTCCCTGCATGCAACCAACCAATCCAGGAACAATCCAGTTTTGGCACACACAAACTGTAGGGATCAAACCAGCTGAAAAGTAGCCCCAGATCATGCCCTGGTATTTCCTTGATTATGTTACTTCCCTTGTGTTTAAGAAAGGGCATGAGTCTGTATCTATTAGAGGCTGCAGTGATGATTTTCATACTGTCAACTCGACATGGCCTTCAGTGAACTGACACCTCAGAGAGGCCACCCTACCAAATACCCCCTGACAAAGATGCAGCTCAGATATGGACCACAATGGTGTATGAACATCACTGTCATTCAAAGTCCTCCTCGGGGTGCGAGGAAGGGACTCTGAGTGTCACCCAAGAGTGACATTTTCACAATGATGTCCAGTCAGCTGTGTGTACGATTTTGGGAATGTGCTCATCTCTCCTTTTTTGATCCTGCTACCACTCCACGGTTTCACATAGGCATCTTATAGCCTGTTACATATAGGGAACAAACCTTCTGACCCAAGTACATGAAAATATAATTTTTTCTTACTTCAGTTTCATTGCCAACAATCCATTTTCATGTCACCATTCCTGAAATCTCCAGATTTATTATCACCAAATGGCTATCACTGCACATGAATTTTTGTTTATTTCAAAGTTCAGAGTAAGAATGTTGAAACTGTTTATGTAGTTGCTTTATGTAGTTGTATTAAATCCGGTTTTTGTATTTGTCTGCTTGAGCACGGGTTTTTTGATACTCTGTCTCCAGTTAGTTCTCCTTTACGTTTCTTTTCTCTCAATAAGCCAGAGCCTAATATGTTGCCACAGAGACATGATCCAGCGCAGATTGAAGGGCTCATGTGGTTAACCTGCTCGGAGACGCTAATGGTTTGTTTCGTATTTCATAGATATGTCAGTACAAATTCAGTTCATAGTTGAAAGGCTGTTTTGCACAGCACTACATCACATTTCCTGTAAGGTCTTTATCAGCACTGAAAGGCAAAGCTGCACCTGAGGACACATTAGGGTGCATACACCAGGCATGCACTCTGTGGCAAAATTCCAATTTAGGAGGTTGACCCAAATATCAGCAAAATCAATGGCTGTAACTCAAAGCAAATTCAGGCACAGAACCACTGGTTTTGCACAGGTTAAGTTTTAAAAGGTTCCTTTTACTTCAGAATTTGGTCTCTCCAGACGAGCCTTAGGTATTTTTCATGGCAAATAAAAATAATCATGCAAAGTTTTGGTGCTTTTAATACCCAGCTCAAGCAGCAGGTGAGAACGTGTCACAGCCCCAGTCTGCCCTTCATGCACAGATTTTTATTTCCTTGTGAATCTCAGGTAGAGGCAGGAGAGAGAAAAAGTGTTGGGTGTGCCTGTGGCTCACTCATCTAGGGACTATGGAAACATTCCTGTGAAACTGCGGCCAAACATTTGTTCCATTATTAAAATTACTGCTCTACTTTATAATTAAACATGAACTAAACCTCCCAGGGATCTTTGTTTCTCCTCTGAACCACAGAAAGGAAAATCCCAGGGTAAACAGGCATTTCTGAGAACAACCAATTCAAAGACTGGGAAGGTCAGTGGAATACTTTGAATTAGATTTTGAGGCAATTTTTCCCTGAATCAGGTCAGATTTCACAAGCTTGAGAAACTTTCTGTTATTCTCTTTAATGTGATTCTCCTAGCACCTTCCCCTTTTTCCCTGCTACCTGCATCCAAACATGCCCTGGCTGGCAGCTCAGTTGTACTCATGGTTTACTCCTTTCTTCCTCGCTGTCAGATTGTTTGCTTACCTCTCTGAAACTGCACCAAGCACTACTTACTATTGTATTGTAACGCAACTAAAGTATTTAACACATGCAGGGGAAAAAAATTTAAAGGTTGCATTAAAAAAAAATTAGATATCCAATATATATATATACAGAGATATATTTGTATCTGTTCATTATTTAAAGCTGTTACCCAGGAGTTAGACAAACGTTTTTAATGGTCCAGTGGTCAATGTTAGAAAGCCAGGCTTTGTAAAGTGGAGAGGGTCAGATCCCAAGAAGCAGTGAGCACTCTTGACGGTTATTGATGTTGATAGTTGCTGCTAGTGCTCAGTACAGGCAATGACCTTCATCAGGCTATAGAATAAAACACAAATTTAAACCAGCCTGGAAATGCTGAGTGCAACTTGCTCTCTATTAATTTTATCACTGTCTCTTCTCTTGCATTCTCTTGGACACACTGGAATGCAGCTTCGGCCAGTGAGCCCCAAAATGTCCTGCTTTGCCCTTTTTAAATGGAGAGGTTTAACCTTGTCTGGAGTATCTGTGCTTTCTCTGCGCTACAGCATTTGTTCTGCCCAAATGGCCAATTCCTCCTTTCATGGGAAACACTTTGGTCAGAATTAAATCTGAATATCCCATGAGTTCTATGGTAAGGAAGCAGAGATGTGAAGCGTCAGTTTATTCCCAGTAATTCTGACCTGTAGCATAGTCTCGTCTGCAAAGATGCAGAAGAGAGACACACAGAACATGATGCTGCCTCACCAAAACACCACTCACAATTTACTTATTTTTATCTTGTGCAAGAGGAGCATCAGCTTTCAATCTGGGCACACACAGAGACTTCTTTGTTATCACACGTGTAAGAAGTGGCATCTTCAGCTATATATTTTTGTCTATTTTACTTGTGACAGTTTCAAAATGACAAGAAATACTTTCTTCATTCAGAAAAGAGAATTTGAGGTGCTGTACAAAAAGCAACAGCAAACTGTTAAAATTCTGCAGAAGTCAACCTACTTTGTCACAACTGAAGAGGGCAACCTAATACCATCTCACTGTTCTTGTGTCCACTGTCCTATCCATAAACCCCTCCTCAAAGCAGAGCATAGCACCTTATCAACAAGGCTAAAGGGGATGGAGAATTTATATCCAGAAATATTTTCAAACCTGGGAGTGCCACACATAATATCTTCCTTTTCCTTTTTCTTCTTCCACGTGTCTATTTCTGCTTAGATATGATTGTAATTGCTGAAGCACCCCTGCTAGGGTTTTTTTTTTGGTGGTGGTTTTGTTGGGGGGGTGGTTGCTTGTTTTTTAAAAAAATACGACAATTTGTATTCTTTTTAAGACAACTTATCTCTCTTGAGCACTGGGAGAAGCAGGTCCACATACTGAACTGCCACAAGAGCAACAGAGGTATCTGCTGTCCTCAAGCACCTCAAGCTCTAGGAAGATGTAGGCATGGCTTAAATGATTCAAAAGGCAGAGATTCCCTGCTCCACAGCAAATCACTGCGCTTTCCTGTTCTGCATTGTGCCCATGTGGTCTAACTTAATGAGAAAATAGCACTAACACAGTAATCTCAAATTTAACACTAATTAAGAGCTTTCTAAGACACAGATTTTCCAGTGGCTAATACATTTATTAGCTAATCTGAAGACACACAAACTTTATAGGAAATTCTATTTTAACCAAGTAGGATTTATCTTCTGTTGAATACTAAAGAATACGTTCCATGTATGGACACAGAATTGATTACAGAGCAGTACCTAAGCATGGTTTTCGCCAGCAGATTGGAAGATAAAATCATGGCTAGCTGCCAGAATTCAAATACTGTGAGAGTAAGAAATGCTGAACTCACAAAAGAGAGAAGCACTTCTATATATTTAACAATGACACACTTCATTTTCCTGGAGTACTGAAGTAGTCCCAAATCCTGTAGAAGTGCTGAGCAAGAAAGTGGGCAGCGCAGTAGATTTAACACAATGTCGATACTAATACAGCCCAACAATGGTACAAATGCAGTCTGGTGGAGACATGACACAGCAGCAAGGATGCAGGATCAGAGCTATTATTTCTATTCAGAACCTAACCAAGCGATTCACTAGCAATATTTTGCTGGTGGAACACACACAACTGTTCACTCAGCATTTTGAACTGTGCTCATAAGTAACCTGTATACATATAAGTAAAAAAAAAAAGTCTGCTAGACTATTCTTAGCTTTCATTTCTCAACCATGATTTTAAAATCCCTGTATGATACGCTTGAAAGAAAGTAAATTAGTCACTGTTAGTACCCAAAACATGACGCTTGTTCACTTCTAATAGAAACATTTATCAAAGATTACAATTATACTAGTCCGACAAAAATAAGTCTGTTCAATGTATTTTTTATTGCAGTTGTGGTGCCAAGCAATAGGACAAGAGGCAATGGGCAGAAACTGATACACAGGAAGTTCCACCTGAATTAATTTTGTATAAAACCAGGGCATTTTTCTCATTTCTCCACATTCCACTCAGTGCTATGTAAGCATCTTAGGAGCAACCCTAGCCCCCTGAAGTCAGAAGCAGGATTTTTATCAGCAGAATTGAGATGCGATTATCGCCATTTGTCAGACAAGCATTGTAAAAACACATTTGCCTTTTACCTTGTAACAGTCAGATCCTTCAGTCTTGACATTGCTGCAAGTTCTTTAAGCATTCAAGGACAACTGGGTTTTATTCCCTTGTTCATTCATTGACTATACTTTTTAATGGGATATCCCCTTCTCTGAGCACATTAACTTTGTCTGTAAGATATTACAGTCTGGGATCATATGGATTCTGCTGGAAATTACTTTTTGCTTAAGGTGGGCCTCCTCATAAGAGAATCCAGTCAGGAGAGACCTTCACCATGCTCGGAGTGAGGTAATCTGCCTTATGAGATGATAAAGCTGTTACAGATTTAGACAGCCTCCATTAATAGATGGAAGACTGCCTACAAGAAAAAAGGTCTGCTGTGCAGACTTCACAGTCATGACCTCAGCTGACTGACCCCAGTCCATAAAAGTTACATTACATGGTGACAATACATCCTCAGACAAAAAATTAATATTTGGGGAAGAAAAAAAAAAAAAAGCCGCTTACCAAACCCTCCCTCTCCTTCTCCCAGGAATTTATAAGAATACAATCCAAACTCAGCATCAACTCAAAGCAAGAGAAAATTCAATACAGGAATAAGGATTTGTGAAAAGCATCCCCAGGCAAGAACCTCAAACCAAATAATGCGTGGCAAGTCTACAAACACAAAAGTGGTTTAAAGTACTTCAGAAGCTTGGAGGTGACACCTCCTATTCAAACAGCTGATAGAGCAAGAAGTTTTAACTGGAGCCTGACACAGATTCAGTCTCTTACAAGGATAGTAAGTCATATTCAAAAGAGAATGGACATCTTTCCTTTCTCAGTTTACCCCACATTTCATCAGTCCACTTAACTACACACTGAAAACGCCAGTCAGACTGCAGAAGTGCATATAACAAAACTGTGATGTTCTTTTCCCAATTAACTAAACCCAGCTGTCAGCTAAGATTAATAATACTTAATAAATATTTTTATATGTGTGTAATAAAGTTTCTGCATGCTGGCATTTAGGGATGAAGTTTCTGAATTGCATATAGGGTGATAATAATCTACCTCTTTCCTAAATGCTGCCCAAATTCCAGGAGTGCTGGATTTCCACTGGCATACCTTATCCGGAAGCAATTGACTTCTCTTCTAAAATTCTCAAGCTCATCCAGAAATTCCGAACAAAAGAGGCAGGCCTCCCCTGTCTGACACAACCATATTGCAAATGAGGTGTGGAGCTCAGCACGATCCATGCTGGCTCTGCAATATGGGTAATTTGGCACTAAGTGTCTAAATCTGGAGCCGGAGGATGCAGCAGGTGCAGCCCCCTCACCCAGGAGCAGCTGGACCCAGCAAGGCACGGAATATCGCCCATTTTCTGAAGTATGGCTCATACACAGCAACTGAAAGCCACAGCCCCAGGCTGTATTGAAAGTAACATTTAGAGTGGAATAATATTCCAGAAGTCTCAAATGTATGGTTCTTTGGCCACACTTTTTTTTTTCAAAGGCCTCTGGGGAGAGCAAGTTGTACAGACTCAGGAAGGATAAAGTACAAGGATCCCAAGCTATGAGGAAGACAAAGATGATTGCTTGTGGACATTGCTCCAGTAAATAAATCTATAATACATTACCATGTGGCAATTAACAGCTGGGAATCTACATCAAAAAATACTCAGCATCATCAGGGGTTCCTACTGAACAATCCCAAATCCACCTACTCATGCAGCATAGACGGGAAAATCTTAGCATTTCACTCCTATTGCCTTGTATGCCAAGCTACTTGCTCAGTAATAGGGCAGACATCTTAATTATGTAGCTCTCTAAAACTGCTGTTAACAAAAGGGGTTTGGGGTTTTTTTTTTTTTGGGGGGGGGGGGGCGTAGATAGGGGTAGGGATGTGAATCTGTGCAGCTCCATTAAAGGTCATGAAATCACACCAGCTGAAGATTTGCCCTGCATTGCAACCACTGACTATGAATTAAGCCTGGGAATGGAGTAACTCTGTGCTAATGAGGCAATTAGGCTTTTCTAGCCCTGCTTCTGTTGGCAGTTCCACTACTGTTGTTCTGAAGCCAGCTGATGGAGATTTTTACCCCCAGCACGGTAAACTGCTACAACCTACTACAGATGGATAGTGACGGTATGTCTTGGAGGGAACAGGAAAGTTGTGCAAACAATCTATCATCATTTAGGTTTCAAAAGAGACATAAACTCATTTAAACTTCACAAGACAAGCATTTGTATTTTATGTGCAAACTGGCCTTATCCTCTTCCTGTCTACATTATTTAACACACCATTAATATATATTTTCATGTCAGTGAACAAGAAAAGTAAATATGACAGCTGACCAGATAGGCACTGGATTTTTATTAATTTAATCTTAGCTTCCCAAGCTTATCAAAAAGATATATATATCTCAAGGATTTGATATTTTAGAACTTTACATAATACTGACACTCTCACAAATCCCTCTGCCTTTTATATACCCATAACCAATGAAAAACTACAGCAAAGGAAAGTAAGATAAAGTATTTGTGAGAGCTAACACATAAAACTTCACCTGCACCCGAGAAACAAATTAAATTATTTTTAAAACAGAAGTAAAAAATACTGTCCAAAATCTGGGCTGTCATTTGCTCCCAAATACAAACATCAAGTGACAGAATACGCAGAGCTTGTTTGGTACATAGTTCTTTGCCCATTAAGAACTCTAATCCCAGCTAAGTAGCACTGGGATCATGCTTGCTCCCAGTTCTGTAGCATGCACTCTACCAGTGTACAGTCAATTACAATTTTAGACATAGTGTCTGTGTCTCATTTATAGGATCTTAAGAATAGGGAGCAATGTGACACACTTTTAGCATCTGAAGAACAAAGACTAGATTTTCTACCGAGAGGATATTTCTCATAAAAGATGCCCTGATCCTTGTTTTATAAAAAGGTTTTATTTCTCAATAGAAAAGTATACTTTAAAACACAATTATTTCCTAAAAGCAATATAAAACTCTACAGTTTCAACTTCATAAAAGTTTAACAAAACGTAAATATTGTCTACCACTTACATTCCTATATACAGACCTTGCATTATCTAGTTAAATAGTTGAGAGATAAAAACTCAAAAATGAATGGCACACAACTACAAGATTCAAATTCTATGCCACACTGCACAATCACAGTAACACAAGGAACAGCTTAAAATCCTCAGTCACTGGATTCTGCTTTGTTCTCTTTATAGCTATGTTCCTCTTCTCTCTGCAATAACGCACCAGTTTCCATGATCGTAGCAGGAAGAAAGTATCTGAAGCTCAGGCACGTTCTCGTCTACCAGAGAACACAGCTCCCCTTCCCGAAAAACATGGTAATAACGCATGAAGGCCTTTGTATCCAATGTAGCATCAGTTTGGTCGCCAACAGACACTGCTGAATCCAAAGCTGAGTCAGTGGAGTCAGTTGTTGAAGTTCTTTTGAAAAACTTGCTTGCATCAGACTTACCAGCACCATCTTCATTACAACCACAGATGCAGTCCCTGTCTTCCACTGGGCCATTTATAAATGTAGCTTTGTCACCCTGAGCTACACTTTGAGGTCCTCCATTTAAACTTAAATCCTTCAGTGCATCTGTGGCTGGTGACCACTGTGTTTTTCTGAGAGACAGGCTTTCCACAAACACATCATCATCATCTAAACTTTGCTCATTTAATAGTGCCCTGTGGTGACCTAAATCCAAACTGCAGTGTCGTGAATGCTGAATGGGTACGGTACTGTTTGCCCACACTCCTTCATGTTTCAGGTGCTTCATTTTGTCACTTTGCTTTCTCAGGGCTGATTCATCAAGGGATCTGGAGAAAAACCATGAGCGGAAAGATCTTCCTAGAGCACTGTAAAATCTGTTTTCTTCTTCAGAAATTTTCATGCAGCAGGCTCTGGGTAAGCAACGGTCCATATCGCGGGAATGCTTTGAATCAGTTTCTGGCTGCAGATTGTTTTGGTAGCTGCACTCAGAGATGACAAGCTGTGCAGGGTGTATGTCTTGGCCTTTTGCAGTATGCACAAACTCACCCTTATCTCCAGACTGATTTGATTCTGAAAAGTGGCGTGAGCACAAGGCCTTGTTCCATGGAACAAATACATCTTGTTTCTCAAAGTGACGATTCTTTTGTTCCATAGCCCAAACATAAATCATTATTTGGCCTCCAGGTGTCAATACCCTTGCCATTTCCTTTATTGCCTTGATTCTTCTTTGTTTAGTTGAGAAATGATGTATCACTGCAAATAAAAGAAAGGTATTGTATATTGAATATTAATAAGGACAAAGCAGTTTCATCTTCAACCTGTTCTACATGTTCAATCATTTCAGTTGCCTCATTCTAAATATCACTTGCTGCAAGTCAGCAATAGTGCTCAATCTATCGGTACCACAATGGAAGTTTACCTCAGAATGCTCTCTTTTATGATTATGTTCAATGGATCAAAATAGGAAAATCTGAAAGAAGGAAATGAATCTCATCCCAAAAACAGGGATTCAAGAAAATTCAGGCATATAAACTGGAGGTTTCTGTTTCTCTGCATAACTCATAACACATTATAACACAAGCCTTCACTTAAATGCCTGGCCTTTAGGTGAGTTAAGTATTACCAAGTCGACTTTAGTTTTTGGCCCAATTTTCAGACTTACCTTACTGAAAATTGAAAATCTTTTCACCATGTAACAAATACATGGTTAATGAAAATGAAGTGTCAGTAAAAAGATACTTTTAACTTCTATATCAGCACCCTTTCAAAAGAACTTGTGAGAAAATTTAGACAAATATTCAACATTGCTTTAATTTTGTAAAATTAAATTTCATTATTGTAAAAAAGAATGTCTACATTGCATGTCTGAGCACGGTTTTTGTTGTTTGTTTGGGGTTTTTTTACATTATGTTATGCTAGTAAAAAATAAAGTCATATTTAAAATAAAACTTTTTGTCACTATATTCGGATTTTCTTTCCAGGACAATTTCCACATTTTCAAATTTCACTCCAATGTGAAACGAAGCTACATTTCAAGATTTCTATATTATTTCTATCTTCCTATTCACCTGGTGAGTGAATTGAATGAGCCAGTTTTAACAGTCAGAGAATAGCTAAGACAACTATTTTCTCTCTAAACTCTCAGAAGCATTAACTTGTACTGAGCTTGGACACATTGGTCATGTTGTTCTATATGTCGTCAGTACTAGTTTTGATTCAACCAGTGATGTAAAGAGGACTGATTCCATAATTTGTTTCAAGTGGACTTGGAGCCAGCCACTTCTACATGAAAAACATTCAATCTACCCACAGAACAGCAGATAATAGCGTTTGTTCTTAGCTGAAGACATCTCCATACATTCAGAAAAATTTGATTTGATGTGCTGCTTGACAGTAGCCAATTCTAGTTGTAGAAAGAGTGTCAGTTCAACACTGCAGTTATGAAAAGTGCATCCAACTAGCTCTGTCTTTATTCAAAACAATGATTAAATTACCAAGTAGGAAAAAATGTAGCTTTATTATTACAAGCCAAGAAAAGCATTCTTGGCAGTTAATATTAACTAGGCCCTCACAGGCTGCTGAGAATACAAAATAGACAACTTTGAGAAGAGTTTCCCGTCTATGTAGTCAGTGTTTGTTTCCAGGTACTCCTGACTCCAATGAATCTTTCCTCAAACTTTGGAAAAAAAATTTTAAAATCAATTTTTTTTAGCACGGGGTAAGGAGAAGGGAACTAATATTTTCTCCTGTACTGGAGTTAGGCCATATATCACCACAGAACCTCCTGCAAAATTTTATCAAAACTGACAGAGACAGCATATGCATACAAGCTTAGTTTACCAGAAGGAAATTACAATCAACCAACAGAATCTGTGCAAACTCTTTAATGGGTTAAATACTCCTTCTGGTTAGAATCACTCTGGTGGTTCTGCAGAAAAATCAGTCTTACAAACATGATTATATCTGCAAAGCCAAGAAGAGTACTTGACTACGTACATAAATACTTGCTTTTCTCTGCAATGGGATGAAAAACACTTTATTTAGAATTAGATGGACAAAGATATACCATGTCTCTATTCAAGAGGGATTAAAATTGTTAGATATTACTGTTTATTAGATTGATAAAATGTATTGAAATAGCACATGAACTTTTAAACTTGTCAGGCTTATAATAGATATAAGCACTAGATAGGTATGCCATCCTTCAGAGTCAGCTGGTCTGATAAGCACTGAAATAATGCTACAAGACCTAAAATGTGGGTAGGGCTCTTTGGTTAACTAGCCAACATGAAAGCAAAGTAATATGATTACCGCTTGTGTATTAGTCACCCTTTCCTTTCACATGTTTATGTGAAAGATACATTTTAAAATACATTTTAAAATATATTTTACTGATTGCTATCAGTAATATTTATCATGTTTTATACTTTTGCTGATGCATTAAAAAACCCTGCAAGAAGCTCAATCAAGACTAGAGCTAAAAATCTAGACTGTAACTGGGTACTCTATTTTTCATCTACACTTTGCAATTTATAATTCTCAAATTATGAGTAATATTTTCAAAAAGAGAGGTCAGAAGAGTTAGGATTCTGAGATGCTCTGTTCCTTTTAGACAAGAAGTCNGTTCCTTTTAGACAAGAAGTCCTTGTATGACTCCGAGTTCTTATTTCATGACTAAGAGAAATCTGAATTCATAACACATAGTAGTTAACATGAGTTTCAAGTTCTGCTATAAAGTTTTCATTTCAATGCATCTGCTGATCAAAACAGATCCTATGGAGAAACCAAGAGTTTGTCTTGACCACCTAACCTGTTTAAACTTCGAGCAGCCATGTTTAGATTAGTTTTCACTTGTTTAAAATGCATGCTGGAAGGAAATCTTTACCACATATAAACAAACAAGTGATGCACGTATTTCCTTGGTCAACAGTGCCTCTTGAATAATGGAGTTTTGTTTTTTC
>WEIT01014241.1:1930-54308 GCA_013389985.1 Dryoscopus gambensis
TTATTTCCTGAGGTGGATATTAATAGAAAGGGAAACAATTTCTACTAATGCAGTCTTTGTAGTTATCTGGTTGTTCCTATAAGCTTCCGTCAGAATATACTGTTGATCTTTTTAGCTCTTCTATTAATTAGCCAAGATAGTTTCCACAACATGAACCATTTGAGAAAACTTTGATTACCGGAACATGTTCATCAGCATTCCTGGCTTAGCTACTCATATAAAAGATTTCTGAAGTTATAATCATTGAGACTTTTGCTATTTGATTGTTTTATAGCTAAATTCTGAAAATATATACTATTTCTAATTAGAATGCTTGTAATTACTTTGTAACAGACTTTGATTAGAAAAGACTACTGGAAAATGATGCTGCTGAATAAGTCTAATAAACATATTATTTTATCACATTCCTATTCCATAATTTTTGTCAAGACTCTATGTACCTTTTTCAGTTGTGGAGACTTCAGTGCACTCTGAGGTGAAAACAGCAGTGCTTTAGATAAGGTCAAATAGTGGTGTTTACTGCTTCACACAACTGTCTAAAGTTCTTCATGTAAGATGTTGTCTTGATATGACACTGTATCTCTGTAAGTGTGAAAACTGCCCCATTACACACATTCAATAAACTGGCCCTTGGATCAGGAAACTCTTACTATTGAGAGACTGACAATCAAGGTAATATGGACATAAGCAACTAAAACCTTATTTTAATTAACTTTCATATCTGATATCAGATTTGATGCTTTGATTTTTTTTTCTTTAAGCTCATTTTGAGTTTTTTAAAAGCATTTTTTTCTGAGTGCATTAATGTAGAAAATTCCTTCGAGTCTGCAACACAGCAGACATATCTGTAACAATTTCTTTGAGATGCAGGGCGCTGTTCTTAAGGAAGAGTTTCCAAGGTTTTTTAAAGGGAGAAGGCAGGGCTGACACCTCCAAAAGACTTGCCTGCATTTGCATACCATGAGAAAAAGTAGCATCAGTTTTGGGAATAGTCTTTGTCAATTCAAAGATTTGGAATCAGTGTTGGAGAAAACTGCTAATATGTCACCCATGTATCAGAAATGCATACTTCCCCCCCCCGTAATAATAACTTTTCAGATATGGAAGAAAACAATCCCTGGGTTACTCTGTAGACGGGTAGTATGTAGGTTTGGTTGCTTAGTGTATCTGATGGTGAAGGATTCCTAAGCTTCAACTGGGACTCCTCCTCTCAGTAGCACAGTGTACCCTTCTGATTACGTAAAATTTAGGTTTTCGTACTTTGTACAACAGAAGTTTTAGATTATACCCCTAACTTCATTTTTCACTTGAATTCCTTTTTCCTTATCAGGACAGTCCCTGCTTGAATTCTTAAATTTTGGACTCCTTCTGTTTCAAAGAAAGCTGATTTTTAGAGATCTTAGCAACTTAGTAATCTGCAACTATAGGGCTGAGAAATTACACCATTAAGTTTTTCATATATGTTCTCTTTAGAGCTGTCAGGCCAGATAGAAAGATTTCTCTCTGCAGGTATTTGTTGTGAAATGAAATAAAATAAATTTATTCTTGAAGCCATTTGCTAGAGAATAGAACTTCAGTGAAATACTTAGATGTTACTAATGCTTTTTGTATTCTGTCTTTTTCTTGCACATTACGAACACACACGCCCTCTCACACACAGTGATAAAGCTTCTTTTCTTACGTTTGGAGTTCTGACCTGCACATGATGTTTTTTTAAGCTTAATTGAATTGCACATTAATGATTAATCACCAGCACAGCACTTTAGCAAATAAAACCTTTACCCCTTCAATTTTAATATCTCTAGGAACACCAATTTGTGAGCCTCTGGCCAACAGCCTAAGAGATAGAAATAGTGTGCAAGAGGCACGGTAACGTCAACTAATGTTTTGCCATTCTGAACACACTCTATACAACTGAAAAAATTTGCTATACCTTACACTAATGACCTACTTCATCTGATAAGTGAAATAATAATCCTTTTAACTTGCAAAACACACTGAGGATGAAAGAAATGTGAATGCATATTGTTTCTAGTATTTTCCCCATAAACTATACTAATATTACAAAGAAAGTTAAAATATGCATTTCAATACTCTGTTTGCATAGTACAGTGGAGTTTTGATTTTCCTTAGAATTGTATATCTGTAAAATTGCTTGTGTGTGTGTGTGTGCTTTTTTTCTGCAGAATTGAATAATCAGGTGGTCAGATACTATAACTGTAATTTCTGGAATATGCTGCAATAGCTGGACTTTGTTGTTATTTGAATGCATGTCTTGTGCGAATAGTATTAACTAGCTTTTTAGTGGAATATTTTATGAATGGAGATCCTATAGAGGTATCATTTCTGAGCAGCAGCCTTCAAAAACATGCTGGATTTACAAGCCTGTGTGTGAACTCAGAATTTCAGGTAAGGTGAGGTGTGGGATGGAGAAAGTGTCTTCTGAAAAGAATTTAAACAGTTCAGTAACTGGTAAAGAAGAGGACATCTAGTTTTGATTGGATAAATATTTATTTCTGCAGAGCTGATACTGTTTTAACACTAGACATTAATTAGAACTCCACGAACTGATCTCCTGCTCTCTGCTGGAGCTGGAAATGTAATATGCAACAGCATGTCAGACAAACAGCTTGGGGCATAGGAGAGAAACAGCCAGAAGAACTTTGCATCCCATCCAGCTCTGTATCGTGTCCTGGGGTACTTTGCTATCAGGGCATGTTCCATGCATTTTATGACATTAGAAATATCATAGTCACACAGTCTTTTCATTGATGATCTTTGGGCTTTTATATCTGTAAACAAAAGAATAAACCTGAAGGCATTTATATGCAACATCTCTGCAAGATGATGCAGATAACTTTGCATATAACTTTATATCTTTTATATCAAGTTATATGCAGATAACTTTTCTCAAGTGCTGAGAGCAGTATAGCTACAGTGAAACAGAGACCATAAAGGCTGCAACAGACCCAGAAGCCCAATAAGCAAAAACCTCCCTGGCCCATATTGTGAGCCAGATGTTCTGTACAGTATGTGTTGTGGCACACTGTGCTAACTTTTCAGATATCACTAAGCCATAAATGTAGCATATGGTCATAGCAGCTCATTCCCACTGGGCATCCTACCTCTAAGTATTGAGGGACTGGGAAAAGTAGCATGACCTCATATCTCGCCAATCTCATGTGTGAACTAATAGCTCAGGCCTCATCTAACAGACACATAGTTAAGAACAGTCAGTGATAGGTCCTTAATGAGCATTAACGATGTCCAGTAAATATTCACAGAATCACAGATTGGTTAAGGTTGAAAGGGATCTCTGGCCCCAAGCCCCACTACTTAAGCTGGGTCACCTAGACCAGGTTGCCCAGGACATGTCCAGATGGCTTTTGAATATCTGCAAAGATGGGGACTCCACAACCTCCCTGGGCAACCTTTGCCAGTCCTCAGTCACCCTCACACTGAAATGTTCAGCAGGAGCATCCTGTGTTTCAGCGTGTGCCCGTTGCCGTGAGTTCTATCCCCGGACAACATTAAAAACAGCTTGGCTCTGTTGTCTTTATAGCCTCAAATCAGGTATTTATATATGCTGATAATATCCCCCATGAACTTTCATATAGTCCTTTTTCTACTTACATTCAACAAAGTATTTTTCTCCATAGGAGTCCCTGATCTCAGGAGTCAGTCTGTTCCAAAGTTTGAAGAGGTGTTTCTCAATGATATCTGAATTAACTACTTCTGCCTTAAAGAAACCATGCTCAACAATGCTTACTTTCACTCCAAAATGCTGCATCTCTATCCTAGAAGAAAAAAAAAAACCAATAACCTCCCCGACCACCCAATAATGAGCATAACTATGAATCATACGTAAGTTGAAAATCTGTCACATAAATATTTGAGACTTTGATTCTTATCTTCATATATCAGAATTATTTTGAGATGTTCAAATCAGCTTCATAGGAGTGTATGTGCCATGTGAAAACAGAGCAGACAACTGAGGAAAAAAAAGCAGAGTCAAGTAGATTCACAGCTCTCTGTGTGGTTTATGTTGGACTCATGCAAAGGATGCAACAGCTGGGAGCATCTCAGTCATGTATTATCGTACTAAAACTTTCAACTATTTCATATACCATTGCATCATTTTAGTTCACAGCAAGAGCAGATTATTAAAGTGTCTGAGAAAAGGTGAAAGTGAAAAAAATTTTTCAATTGGATTATAACTTTTTTCTCTATCCTATGATTAAATGGCTATGGTTAAATAATTAAATGTTAATGCAGTAAAGATTAGTGTGTTTCCTTGTGGTGTGGTTCCCTCTATGTAATTCTGAGTTGCAGTGCAACTCCTTTGGGGTGAAAACGGCATCTTTGTCCTGCTGGGCAGCTCAAGAGACCCAGGCAGCTATGTTCTACAGTGTGCGAAGGAACGGACCGCATGTACATTAGCCATTAGTTTCTACTTCTTTGGGGTATATACTTTCTTTAAGTAAGTACTCATGATTGTTTGAAACCAGCTTTCCTAGTTGTTCTGACTTCTGAAGACTTGACTCAGTAGGCTGGGCCTTAGCTTTCTAGAAGCAGTACAGTACAACTGCTTTCTGCAAAGAGTGCTCAGCTTAATTTTCTGAAGTTACAAGTACATTTGGCAATGTGGTGGCTGTCTGGAATCACCCAGCTCAGACTGCTGTGGAGAACTAGAGCAAAATAGACGGGCAAGTACAACTTGCCCAAGAAACTGGATGTCTGACCAGACTATATTGTTGGTTTACTTTCACATATGCAGTGGATTCACATGCCTGAAATCTGCACACTTACAACTTGTCTAGGATATGAAAATTTTCAGAGTGCTGTTCCTTGCTGGGTCCGTCCAAAATACTGGGGACTGAAATCCTAAAAAAGTGACCAGTCCTCTTATCTTCCTTTTCCCCTTTAGGCAAGATTTCCAGAGAGGAATCAAGATGGGCAAACATACAGTCACCCTTCCTCAGCACATGTTGGATCTGTTGGATCATGTTGGAATCATGTTGGATTCATGCATCTGTTTCTGGCTACTCACCGTAAGGTGTCAGAGAAAGCTTCCATGCCCCATTTGGACAGACTGTAGCCACCCCCTACAAAAGCCATGAGGCCTTTGGCATTAATTAGATTGATGATTCTTCCCTCAGCTTTTTTCAGAAGTGGCAGAAGCTTGAGTGTGATTTCAATCAGTCCCAGCAGGCTAACATCCAGGACTGAACGGAAGTCTTCAATCCTCAGCCAGTCGGTTGGTCCTACAGGTGCTGTTACTTCAGCATTGCTCACCAAGCCAAAAAGCCCTAGGAGGATTGCAAAACCATTTATTTCAGTATATGGCAATATCTTACCCTGGAGTATCATAGGTGCATTGGGAACCAAGGACACAGTCTGCAAAAACTTCAGTGAGTTGAATACAGTTATCTGGAATTTGCTTGGATGATCTACTCTGTACACCTGGTAAAATTTGCTGAAGAGCATAGGTAAAGTATTAATGGAAAACTATTTTGTTTGGAGATGTGGGCCACCATACTGGGCTTTATTATCCAGATCTGCTCAAGTATATAGGCTCCTCATATGCACTTGTATTCTCGTGAAAATCAAATAGTCTGCATAGAAGTGGAGAGACTGATTTTTCTGGTTTGGGGTCTAAAGGTCTGAACCAAATGTGTAGAATTAGTCAATGCTTCTAAAGATACTAGCTTAGCCCTGTGTATTGATAATACTGCTTTACTACCTTTATAAATTACTTGAGGAACTTTAGATAAATAATGACGTTTCCAAAAGTTTGCTGAGGACAGCCTGTGCCTGAGGGGAGAGGCTGAAAGTCCAGTACTCAGTCTCCATAAAGAGTCTCACTGAGGTGAAAGCATTAGCAGTGGTTATCCTGGTTATCCTGAGAACGTGTGGCTTTCTACAAGCTGGGAGCAAGAGCCTACTGGAGGAGGTAAGTGATAATAATTTTGTAAAACTTGCTCTCAATCTCTGAATTCAGGAATGGTCTGGAATACTTATGATGAGGCCAAAAGCCTTTTACAAGCTTTGAGGAGAAAGCAGTGTCTTCTAGTGGTATCTCCTACTGGTAGAAGACACATGTTTTGCTGTTTTAGGTACTGAATTAATTAATGAGCCTATTGAATATTTGGTATTACTGTGTGTTACAACTGGTAGTCACAGTCCTGTGGTGCCCTTTGGTAGTCTTTAGTCTGAGCTGTCAGTGCTGATAAACGTGTATTGCCACAGTCGAAATATATTTACTGCGCAGGTCTTTTTAGCACCCTTTGCCAAACCCATCACTGAAGTCTCATAGGTATCCAAGGGTAAGCTCTTCCTCTTTTGCAGGAGTGCTCAGAGTTGTATGATAGCCAAGTGAGAGCTACCTATGTAACAACTCCAAGAAAACTGGCTGAAATTGCAAGTGTTTAACTGTTACAGTCAGTGCAATTGTTATGTACAATGCAAATGTCAGACTTATTCAGTCATGCAAAAATATACTCTTCCATTTACTACAGGAAGGCTGCAGAGGCCCTCAATTAACCATTTTTAACTGAGTGGGCTGAATTTGTCAAGAAAATTTTCTGGTGCCCATTTGTACCTTCCTTCCACTGACATTCTTCAACTACACCAAAAAGAGTTTAAAAAACACACCTGGGAACGATCTGGTTTTTAATAGACTGAGCAAGTAGACTTTTAGGCACCTTTCACCTCTTGGTGAAAGCAATGGGAAGCATTGCTGGAGAGAATATCTTTGAACTCAGGAATGACAGAACTGAAGAGTGAATGTTTCATCAGTAACATTAAAAATGCCTCTGCAGTGAGCGGAGAGGCAATGGAACTTTTAGCTAGACCAGATTTGGTTAAATTGAATCATCTTTCTGAGAAGTTGCCTTGTCACTTACCTTTGCCAGCTGTCTGTTCAGTCACAAACTCCACAGCCCTGGCAATGCTGTTGGAGTCTGCCACGTTCAGATTCACTGTCTTCAGTGAGAGTGAAGAGCAGGACCGTAGCTCTTGGCTTCCTTTTTCTGTGGTACATGCAGCAATGACACAAAATCCCTTCTTGTCAAGCCATTTAGCCAGTGAGTTTCCAAGTCCACTGTCACAGCCTGTTATGAAGACATGCTTTCCATTCAAGTTTCTCACTCTGTATCTGTCTCTGATGAGCCAGTAAATGGTAAGAGAAAGTATGGAAGCCAAAATTGCTATGCGCAGTGAGTCTGAAAGTGAGAGCTACAAGCAAATAAGTTAACGATGTAGAAGTGCAGTGAAGCAAATGTGCTCAGCCAGCCCCCCAGCTTCCTGAGACACAAATCCTGTAAGGGACTTTGTTTCTGGTTTCAGCCCTTCCAGACCACTGTATGTTAGGGCAGAGCAGGAATAGGAGCTTTGGCACAGTGCGATTAGGATCCATGAATAATACGTGCCTTGACAAAACCTTCCCTATCTTACTTTTCAATAGATTTTCACTGTTTTCCAGCTTTGCTGACCAAATTTTCTACTCAGCCCTGTCCTTTAAGGACATTTCAGACTGAAAGGAATGACCTCATCAGTTCTGAAAGTTCTTTTTTGTGGATGTTGGTCGTTATTTGTGCTGATACCGGAGAAAAAATTCCCCTGGGAAAAAGGATGATTCTCTTTGACCACTTGTATGACGCTACCCAGGCTGCTTTTCTAATCTGTAACATGGAAGCAGAGTGACCCCAAGAACAACCCAAGAGCTGCAGTCGTGGATCTGATGACTAATTTCTTATGTGACTCATGTTGCGTGACAGTGAGTGATTTGTTCTCTGCCCCTTAGACAAGCTAGACTTTGGGGCAGTGCCTGAGTCTTCTGTCACTTCTTGCCTTATTTAGCAGTAATACACAGCACAGCAGAACGTACTGTATAGGAAGTGTGTTTGTATAAAGAAATGTGGAAATGCATGGAGATGTTGCTGTCAAAAACATTTAAAAAAAAAGAAAAAAAAAGTCACTGAGGAAACTCAAGGTTTCCTAACTCTGTTGGGGAGGATACTGGTTGCTTATTACAAGATGTTTTGGTAAATGTAGAATACAGTTCTTGCATCTAAATTATTGATAATTGATTACTAGTTTTCTATTTGTATTTTGGTTTTTACAATCTGACTTCTGTAAGAAAAACACCTGGGATTGCTCTGGTTAGTGTTAGACACTGTGTTTATGTAGCAATAATTGGCACAGATGCTCTGTAAGACAAAAGGCTCTAGGGGATACAGCTGAAAGGGCAGCACTGTGTGTGGAGCCTCCACTGCTCTTCTTTTCCCTGTCAGCCCTGGGCCAGTGTTACTAAGTCTGTAATTCCTAACTGCCTAGTTCTTCCCATGCACTAGTACTTCTTCTCTAGTAACACAGTGACCTGAGCATCGCGGTAGGTTTTGCTCTGCTGGAGCTTTCTGCCACTATGTATTCTGCTAGATGATGTCATTACTGCTGGAAGGAGCCTGGGGTCCGGACCAAGAGAAACAGTTGCCGTTAAAGTTTTCTTTCAAGAAAGTCTGATTCCGTGAATGTACAATGTTATCCAAAATGTCTCATTTGATAATTGTGAAGTTCTACAAAAGCCAAAAAAAGCCACCTGGCTTCAGCGATCATATTGATTTTGAAATAGCTGCGTGGAGTGGCAAACAGTGTGTTTCCAGAGAAAATGTCAGCATGATATTTCAAGAGTATTGATATATCTTCCTAAATATTGAATTTGGATTAATAGTGTAGATTATTGTAATTAGTGTAGATTAATAGAATAGCTAAAGGCAAATTCTACTTTCCATCAAAACTTTTATATTTGCCTGCAAATTGAGAACTTGTGTGTTAGAACTTGGCTTCTCATGCCAAGACAAGTGCCATTATAAAAGCAATTGATTTTAGAGAAAAGCGGCATGACTGCATTGAAAGCCCTCTAAGATCCTTAGATGACTGCAAAGTATAGTATCCCTCTGCTTCTCTGCACTAAAGGAAACTGAAGCACACAGACCCCATATTGAAGGAGGATGTTACTGATTTACTCCCATAGCAAATTTGCTTATGCCAAAGAATTTCAGGCTGGGATGAAGCCTGAGGTCTGTGTGTGCTTTGGATTCCTTCACTCGCCACTGTGCAGGCAGTGCAAAACACAATGAGTCAGTGCTCTGCAATGGGTAGAGTGACCTGCCATGCATGCTGAGGAAGAACTGCCAACGGGAAATTTTGGCACTGTGATTCTTCCCAATGAGCACTCATGTAGCACTCAGTGGAAAGTTTAGACATATCAGGCAGTGCACAGAAAGATCATCCAACATCTCTCCAGAGTCACCGTGCCATAGCTACAAGCCCCCTAGTTTTCAGTTAATTAGTTGAACAAATAAACAGGCACCGAACATCAGATCTCTCACTCTTAGGTGAGCTATTCCTGCATGTGCAGAGCTTTGCAATTTTGTTTCATGGAAAAGGAGCACTTTTTTTTGTATGCTGTGTAAATATGTCAGTGGGATAATTTGGTTTGGTGGTCAACAGATAACTTAAGATTAATATGTCATCTGAAAAAAAATACACCTCCAAACTCTCCTACACAGCATTTTGTAGGGAGATGAATGTAGTCTGGTACAGTGCGTTTTCAGCATGATTGTATCTTCTTTGCATGTCTTGCACTTAATATTTTTACCACAGCATCGTAAAAGCCCCAGGGAAATAAAACCATTTAAAACCTTAGGTTACTGACCCAGTAATTGAAAATTGAAGTAGGGAAAGATTCCACATGTTGGGAAGAGCATTTCTGAGTTTACGTTTTATTCAGACCTTGTAGGTGCTAAGACAAGCAACAATTTGTTAAAATTACTCTAGAAGGGAAGGAACTGCATGTTCTCTTGTCTGTGCTCTAGAAAACAAATGCTTAGCTCTCTTAGATGTCCTGCAAATGCATATAATAGGTACTGCTCACTATAACAATAGACACAAGTTCTACTCACATTCTGGGGAGACATCTGTAAGCTCAATCTATACCTCCAGGTGCTCATGAGTTGCCTTCACCAGTTATTTCCAGTGTCAGAACATAGAAACAGCCCAATTTGCTCATAAACTTGTGCACCAAGACCCGCATTTTGGTTTCAAAAAAAAAATCTCGTAAATTCTGTGTCTGGTGGTGCTTTCCTGATTGACGCACATGAACAGGGCCCTTCTCCCTGCTATTGCTAATGATTTGTGCTGTGGTCTGTCTATTTTAGGGATGTACTTGGTGTTAATCTTCTGGCTATGCTCTATGCCTGCCTCGCCTACCTATGTTGTATAAGCATTGCTGGCTATATATAGTGATTTAAAGAGCCTGGGGGACTGTCAAGACTCATTAAGGAGAACTAATCTACTGAGCTGAAAGGACTGATCTGTGCTTTGTCTTGAAACCAGCAGGAGTCTTTCTGTCGATTTAATAGAGCTTGCTTCAGACCTCTCTCTTTTCTCTTGCATGTGAGTGAGTTATTGTTGTTGTGACTTAATCTTTTAAGATACCTCTTGATGTATGAAAACTTTCAGGGATGAAATTATTTTAACTAGTCCAGGGGCAGTTTTTTGATACTAGGAACAAAACAATTTCAACATTTCTTAAATAAAAGCTCAAATACTACAAACTGTACAAACGGAATCTCTACAGTTTGAATGGGCACAGATGCTAACGTATGATTGCTGGGGGACATGTTTGCTTAGTCTTTGGCCCAGAGTCCAGTAGGCACTACTGATGCAGTTTTGAGTACTACTGCATAAACATGGCAGCAGAATTTCTTTTCCCCATTCTTCATATCTATCCACTCACAGTGCTGTGCAGTGCCTGGTGCTGCAGTAAGAAAGGAGACTTGGGCAAAGACCATTCTCAATAGCAAAATGAATGAATAAGCTTTTTTGTGAAACTTGATACGAAACTAACTGAATGAGTAGGAAATTAAAACTGGGGAAATCAAGTAGAGTTGTAGGATGGAGCTGGAAATGATCTTGCATACACAGTTGAGTGGATGATGGCAATGGCAACCTGTCCCAGACTGGCTGGTGACACCTGGTCTGGCTGGTCCCTGACAAGAGCCGCAGAGTTGTTAGTTCATCCTCTGCATGGTGGGCAGCTCTTCCCCGCCAATTTCTCTCCCTGCTCCCTTTGGCTTGGGCCCATAAATTCTTGTTCTTTTGCCACTCTTTAGTGCCACAAGCTGCGGTACTGGTTGTTACTGTACTTTCAGCACTCTTGGGGCAGTCAGGACGTGTGTGCAGCTTGCTGGAGATGTGAGGTTTCAAGAGGTGGCTGGCAGAGAGTTGTTCTCCAGGACAAGCCTGGCAGGAGTGCCTGAGTAGCCCTGTCTGGCCTGATTCTAATGATAGCCTCTGCAGGGTGGTTGAAATGACCACAGAACAGCACTCCACCAGCATGCAAAGCCTGTCACAGGGAAATGGTGCTCAACTGGTGTCAGGTCAGGGGTCCTGCTATTGTGGGTAGCAATCCTTTGCCATGCAAATGTAGGAGAGAAAAACATAAAAAGAGTTTCTCTTTCTCTACTCTACTGTGGTTTTTTTTCTCAGCAAACTGCTTTTGAACTGCAGAAAGTAATTTCAGAAAGCTGAATAGAACCTGCTTAACATCCCAGAAAACATTAAATGGGGAATTTTCCCAGTAAGTTCCCTTCTTCACAGAGGATCCTCCAACTCTCTCAGAATACAGCATGTGAGGGAGCTTACTGGAAAAGAAATCACATAAGCAAAATGTGAGCTCTATACATAGAGTTTTCTGTTAGCTTGCTATGAGACAGGCTTTCCTCTGCAGGAAAGCAGACAGTCTGATTTCCTATTGATTCCTTAAATGTATTTTGTAATGAAATCCTTGACTTCTAGAAAGGAAAAATGGCCATACTTGAATCATAACATTGGGAAAGGGAATTTGGTTCTCCAGGCAAAAGCAAAAACCTAGAGTTATTCCTGCTGGACAGGCAAAGGTGTTGAAGCACACATTGTGCTGACTCTAACAAGCAAACCAAATCCAGGTTCTGTGGATGCAATCCGTCAGGAAGTTCTGACCTTGTGGACATTATGGGTATTCCCCCATGAGAGGTGCATTCTAGTCCTTAAAAAAATATGTTTAATATTTTTATATGTTTAAAATATGTCCAAATATGTTTTCACCTGCCTCATACAGCCTTGTGAGCAGGTCAGATTTTGCTACTCATAGCAGAGCACACCATAGTTTGCTTCTTTCCAGAAGTCACTGGCTTCTCTTGCTGGCATTTGAGAAGATGAGACATCTGGTCCCAGGAGAGTAAATGTCAGCAGAAACTGGTTCTCCATACAGTGAGAAGTAATACATTAGGCAATAGATACTTTTCCCTGCATTTCTAATTTAAATAATGTATTAACAGCTAGTGTGCCCTGTCTCAAATTCTGTTTGTATTTTCTTACAATGTTAACATTTGCAGGGATAGTGTCTCACAGCAGCTGATAGTATACTTGTGGTCTGGCAGGGACTGAATTAAACCAGCCAAACTTTAATTTCTAAAGATAAAGATCAGAGTAAGTGGTGTCATTTCACAGTTTCTTTGTTTCCCTAATCAATCCTTCTGATTGAATAATCTTGGTGGAGAACAGAGAAAAGGTTTTAGCTTCTAGAAAGCCTCTGTGTGTGTCCCTGTTTGAGACAAAATTCAGAGAAACGTCCGAATTTGAACATCCTCTCTCAGAAGGCAGGTTACAGCCACCCCTCCCCCACCAGGTTTGGGAAAGAAATATTCCTTGGAGGAAAGTGAAAGGGAATAAACTATTTATTTAACAAACACACAGGAAAAGGTTAAAAAAGACAATGTGGAACAAGAAAGCCCAAGGATCAAAAGACAAACACCCCCCAGGCTTGGCAAGTGTCTATTAGACAGGTCCTGAATGGCTGCTTCATCACGGGCTAGCAGAAGAAAGGGATTTGATTTCTATTTGATTTCTAAATAAACAAACAAACAATGATGACAGAAAAAACACATTGAGCACATTGATTATGTCAGCAGATAGAAGTTTTTTCTGTTTGGGAGTTCACTCAAAAACTACATGCCAACATGAATAATTAATCTTTAACTGAGATTTGAATAAATCTTCCTAGACCAAATATGTGTGGCTAGTCATATTGTAGTGCAGGTGCATTTAAGATTAGCTTTTCATATCACAGTATTTCAAAAAAGTCAGAATGATGAGGAGATATAATGCTAATTTGCAAGGTTTTCTCAGTGAGAAATGTACTGCTTCTTTTGAAAAAAATGTCTGGAAGTCGCCTCAACTTTTTGAAAACACTCCTTTCCATAATGCATTTTAATATCAGGAGAAGCTTGCTCCAAATAACTTCTTTCTCTTTCATAATCTTTGCTGGATTACATAATGCAGTTTTGAACAGTCTGGGTTGAACACAACAGACCTTTGCTCCAAAAGCTTTCATATCTCTCCTGAAAAGGCAGCCCAATGATTTAATTGCTTTAGACATTATTATTTATACTGTTGGACTTTTTGCTGTGCTAACACTTTTATTTCTGTCTTTATATGGCACTCAGCACACAAATACTGGAAGGTTTATTCGTGGTTGTGAACTTTCAGCTTGTTATCTATAAATGAAGGAGGGGTGTGAGCTATCTAACCTGCTTCCCAGATTGAGAATGTGCATGCACACTGCTGACAGTGTATTTCAGACCCTAGTTCTCAATGCAGTAGATCATTAGTTATCTGACTTGTCTGAAAGACTAGCTGGCTGCCTAAAAGCAAGTATGAACAGCCAATTACGTATCTTAGGAAATCCTTTCTTTAGGGAAGACCTCTGGCTGATGGTAGGGTTTCTTTTGGCCCCATCTGCTATCTATCAGTCCTGTGGAAGTGTCCTGGTATCTAAAATGGTACTATATATTTTTCTGCACACAAATTGTTACTTGTCTGTGCTACAAGAAGCTGCCATGGTAGTCCCCAGAATTAGTTTGTTGTGTTTTCTAGATCTTTTTAACAATTGTGAAAACTAAGAGAAAACACTTCACGGAAGAAAGCTTACACAGAGGTTACTATCATGCAATAAGTAATGGTATGTATTTTTTTCTGTAGAGGTGGCTGTGAGAAATGTCTAGGTGCACTTTTCATGTTGCAAAGACATCTCAGTTCCCTTGAGCAGAGCTTCCTATGCAATAAGGCCTCAGTGCACACTAAGATGGATTAGCTGTGAGTCTGTAAGAATACCAATTACACTGCAATAATACTTGAGGAAAGCTGGTGAGACCAACAAGCTTTGTACCATTTCAAAGTGGCAGAAGAAGAATTAGTCCAAAGTGGTAATGTTTTCCAAATTTAGGCCAAGTGCCAGAAGTCAGCTGTTGTTCTGCATTACCAGTTTTTACCTAGTACATGAGCCTTAGGAAAGGAACAGAGTGGTCTTTTCTCATAGTAAGTGTTATACCTTAAGCTGTCATTAAATCCTTTTGAAGAAAATTAGCCTCCACTACTAAGTGCTAGGTGACTTAGAACACTGGATGCATTTACTATTTTATTGTAACATTTGTGAGTCTTGCTAACTTCAGTTGGTTCTCTAAATGCTCAGCAGCCATCCACTCTGCAAGCCCTGATGGCCCCATAATTCTGGCATTACTGGCAAGCCCCCAGAGACCTGCAGAGAAATAGAGATCAAAATGAGGAAGCAAATTTTAACCTAATGTGTTAGATTAATTGACCTGGGAGAGACTTCACAGAAAGTCAGTGTGGGACCAAGAAGGCAGTGATGAGAAGGAATTGCTTGAGAATGTCCCTAGTATTCAGCTTTATTCTTAGTGTCCAGGTTTTATTACCGTGCTTTCCATCACCCTTTGCATAGTCTTCACCCTGCTACAGCATTTTGGGCAGGGGTTGGTGTTGGCTTGTTGTGGAAGAAAGGGCAGCAGAGGAAGACCAGGTACAACAAAGAGCAACTATAATGGGTGATAGAAAATGTGTAATCAGTGAAGTGAAGGTAGGGGAAAAACTACTGGATTGATTTGAAAAACATTTCTGAACCCTCAGAAACTGGGAGGAGAGGGAAAAATAAAAAAAATGTAAACTGTCTTGTGTTGGCTCTTAGAGTTCAGTGAATGAATACTTTTGCTGGTCTGACTTTACTCATCGTTTTTTGAGAGGTAAAAAATCGCTTTTGGCCTGAAAGCAAGCACAGTTCAAATAAAAGCAATTTGTCAAGTTATAAGCAATCTTATGAAGAGATGAAAGGCGAAATGGAGATTGGAATTTAACAGTAAGTATAAATGGTACTATGGCACATCCTAACAGACCAGATTGAAAACTCAAATTTAGTAGAATCCACCCAGTAAGATCTTGGGCTTTTGCAAGCTCTACTGCAGTACTGCTCCTACTGAAATCAGTTAGCACTGGGAATGGCAGCACAATCTTGTCTTGCACAACTCGTTGGGTCAGACATATGGGATTTTTCTATTTTTCAGATGATTTTCAAGCAGTATTCCAAAACAGTTACATTCAGATTTGTTCAGTAGCGTGCGTATGTAATTTTTGCTTTTGATAGATTGAGTGATAACCTAGAAGTAATTTATTACATGTATTCGAATTTTAAAACAAAACCACACTTGTTAAGTGGAATTTATTTAATTTGTTCCTGAGCTGGGTAACACAGCATGGGAGATGCTGAGCACTTGTGCCATAACCCAGATAAGCATGTGAGTGCAAACAGTCCCAACAAAGATTCCAGGAACTGTATTTCTATTCTGACAATGATGTATTGATAACCCTGACTTGTTGAGCACATTCCCAAATATTTATCTACTACTAACTAGATGTATAAAATATCCCTCTAGTGAGATCTTCTTCCATGAAAGGTAACAAACACACACTTGTCAAATGTCAAGTAAAATAAGCTGTGAATGTGGCACGGTATTTTCAGGAAAACTCTCCTACCTTTTTTTCCCTTGAGCAGAAATGAGAATTGGTGATATAAGAGTGAGACTGAAGCCAGCAGGCAACATAATGTCAAGCAAAGCAAGCAGGACTCAGAACCTTTCCCATTACTGTGGATACTGAAGTAATGCTACCCAGAAAAATGCTTTATTTTACTAAAACCTTTGGTTGTCAATGCCGAACTCTCAGGAAGGAAGGGAGAAAGTACTGCCTCTTTGCCTCTGAAGCAATAAATTTGCACCACCAGGCTGTGGGAGTTTGCCTATGGTCCCTGAGCACAGGAAGGAGGATGCAGGTTGGAGCACTTCACCTGCTGAACTGAAGCTCAGGCTGTGTGGAAACATCAGTACTTCAAAATATATTTGGGAAGAGCCTGCATATCTGGGATTATATTCCAATTGACTTAATAATTAATTTATAAGTAATTATTGATGATGGATGAAATTATGCTTAGAGAAAAAATTTCAGTTATACTTCTCCGTGAGCGCACTTGGCTGGGAAACCAGGAGATGCCTAATGCAATCAAGTAAAAGAAGTAATTCTAAATAGATTTAAGGGAGTCCAGAACTTTTTAGAGATTGCTTACAGACAATCCATCTCTTGCAGGGCAGGATGCAATGAGGTTGCACTTACTGTGGTCAAATGCTTGTCTGGCTAAGCTTAATTTAAAAGGAAATTGCAACCACTTGACAGAGTTTTTAAGCATAATAATAGGAACAGGATCACTGCTTTTATTTTCTGCTTGTACATCTGCATTCTGCTCTGACATGGGAGGTTCAATATATCTCCATTTTTACTGCAAGCCCTATGGCTGCTTGTGGTGCTTTACGTAAATTCATGTGCTGCTGAAATGCAGCTTTTTGTGCTGGCTGGAAGTTACTCAGCATGGTGTAAAAGTTGCAATTGAGAGAGATGCTAGTTTTTATTGCTTAACTTCCTCTGCAGCATCAGTAGTGAAGAAAGTATGGAAAAGTGATTAGGTAACTGCCTTCCCTGTATTTCAGAGTTCCTTTAGGTCAAGGAAATTTTTCTCTTGGTGTATATATGCATGCAGAACAGACCCAGCCCAGCACAAGGCGGGCTTTCCTTGTCTCGCAAAGCTTATTAAAATTACTGTTTTCTTTAGAATATCCCTTATTGTGCTTGGAGTTACCATACTCCTTTGCTAAAGCCTTCGTTTGCCTCCAGCTATCTTGCAGTCTGAGTAGTCCTTGGCTGTTGCTCATCAGAACCAGGGCCAGGCTTTCTTCTGGAGGCTGTGTGGAGACCTGCCCTCCTTGGCACAGAAGCACTGTTTTCCTGCCACTCCTGCCTGCCTACACCTACCTGTCCTGGGACTTTAGCCATGCCAGAGAGCTACACCTCTGCTAAAGCTTGTGCAGGACCATGGCAGCCACCCAGCGGCCCAGGGTCAGAGACACTTTGAGAATAGTCCCTCTAGATAAGGAGGCAGAACTGTGTTTCATCATACCCTACATCAACTATAAGGTATATTAATAAATCAATATAAACAAAACAGAGTTTTGGCTTGATCTGTAATCTGGTCAATAAATAAAAATATAAACCATTTTAGCTGGACTGAAGGAAAAGGCCTGTTTTTGCCATGACAACAGACACCTCTACAAACATGGGACTTAAACTGATCTCTGTGAACTTTAATCAGTGGGTGGGACTTTATATCAAATTAATAAAATGCTGTAATTACAAGATTATTCAGTTAGAGTGCTTTTCACAGTCTGTTTCTATCTCCAGTCTGCCAGGGAGACTGACAGGTCCAGTCTGTCTGCAGTGGTCCAACTTTGCAATGTAAAGATCTACCTACAATTTTTAAAGAGGCCACAAACTCAAAATGAAAAAAAACCAAAAAACCAAAGGGCTCATCAAGAAAAAACCTATTCTTCTGTGGTTTCTGGGAGAGAGAGTGATACGAGGCATTCCGTGAGAAGCCCTAAAGGCATTTGTTTGATGTCATTCAAGAGTGATTGGGAAAGCTGAGGCACAGGAGAGATGCAGGCTCACATGAACATTCCAGCTTCTGACAGGAACAGATCAGGTGACCTGTAAGGCTGGTCACCCGGAGTATGGGGCAGGCACTCTGAAAGATGTCTTTTTGAAAGAATTTTTTATTTGAACGTGTTGAATTTCCTAATTTTGATATAACAGTTTGCATTTGTTTTTAAAATTTATAGTGTTGTTTTGTTTTGGTTTGTTTGTTCGGATTTTTTTTAGAAATGTTGCTATCTCTGCTATTTTTGTTTTCACAAATATTTGGAATGGAGAAAAACTCCTTACGGATTGCCGGACTTGGATAGGATCAATGGGATAAGTACATGCATGTCCTGCTTCTGGTAATTTCCAATAGCAGATGGTAAGAGGCTAACTATAGAGAAAGGCAAGTTACTGGAGGTAAGTCAGTCCGTGCTGCCTCCCTCCTGGCCTCTCTGCTGCACCCACTTCAGGCAGTATTTTCTAGTTTCAGTATAGTATATCTTTGTGACCAAGAAATGAACATACTATGACTTAGTGTCTCTGATCATGATTTAGACTGCGAAAGAGGAAATAAATTTGTTTCTTTGAGCTAACCTCCCACCTTCAGGTGTCTGTTCCCAGCAAACAGCAACTTGGACTTTTTACTTTTCATAACAAGATAAACGCACCTTCACAGAAACATTCCATTTATGCCCCTAGGTAGTTTCCTGATTTCATTGTAAGGAAAGTGTCTGCTATTCCTCATTTCAGTATTAAGAAATGTAGTTTGATTGGAGGGAAAAAAAAGGCGGAAATGGATTTTTTGTCAAGGTACGGATTTTTGCTTGCACTAAAAATTATATACCCAGCCATCAAAAGAGGAAGCCTTGCTCCCAAGTGTAAAACAGAAGGACACTTGCTAAAGATCTTTGGATAGGACAGTAATTTTTTTTTTAAAGTCATGCTGTGTTGAGGGAAATAATATACATATTCATCTCAGGGGATTGACATAATCCCATTTTTAACAGCATAAATCACAGTCTCCTTGATTTATGAAAGTCCCTACTCTCTGTTGGTTTGGTTCAGTGGCTAATTATTCGTTCTCTGAAGGGCTGACTCTAGCAAGAAAAACTGAGTTTTCCCTTCCCACAACATCCAAAGGAAACAAAGTACAAGAGGACTTGAGAAGATGGAGTAGATTTGGCAAATTTTTCCACTAGCAGCTGTAAAACAGGGAAGGTGGCTCTGTGGGCTTTATATTCTCCTCTTTGCTCTGCACAGATGGATGATTTTTAAGCATAGATTCATTTTTATGGCTGATGTCATGAAGGCAGGTCATAATTTATTAATCTCCAGGATTTTTGTAAGAATGATTTGAGAAAAGCAGAGGTTTACAAGGGAGCAGAGCTCTTTAAAAGGGTTGGGGAAGCCTATGGTCTCAGCTCCAATTCATCACTGCTGTAATCTACTTCCTTAGCAGTTTGAATTAGGCTCTA
The DNA here is from genome assembly GCA_013389985.1 of Dryoscopus gambensis. Taxonomy (NCBI): domain Eukaryota; kingdom Metazoa; phylum Chordata; class Aves; order Passeriformes; family Malaconotidae; genus Dryoscopus; species Dryoscopus gambensis. Next base: position 21,325 of record WEIT01014241.1, read on the forward strand.
TTCACACTTTCTGAATGCTTAAATGAGCAAAGTCTTTAAGTGAGAGTACTGAAACTTTACACTTTGTGTAAAACTAAAATTATATCATCTTTGTCAAGCCAAGTCTTGTCTGAAGATACTTGGTGGCTTTGTGCGCAAGTGCGAACTCTGCTCAAGTACCTTGAAAATCAAAGGCATTTCACTGTCTTTGGCCACAGCTCCTGAAGAAACAGTCAGAGGGGAATGAGATAAAGCAGAGTTCTGCTCCTCATATAATTTTTATTCCAGCTTTTCCACTACCATGAAGGTAACTCCCTGCACTGCAAGTAACTGTTTTTGTCTGGCTCTGTGCTGGGGAGGACTAAATTATTATCACTGTGATTTTATCTCCTGTAGCGTTATTTTCAAGGCTGTGCTGTGTACAGTGGTATAGATGGAGACTTCTTTTTGTTAAAATAGTGGAAGAAGACAGTGGGTTTGCACTTAGTTATGCTGTCAGTGTGAACACAGTAATGATGCTAAACAAGGAAAATTGGATTTCTGGTTAGCTACATGTAATTGTGACACACTTTTGGGCATGGGGCTTTATCATGGGAAGTTTGAGAGCACAGAAGACTTGATGAGAGCTGGCAGTCACTATGATTAACCCACTGTCTTTCTATCTTGTCCTATCAGTCAAGGCCCTCTGTAGTGAGAGCTGATTTCAGAGAGGAACTAAACTGTCTTCGCCATTTCCCTCTAAGATACGTGGTGATATTGTCTGAGGTCATAGCACTGTCCTCATCACTGTCTCTTATTGAAAAATCTATTGTAGGGCTTGACTCCAATGAGAATTCACTACTACTCAGGAGCTTCCAGGCTGTAAAATCTTAATTTCAAAGGAAAAATTGTAAGAAGTTAGAAACCATGTGGAGAGGGGCATGTTAGAAAATGAAGCTAGAAAATAAAGCTTTTGGGCAAGTTTTTAATCTGAATTTAGCTTAATCTCTGAACCAAATATCATGTTATTCAGCTGATATTGCTAGGTACAGCAGGGACAAAAGCGTACACAATTACTGTCTGGCAAATAAAGTTGCTGATAAAATAATGCTATAATAATTCTTCCCATACATTCACTGTGAATTGTTTTCCAGAGAACTGTCTGGTCTCTTCAGCTGTTCTCCAAATGCTCTGACTTTGTTGTGAGATTGCATTAGTCCAATTTAAACACTCTGTTAGATGTCAGTGAACTGAAAACATTGTGGCCGCATGGTTATTGACCCAGGTGCAAGTAGCCAATGCCCAGTTGAAAGATTCAGTTCTGACAAACGGGTTAAAACAATGAAAATATGCTGGAAAATGGTTGGGTGCTTCAGTGGCTAATTGAACAGGGTCCTTGCAATTTGTCTATGATTCTATGATTTTTCACAGCCACAGGTGAGTAACAAATTTATCCTGTTCAATATTTCAGAGTTAACTGATGACACTTTCTAAACTGAAAGGTACTTGCATTTTTTCCTTTGGGACAATTTAGGCTAAATGCTGCTTTTCTGTGCACAGTTAATGTTGTTTTGGGCTCTTAAATTTTTTTTAATGGGATTGTTCAAAGAACAAGACATTCAAGTTCTATTTTGAAGCAATATATGTGTTTCTGCATAAATGGTATCACTTATATGTGAGGAACCTAACTTTAAAGAAACATGAAGGATAGTGCTTTCAGGGCCAATTTTAATTGTTTTTTTTCCTCCCCCGCTCCACTCCCCTTTATGTTAAATAAATACCTGATCAAATAAAGAAGTGGTTTGAAATAGATTTCAGAGGGCTTTGGATCAGGTCCTAATGTTACTTCCTCTACAGGATGTGTTCCTTTGTTCACATTTTTCAAGTATTACTTATTTAAATCTGGATTTTGAATTCCTCAAAGATTTTTGTTTCCCAAAAATTGAGCAACCATACTGTAACTGGCTAGAGTAAGATGCTATTTCACTTGAGTCCAATTTTTGAGGTATTCTCTGCTACTAGGTTGTATTTTGCACACACATGGGTAGATGGGATGATCTATTGCCTTCTATTTTTTCTGATTTCTATTATCTCAATTTTAAATGCCAACATCAGCAACAGTATTTTTCAAGATGTTCTGAGTGATCCCTGCTAAACATTCAGACCCAGAAGGTTATTTTAATAATCTGATACAGCATGCTAATCTGCTATACTAATCTGTCTAATAAGATAATGAATGATGCCTATGGAACAGGACAGTATTTCATGTGTTGAGCTTTAGGAAAAATAGGAATTTTTTTTCCTTTCAGAAGTGTGAGACAATCGTAATTTTTTTGGAAAAGTAACATTATTCCAGATAATTTAGCTCTAGCAAATCTTGGCAGCTAGAATTCTTATTTGAGTCTATCAGTCATTGGGTTTTTTTCCACTTTTCCTGTTACTTAAAACTGTATAAACATTCAGGCTTTAAAAAAAATTTAAAAATTGATAAGCATTTTTAAAAATGAAATAAAAATAATTGAACTATGCTATCTAAATGCTTAATATGCTTAAAATAAGAGATTGTAAGACATTTATACAGAAGTATAATCATGCAAATATTGATACTTAAAGACTGGAAGAAGGTGTAGTAACTATGCCTTGGGATACATTACATTAAACAAAGGTGTGGAGGAAATGACTTGGTTATGAAAAGGCGTATTTTGGGGGTGACTTCTGCAGCACTTTCCTCTGGGTGGATCTTGGATGCTAGGCTTACCTGGCAGACTTTGCCTCACAAAAGCACTTCTTTAACAAAAGATATTAACTTTATCTTTTTATTTCTTTTGATGTATGATACCTGCTCAGCATGTCAGTGTAACTAGTTAGGGACAAAACTGTCCAGAGGAGCAGCTCTGGTAGCCAAGAGCTGTGGAAATGCAGCTGCTGGTGGTGATGATGCAGATATCAGTGTGGCCCTGGGGTTCCCACCGTTCTCCCTCCCTGTGCCCCAGTTGTCCCCTGTCATGGTCCTCCTGGCTGTTGCCACTTGGGACAGTGCAAGGCAGAGGCAGGTCCTGCTGCTCCCTTGTAACTGAGGCAGGATCTGTCCTGTTAATGTCTCAGCCTCTCACCTGCCCTCACAGATGCCACCCTTACAGAGGCAATAGTTCACTTCAGCAGAGCTGTCCCTGGGGACAGGGCTGTTTGCTAGGAGCTGCCAAGCCCCTCAGGGCAGCCTCCACTCAAGGCAGGAGGCACCAAAGCCTCAGAAGCCTTGTGCTCAGGGGTGAGTTGGGCATTCTCAGAGGTGTTTTTCTACTCCAGTTTCACTGAGTCAGTGACATCCATCCTGTTACAACTTGTGCTGTAATCAGTGATATTGTCCTTGGATCATAAGGGCAAAGCAGGAGTTTAGCATAATATTGTTTTATGTTCATGGACAAATGTATGCTGATACTCTTCCTCTCCCCATCCCCACACCCCTTCTCTTTTCAGGACTTTTGATTGAAGTAAATAATCATCATGTCTGACCCAGTTGTTCTGCGTAGTATCAAGAGATTGGGAGAGGATAACTATGCTTTTGACTCGGATGGCAAATGTAAGAAGTTTATTCTTCAGTTACCTCCTTATGTTATAAAGCATGTAAAATAGGCGGTGGGTGGCCTAAGTGAAGCAAGTAGTCTACAGAATACAAAGCAAATATTCTGTGGAATAAATAGTATTACGTGGTACCTGCTGTCATAGGTATGCTGTCCCCAAAACAACTTTTCTGTGAAAAACTACACATAACAATCCCTATTTGTGGACTATCTTTACAGGTTAACTAACAAGTTCAAGGTATCTACATAGGTTTTTACACTCAGTACTTTGTTGTACAAGTAAAAGGCTTTTATTGAAGAAAAAGAACTGGAAAGTGCTGTCATCCATAGTTTCTTCCAGCAAACACTAATATTTGCAGTCATACATATATTAGGCAGAATTCTTATGACCTAATTCTAAGTGAAGATCTGCATTCCCTCTTCTTATCAGAGCTTGTCCTCCTTTATTCCATTTTTTCTTTTCAGTGTGCATTTTTCCATTTTATCAGTCCAAATGCAGCAAGACCCAAGGAGAAACATGAAGAGAAACTGCTAAATATTTTGAGTTCTGTTTGTAAGACCTGAAAAAAGCCAAAAAAAAAAGTGTGTGGGGGGGAGATGTTAAATATTTATACAGATCATAAAGTACCAAGGAGAGCAAACCAGTAGCCCATAATGGAAGCTAAATTGCAAATTAAGGGGAAATGTCCACCTTCTGGGACAGAAAATTGTTCATCTCTTCCAGACACTTACTTTGAACTCCCGAGTTGCTTAGACTTATCTTGCTGGTTTGAGGAGTTGTTTTTTGTCTGCTAGTTTGTTTTACACACTTTTTGCTTTTACTTGTTATGAGATTTTGGCAAAAGACCACCTACTGGCAAAAGAATATTCTTCTTTTGACAGCTGGGGGTTTTTTTTGTCCTATCAAGTGGGTTTGCCTCTGATCTCTTGGTTTCCTTGGAAATACGCTCTGTTTTCTGCCTAATCTGAGGAACAGGTTGTTGAACTGCTTTAACACCTTTTCCAAAGCAGATAAAGCTTTAAAACCTCATTGGGATTCTGCTGATTGATCTCATCTCCAGTGAGGTTTGTTTCAATAACCACCTTTTGTACAAATTAGTAAGGATTAGCTCTCTCTGGATCAACCCTTGAACACCACATCTGTAAGTGTAGTTAAGAGACAGATTTATTTAGGAACTTTTTGAGTGCAATTTTTCATCACTTGACTCTCACGATTTTTCTTCATTGTGTGTTCTTATAATAGCAGTAAACACTCAAATTCTTGCCAATGTTTTTCAGCTTTTCATTGACTCTCTGCTTTTTTCTTTTTTTTTCCCCCCCAAATTGTAAAATTTCTTTCTTAAATGCCTTAATTCCTCTTTCAAAATTTTTATGGCATTCAAAGATAACTAAAGTTTTTTTCCTTCTGGGTTAATAAATTATTTTATCTTCCCTATATGCTTTTCTTTTCTAAGAAAATCACATTCTGTCCTCTTTTTCTACTTTTTCAGTTCTCACAGTGTGAACCGTTACTCATCTATTTTTTTTTCTTTCAAATTAACATAATTCCAAATTCTTCTCCTGCTTAAAAACTGCTGGCACACAGGAGCTGGCCTGCAATTCCTTGCACTCTTGAATAGCATTGGTTTCCCTCTTCAAATTCATAGGTTAGGGATTTTTCACATTTGGAGAGTGCTTGTTTTGCTCTCTAAGTTCAGGACTCAGAGAACTCCTCACTGGGCTCTTGTTTCTCCCATTTTCCTCCCACTAGCCATTTCCTTCATTTCTTGCAGAACACTTTGCATTACCAACCTATAGAGGAAGCTTTCTCTAAACCTTCACTTTTCTGATAAACCTATAAGAATTTTCTAGAAATGGTTTCAAATCACTACTGTTGTTACCTGCTGCCAAACTTCAAAAACCCAGATGTTTCTTCTTTCTTCACAAAAGAAAGGTTTTCTAACACCAAATGATCCTTTGTAATAGTAGTTTTACAAATCAGAACTTTCCTGGAAAATGTCTGGGATTCTTGGGATGCATGTGCCCTTACTGAAATAATATTTTTTTTACCATCCCCAAGTAACAGAGAGCAAAATACAACCACTAGAGTAATTGTTAACTAAAGCCAAATAAAGTTATCTTATTAACCCCAAAAAGGCAATGTCATCAGCTGTTCCTTCAGTCCCAAACTCAGCCTGCTTCCATCTAACATTGTGTTCTTGAGAAATGCAAAACCCTGGAGGTAATGGAAAAGCCTTCTTCCCCTGGGTAGAAAAATGATAAGAGGCAAAATTTGTGGTTGCAGTGACTTCTTTGTACCCTCTGTGAATTGTGATCCAAACTTCCTCTGTGTTTGCTCTGTGAAACAGTCCTGTGCATGCTCAGTATGTGTCTCTAGATGTGAAGAAAGGAAGGCACTGCTTGAAATGCAAACCATGGTTCTGAACTTAATGCTGAACTGGCAAATGCATCATAATTGAGCAAAGTGCGTATGCTAAGTGCCCTTAGGTTATCCAAATTGTGATGTATGTATAAAATGAACTCTGTATTCTCAAGTGATGTACAGCAAGTATTTTCTACATCAGACCTTCTGATGACACTTCTTTGGGGCCCCTGACAACAGAAGCTGTGCTTATTGTGTCTTTCGCAAAATCTCTCAAAAGGGGCCTAAATCCAGACCTTTTCTAGGGACTCAGGAATTGTCCTACAACTTAATTATGTCTTGTAGTGTGATTCCATTTCTCTAAGCTGTGGTTCCTTAGACGATGTCCCAAGAGTAGACACCAGTGTGACCAGTTCATCCTACCCTCCAAGACCACAACTGACCCTCTTCCACAGGATTTGCAGTCTCTTAAGTTGTTGGCAGGCAAGAGTGAAGAGCTACCACTCCTCCTTTCAGGGAGTGAGCATAAGCGTAGTATCCTCAATGAGATGGTGTCCAAGACAACTAGTTGAATATTAGCAAACAGTTTGCAATGAAAATTACTTCTGGCAAATGTCCTGAATAATGTTTTTAGTGTAAACCATGGCCTGGCTATAGGTATTAGTGGGAATACAATGTTTATAACTCAGGAATAATCAGGTCCCATGGAGTTCTAGAGTTTATATTTCACATGTCTACAGAAGATTATGTACTTAAACAATAATCATTAACTAGACTGTGCATTTATTTTCCCTAACAGGTAACAGCTTCAAGAAATCAGAGTAAGTCATCTACATGATTGGAACAATCAATATTTCTAGGAATATTCAAAGAAGTTAATGTCATTGGATCAAATTGATGGATTTTTTTTTTTTAAATAAAAGCTGTTCTCTAGCAGTTGAACTGCCTTATTTGATACAACTGAAAGAGGTAGACCAAAGCAGTCCTAGAAACCTTTAAAAACATAAATGCCAGCAATACAATCTTCCTTCTGAAAATGTTTTTGATATTCAAATTTATCTTTCTTCAGTGCTTTTAGTCTGAGAAATGACTTTTTCAGGAATTTTAATCAACCTTGATTAATTTCTCTTAAAACTTAACTGTGAGATTTCAAAACAAAAGGAATTATCTCAGATACTAAGATGTAAATGTAGAATTCTGAATAGGTAAAAGTTGGGATGATTTAGAGAATTTGACCTTCAGCTATTATCAGAGATCTGATTGAGATTAAGAGCCTTCTCCTTCCTAGAACTTTGGACACCTCTGTAGCAGACTGGACAACATAATGCTGTAATTTGAGCCATCTCTTTCTGACACAGTGTACCCAGTCTGTAGGAGTAACCCCTACAACAGAGAAACTAGACCATCTCTTAGTTTTTCTCATTGTCAGGTTGCCTGTCTAAGAGAACACCAGCCCAGTATTAGAAGTCGACCATGTCTTTCCCCCTTAAAACCCAAGTTCTGTTGGACTTTCACATGTAACACACATACGGTCTATACATACCTGAAGGAAAGCTTACTTTAGGCTTTCTAGGATCTGGTTTATGAAAACAGTTTATGACAAATATAGCTTGAAATAATTTGCTTCATTAAAAACCAAACCAAAGCAACCCACCACAAACAGAATATCCCTACTCATTCATCACTGAATGTACACAGCTGATGATGATTCCTTGCTATGGGAACAAGACCCTTCTCTGTCTTAAAGGATTAACCAACCATTTGGGCAGTAGGTTTTTCTTTACCTGAGCTCAACCCACAATCCACTTTATAGAAACAGTGTTTTGAGGAGCTGCTTATGGAACAAAGTATAAACCTTTAGAGATTTTTAACCTAACCCTCATTCTAGTCTCTGTCTAAAATTTAAAAGAACCATCAAATTACTGGTTCTGAAGAAATCTGAAAGAAACAGCTTGTCTCTCAAAATCCTGGGCAAAATGTCTCAAATAAGATGTAATTTCAGAGAAGTAACCAAGCGAGTAAAAGTAATAATGCAAAATCTTATCCTTTTTGCCAGAAATTTCTATGCATGTGAAGAACCTTTTATAGAGAAGAAATGTGAAAAGTGAGTTAAGTTCAGTTCCTTATACTTTCCATATAAAACAAAATAAGTATTAAAATACTTAATATTATATAATATTATAAAATTTATAATTTTATGTTTTCTGTTGTTGAAGGTCATCAGAGAAGAAAGAAAACAGTGTTCATATTGGCTTCTTTCAGCTGGTAATGAAAGCCATGTCTATAAATATTTGAAGTGTATTGTATTGTGCTGCAGAATAAGTGACAATAACCAATAAGGTTGTTTTGGCGTGTAGCTGTGACTAAGCCAAACTTTTAAGGATTAAATCTTTTGGCCTGAAATCCTACCAATAAAATACAGAGGGAATTCAATAGAACCCCTTGTCATCTTGTCACTTTGGTGTCAAAATTTGTCTGTTAAATACATTATATTTAACCTACAGGTAGATATCCGGAAATGAGGTAAGATGCGCAGCAGGGATCTAGGTGACGTTGGTTCATTCTTTTTTCTGCCAAAAATTTGCTGTGTGATATTTGGCAGATAATTTAGCTCCCTCATGATTGCTCCACGGGTTTGAGAAGATTTGGTAGCAATGGAAACTTATGGATGCACAATACAATATGGCATGAGTTACATCTGGCCTTTGATGTAATTCCATAGGGTGCCTCTAAATTTTAAAATTAATGTAGTCAAGAGTTGTCCAACCCAGCAGCATGCTAAGAGGTCTTATTCTGTTTTGCACATAGTCCAGGCAGTTAGCCTGTAATGCATCCAAACTAGTATGGTCCTGACTGCAGCACTGGGCAAGTGCAGTAACATCCTTGGCACTGTACCTGGCTAAGTCTCTCAGCTCCTGGTTGAGTGGAGAGAACCGTCTGTCCCGACAGAGGGCAAGCAGAGAGTTTTGAATTCTGTAGCCTGTTTTGCACAGATATTTAAGTCCTAAAGTGCAGTTGGTAAACACTGTTTACCTCAGATGTGCTGAGAGATCAGATATCACATATCTTCCCCTTTTCTGTGTTCCCTTTTTTTTTTTTTTTTAATCAGGGGAATTCCTAGAATTTTTATGAGCAAGGTTTGTAAAACAGTGGTAATGTTAAAGCTTTCTTCTGACTTTTTTCTTTTCTTTTTTGTAAAAGAACCTTTTATTTATTTCTCTTTTGTGTTAACTGGTTTTCCCTTTATTTTGTCTTTGTCCTAATTTCCCTTTCCATATGTGCTGTAAATTCCCACCCTTTCTTCTCTTAAACACCTTATAGCACCTACAGAACCTGGAGAGGTTCTTCAGCAGGCTATGATTCCTCTTCACACTCCTGTTTCAAAATGTATAGCATGTGATACTGATATTCTATATGGACAGTTTAATCTATATATTTGTACCTGACTTCACTCTGAGAATCAGACTTCATACAATCGTGCAAAGGTAACTTAAATCACTGTATCTTTGCTGAGCTACCCATGTGAAAGCTCTTTTCTATACTTTGCTTCCAGATTAAGCGTCAATGCACAACTGCCTGGCTCAGCCAATGCATTTCAAACAATGAGAAGTTGCTCCGAGATATTTAATTGGTTTTCTACCACAGCACCTCAGACTTTTGAGAAATCGGCTAACTCTATTCAGAGGCTCTACATAATGCCCTAAGGCTTTTTTCTCCTTTTGCTCTCTCTCTGTCTTCACAGGAAATCTGCAAAGCTGACTATATATATGAATTATAGTTACTGTTCTTAATCTCTTAGCTAGTTTCTGGAATGATGGTAATGTGGAATGATATTGAGCTATTAATGTTATATGATAATACGTTCATTCACATGTTAAAAGGAAGCTCATAATAATTTAAGAGGCTATAATCACAGATGTAATTAGATTAGATTGGACAGAGAGATTTGTCTTCTTTCTATATTGAAGATAATTCTGAAATTTAAAGAGAATTTTCTTTATTTGATCCACCTAATTCATGATTTATCATTATACAACCAGTATGAAGACTGCCTCTCAGCAGAGACCACATTTTTTTCTTCCCTCTTTAGTTTCGATTTTCATCATCTATGGAGATTTTAATGATGATCGCTGGTAGTTTATGTGCTATTGTTCATGGAGTAGCCCAGCCAGCTGTGTTGCTTGTGTTTGGTGCAATGGCAGACACATTTATTGAATATGACATTGAAGTGCAAGAGCTTAAAGACCCAAACAAGACATGTGTAAATAACACCATAGTGTGGATTAATGGTACTATTCATCAGAATGAAAAGAATGCCACAATAAGATGTGGGTAAGTAATGGATATATTTGTTTCTTTCCCATTGTTATCATAGCTTGTCAGAGAATGCATTGCTATTGCAGGTCCTGTTCAGCCTCTAAATCTTACATTTTCTATTCATAAGGTAGGAAAGAGGCATGGTTCTTGTTACACAGTCGTGTTTCTGACCTGGAGATATTATTTGGAGGGACAGAAGGTCAGCTTGGACCTTGGTAGTTGTCAGCAAGAATATTCTTTGATTGTGATTGTTCTGATAACAGATATTTATGTTACATATCTGAGTTCATTAATCTATTTTCTCTGATTACACTGTAGGTCTCTGGTCATTCTGGTCAGAACTTAGTTACCTATAGGTGCTTGCTGACTTCTGAGCAGGTTACCTAAACTTTTGTTACTGAGAGAAATGAGCATTTCTAGAATGCAATTCAGCTTATGGGGGATGTCTGAGGGAGATCAAAAGAACTGCCCCATAGGACTGCCTGTTTCTTTCCATTAAATACAATAAATGGAGTCTAGATAATACATTCAGATACAGATATCTGTTAAGGCCAAATTTGAACCTGTAACCTTTGCTAAGAATCATTTTTCGGTGTATCATTACAAAGGTTTTCTAATCTCTGAGTGACATTTCATTACATACTCAATTGGAATTAAAAGTTACTTGTCTAAAGGTCTCTAAAATTCAGAGCACATGGGAAGCGATTTACATTCTTAGATGCAGGTGACTGGGGCCAAATTATTTTGCTCCAGGCTGTCCAAGCCAGCCTTCGGAGATGGGCTGGCAGTTAGAACACAGGATTTACTACTGATCTCTGCACCTCTTAAGCAGCGACTACACACCAGGCAGGACACATTCATAGAACCATGGAATGCTTTGGCTAGAAGGCACTTTAAGGATCATCTAGTTTCAATCCCCTTGCTATGGACAGGGACACCTTCCACTAGATCTGGTTGCTCAAAGCCTCATTCAAACCGGCCTTGAACACTTCCAGGGATGAAGAATCCACAGCTTCTCTGGATAACCTGTTTCAGTGTCTCACTATCCTCACAGTGAAGAATTTCTTTCTAAAGTAAAGCTGCCCTTTTTCAATTTAAAGCCATTGCCCCTTGTCCTATCCCTCCCTGCCCTTGTAAAACGTCTCTCTCCTGCTTTCTTGTAGACTCCATTAGTGTACTGGAAGGTGCTCTAAAGTCTCCCCACAGCTTTTTTCTTCTCCAGTCTGAGCAACCCCAACTCTCTCAGCCTGCTCCAGCCCTCTCATCATCTTCATGACCTTCCTCTGGACTCGCTCCAGCAGGTCCATGTCCTCCTTATGTTGGGGCCCCCAGAGCTGGATGCAGCTCTCCAGGTGGGGTCTCACCAGAACAGAGTAGAGAGGCAGAGTCCCCTCCATCAATCCGCAGGCCACACTGCTCTGGATGCAGCCCAGGACGTGGTTGGCTTTCTAGGCTGAGAGCACACATTGATAAGTCATGTCAAACTTCGTCCACCAACATCCCCCAGTCCTTCTCCCCAGGGCTGCTCTCAATCCATTCTTCACACAGTCTGTGTCTATTCTTGGCATTGCCCTGACTCAGGTGCAGGACCTTGCACTTGGCCTTGTTGACCTCCATGAGGTTCACACAGTCCCACCTCTCAAGCCTGTCAAAGTCCCTCTGGATGGCATCGCTTCTCTCCAGTGCACCACACAGCTTGGTATCATCAGCAAACCTGCTGAGGCTGCACTTAAACCCTCTGGCCATGTCATTGACAAAGATGTGAAACTGCACTGGTCCCAAGACCAGCCCTTGTGAAACACCTTCTGTCACTGGTCTCCACCTGGACATCGAGCCCTTGACTGCAACTCTTTGTGTGCGACCATCCAGTCAATTCCTGATCCACCGAATGGTCCATCCACCACATCTCTCCAGTTTAGAGACAAGGATGTCATACAGGATAGAATCAAATGCTTTGCGCAAATCCAGGTTGATGATGTCAGTTGCTCTTCCTTCACCCATCAATGCTGTAACCCTATCATAGAAGGCTACCAAATTTTTCAGACAGGAGCTGCCCTTAGTGAAGTCACATTGGCTGTCACCAGTCACCTCCTTGTTTATCAAGTGCTTTGGCACATTTTCTAGGAGGATCTGCTCCATGATCTTAATTATTATGAAAAATTGTACTGGATATCTGTCAGGCACCTGAGTTGTTTCCATGTTGTGTCCATGTTGTGTCCATGTTTTTTGTCAGAGATCAAGTCAGGTGCATAGTATTCCCTTTTGGCTTAAAATTTCAGTGTACAAAATTTTGGGTAAATTAAGTAAAAGCTCCTGTCTGCAGGATGTTTTTTAGAAGTTGTCTAAAGGCATAACCTAAAAGAACTTATTTCAAAGTAGATTAAATGCAAAAGCAGCAATTCAATGCCCTTCACTTATATTAAGAGTAATTTACACTCCTACTTGAGTGAAAAATCAAATTATCTTTTCATATTAGCAAATTTACAGTACAAAGTAATATTTGAATTTACTTTAGCAGCCCTCACTTCTCCCCATAAAATGCAGTTGAAATCTGAATATTATTAGTTGCTATAATGGCACAAAGCAAGCACATTCAATACCTAATGAAAACTCGTTGGGCAGCTCTTCTCTGAAACACCCTCTCACCTGTGCTGTTTCAGAGCATGCACTCTGGGGGGGCTTTCCCAGAGACTGCAGAGCTGCTCCAGGATGGAGGAGCATTTCTTGGTACCTGCCAGCTCCATACCCCTGTGCAACAGGCAGAACAAGGAAACCAGCCACCAGCAATAGCCTCAGTACTGGGAGACGATGCCTCTGTTAGCAAAACAAGCTGACTTTCACCTAGGCTGACTCTAACTTGAGGAAACTCCAGATTAGAAATCTTTGAGAAATTTAAAACAGTATTACTCTCTTCTTTTTTTATTTTTATTTTTTTCGTTTTTCAGGCTGCTGGACATTGAACACGAAATGACCAAGTTTGCAGGATACTATGCAGGAATTGGTTGTGCCATACTTGTGTTAGGATACCTCCAAGTTAGTATTTTGTTTTCTGTTTTGATTTCAAAGTTTAAATCACTAAATAATTAAGTTTATAATAATTATGTTAGTTTTAACTACTCAGCTACTTATTTGAGCAGAACAGATGCTTTCAGTTCTCATTCTATTGCTGAAATATGTTCGCTCTGGCAGTCTGAGAGCTCCTTGGATTTGTGCATGCATATCTTTGTAAAAGGATGAATTTTACCCACACCGCAAGCAATACTTGCTCAAGTGTGGCTACTATGGAATCCACATGCCCTCCAAAAATAACAGCTGAAGGGCATGCAGATTCCCAGTAGGCATCTCAATTGTGTTGAGCCCTGTTTGTATTACAAAGATATTACAGAGCAATATTAATGTAAACCTAATGTTGGAGAAGAATCGTAACCTATGTATTCTGTAGTAATTGTTCAGTCCTTATGACTGAAGTGAGACAAAAGCTTGGACAATTCCTGCATAGTCTGCTGAAGGTTCCATGGCTTTTGAAGCTTTTTTTAATCACGAAAATCACTTATAAATCTCCTTCCTGAAAACTATCCAAGAATTTTGCTGAGGTAGGATGGCTGCCATCTCTGTATTACTTACAGCTGTGGATGGAAAAAATTTTGTCCATATGGCATTCATGTAACAGCATAAGTAATTTAACTTGCCTCTTCTCTCATCCTATCAGAACTGAGACAAATGCTTGATCCAGAGGCTATATAAAAGTGTTGGATTATTTAAAGATCAAAACAACTATTATGTTTGTGTAGCCAGAATATATTTTACCCAAACAGTAATTTTATCAATAGCCTTTCTCATTCTAGCCAAGTTGTTTTTTCTGATTTGCTGGGAGTAGAAAGACTTTTTACTGCAATTTATCAGCTGTTTTGTGCTTTTCCCAGATCTGCTTTTGGGTTATGTCTGCAGCTCGTCAGATACAGAAAATCAGGAAAGCTTATTTCAGGAAAATAATGCGAATGGATATAGGCTGGTTTGACTGTACATCTGTAGGAGAACTGAACACTCGAATTTCTGAGTAAGTAATCTAAAAAACCCATAAGCTGCAGAAAACATTTTGCAGTTCCTTCCAAACACTGCAGAATGCCAAGAATCAGGCATTTGACAAACACCTTTTAGTAGAAATACAGCTATGTTTGTGGGAGCAGCAACCAGACTGATTAGCTCCCCCATCTTTGAACTAAGTACCATAACTGTTAAACCACAATTATTTCCCTTTCATGCCTTGTCTGTCAGTAAATGTGTGTGTGGGAGTTGGATGGCTTTTGGGGTGGGTTTTTTTTTTCTAGTTTGTCCTCTCCTCTCTTCGTCTTTTGTGTCCAGTCCTTTCAGAGTGATCTATAATTTGGCAGCCAGTGCACACCCCCTGAGTCTGGAGATGTTGATTTGAACTCTCTCTTAATTCCCAGAAAGGAAAATTATATTAGGGGCACATTTTGCTTTTGTTAGCTTTTAGAAGGAAAGAGTGAGCCTTGCTTAATTTTCTGTTAAGAAGGATGCAAGCAGGCAACTGCGGGGCAAATGTGCTGACTGTAGATGGCTTCCTGCTCTCAGTCGTGCCGGCGTAATAGTCACATATGCAGAAGATTTTTCTGTAGCTGGAAGGGATTTTATTTTACTCATTGGTTTCTATTACTTTCCATGGTGTTCTTTTTATGAAGAATAAATAGCAAGCTTTAGTCACCGGGAAGAATTTCTTTGGAAAAAGTAGTAATTAATAATGTATTTGTCTAATAAATAACACTTAGTTCCCTTGTTTTTGAACAAGATTGTCCTGTCCCTACAAAAGCTTCCTAACTGCAGAAAACATTCACCAGAAGAAATAGAAACATGTTCTTTTACTCAACACTCTTACAACAGAGGATTGTAATTTCACTTGACTTATCTATAAGCTTACAACTTTGCACTTTAAATTTCAAGGCCACTTGCTACAATTTATTCCAGGAGTTCCCAGTAGTTCTAATCTCAGAGGTGAGGTAGTAGCCAAGAGTGACAGAAGTATAATGATTGTTTTGTTTTAAGACAGTTTTTCTGTGCTGGCAATGCCTAAGAGAGAACAAATGAACTCTAAAGCTGCCCTGGGGCCAAACGATGTCCACTGCTGCACCACTGTCCTCCATATGATAGAACTGTCATGTTTTCTCACTGTCTCTGGTCATAAAGTAGCCCTCGATCTTCCAACTCTCCCTCTCATTTAGAGAACAAAGTACCTAGTAGAGTGGAGAGAGGAACTGGGAGCTGGTGGAAGGTGGAACTAGAAGAGAGTTAGAGCCCTCCTCCCTTTTCCTGCCCCTTCAGCAGGCCAGTATGGTACATTCTCAATGCCCCATGATGTAAGGAATGCTATATCAGCTATGCTGTTTTTCCTTTATCACATAGCTGCATCCAGCTGAGATGTCTCTGCCCCATCCTCAGCTGGAGCATGGTAGTAAGCGCCAGCTAGTGAATGAGTCTGCTGCCAGGACAACTTTTCCTGGGAAAGGACAGTATCTTCTCTGCAGTATTCATACCTAAATGCCTTCTCCATTGCAAAGGCATCAGATTTTCTCGCTGTAGTCCAGGGTCTTTGTACAGGGTGATGGTGAAAGAATAGCGATGAAGGAAGGGCCCTCTCCAGTGAAAAGCAACTAATCCAAATATGGCCAAGACCTGCAACACAAACAAAAGTTATGCTCACCAGTCTTCTGTTGATTTTTGTTGTTGTTGTTGTTTTCCAGTGATGTTAACAAAATTAATGAGGCTATTGCTGACCAAGTAGCAATTTTTATCCAGCGCATAACCACCTTTGTGTGTGGATTCCTACTGGGATTTGTCAGTGGCTGGAAATTGACCTTGGTTATCATTGCAGTCAGCCCTCTGCTTGGGGCTGGAGCAGCTCTCTATGGCTTGGTAAGTGAATTGTGAAAGGTTCATGTTGAGCAATGATGAGCAGGAAAGATCATGCCAGAAAGCTGTGCGGATTGGTGAAGTTGATTACGCCCCTTTAAAGTCAAGAGAGGCAAATTGTGGTCCCAGTAGCACTGAGTGAGGGGGGAGGGGTGGAGGGAGAGGTGTGGTAGAGGGGAAGTGGGCTTTGCTCCCACTCTGTTTATTCTGATTCCCAGAATAATAAGTCCTGCTTCTAAGATGGGAGTGTAAGCACACCTTCTTGTGGGTCCTGTGGATGGGCATTATTGCTGAGATCAGAAGCTGGCCTTTACCTTCTCTATTAATATACAGCTGGTTTAGATGGTTACAAGATACAGGACTTGATTTCTCTCTGTAAATTAGTGACTTTTCTGGGTGATAAGTGTCAGAGATATAAAATGGTTGAAAACAACTACTCAAACTTACCTCAAACAGTCCCTGATTCCAGAAGCTGCTGCACCTTCTCCCAATTTTTCCTGTTCTGCATCTCCATCCACTTCCTACAAACTTACTGCACAGAGGAAGGACAGTGAAAAGGGAGACTGCAGGATACTCTGCCCTCCCACCTTCTCTCCCATCCTCAGCAGGGCGGGGTAGTTCCTCCTCTTCCTCTGCATTCTTGTTAGGTTCAGCCCTCTGGCAATCTCATTTCTTTCACATCAGGAACAGCTTGCTATCATTTTTCTATCCAACCTCTAATGTAACTGTGATGAATCTCTTGTCTTCCAGCTATCCTTTAGCACCTTGTGCTGGCTGCAAGTAGTTGACATGAATAATGACTCATGTGAAGTGGGAGAGCAGAAAGGCGGCAGGGAATGAAATAAAACCCAAAATGCTTTTCCTTCATTTGTGATTTCTTTCTGACCTTATTCCCTTTATGTTTGTGATTTTCTCCCTTTCCATTTTTATTTCTTTATACCCATCTTTTTCCAGTCACATACCTAGTGTTAAGTGTTTTCTCACTATGAGCCTTTCCAGCCCAAGTCTTTTTTTTGCACCATGAAGAAAATAGACCCTAGGTCAATCTGGCCTGGCTTCCTGTCTTCAAAAGGGGCTAATAGATGCGTGGGATAGGGTATTTGAAAAGAGAAAGCAAAGACTGACACATTACACTTTCTAATGATGTCATTCCCAAGTCAATGTGCTATCTCTGTGTAGAATTGTAAATGACTACATTTTCTTCCATTAATTTGAGCTTTTTTTTGGAGTCCAAGTAGGCTTTTGGCATCCAGTGTGCTCTGGGCTGCTGTGTAGGGACCTGTTTGCTATCAGTCCAAAGCACAGTGGTGGGCAACATCTGTTTTTATCCTCCCCCACCACTACAGTTACCTCTTCCTCCTGAAGCTGGGGTCTTGCCACAGTGACTAAAGGGCTGCTCTTGGCACTTAAGCTCCCCCTTCCTCCCACTGTGCACAAACCCTCAGTCTGCAATCTGCTTCAGCCCAGTTAGAGCAGATAGAGGGAGGGAGGGAGGCAGGGAAAGCAGGAGTTGTCAGCTGCTCTTTCTAGCTACTTGGAGCAGAGAGCTGTTGGAAAACATATGCTACAAAGGTGTATGCCCTGGCACTAGAAGACCGAAATCTTCGAGTGTGCAGCATGCCTAATAGAAGTCTGCTTGGGGTGCAGGAGGTGACCCAGTGCAGGGCAGCCAGCACAGAGTAACAGCCAGCATTGCTTACCACTGTCCTTTTCTGTACCTGCAATGCAGGTGTAACCAGCACTGCTTATGCTTTTGTAGGCTGTGGCAAAACTAACAGGCCGAGAATTAAAGGCTTATGCAAAAGCTGGAGCTGTGGCTGATGAAGTGCTTTCATCCATCAGAACAGTGGCTGCTTTTGGTGGGGAGACGAAAGAAGTTGAAAGGTTTGTTTGAACAAACTGTAAGGTTTCTAATTTCTTTTTCCTGAAGCAATAGAATGCTGTAGTACACATCAGATTCATGGCAATTAATCTCTATATTCTACAGCTATGACTATCTATTAGCTTTGAGACTTATATGCATGTATGTTTCAGAAATTTAGGTTTGAAGTAATGTATGCAAAATTAATATATTTTATAATTCAGTCTATCAGTGATATAAAGCATCAGTCATACTATCTTCAGTTCATGCTTACTTGTAGGAACATTCTGTCAAATTTTTTTCTAAACACTGTCTGATATATCACTTTTGCAGCAAATCTGAAAACTCTGAGTACTTTCAAGCTAAGTTGGAGAATTAGGGTCATCAAGACAGGGTTTGATGATGTTTCTGCAAATTTCTCTTAAATTCTATGAAAACATGACATGGCTGGAGGATGTGCCCTGGGGCGTTTGCCAAATTCTCAAATCCTGTGTTACTCTGCTAAAACTCCAAGCCCCATGATGAGGTATCTGCAGTGAGTGTGGGTTTTCTTGTGCTTATTACACTAGAACATACAAGGATTTCATTTCTGGGAGCATTGCTGGTTTCAGCAGTGATCTCTGACTTCAGAGTGATTCTGTATTGACCCTTTGTGTAGACATTCTGCTGAGTCATCAATGGTGCCTCATTTTGTTGGTCTTTTCTCATTTTGAAATTTCTGTCAAATTCATTTAATTCCCTTTTATTTTCCTCTCTTTATACAGATATGATAAGAACCTGGTGTTTGCTCAGCACTGGGGAATTCGAAAAGGAATAATAATGGGATTATTCTCTGGTTACATGTGGTTTATAATTTTTCTAAGTTATGCATTAGCCTTTTGGTATGGCTCTAAACTTGTCCTTGAAGATGAAGAGTATTCACCTGGCACTCTTCTGCAGGTACTCATTTTAGCTTGATGCAACTTTTCTGGACTGTTCTTTAAAATAATAATTCTGGAACACATATCTGTTCTGGTATCTGGTGGCTCAGTGGTAACAAACATTATGTATGTCTTTTAAAGATCATTATTCAGTATACGTATGAGACAACTGGATAAGATTAAAAAGAAAATCCATGTTTATTTTAAAGATTCTGAACATTGCCTACTGTGATCAGAATAATGCTTTCATTTGACAGCCCACTACACAATTATCAGAGGCCTAGAACTAGCTTTCCCATTTTGTGGGTCAGCATGGTGTTTTTTGGATGTTGGCTTCTCTGAAGAGCTTTATGATGAAAAACATTGTGGTAAAGAGACACCTAACCAAAGAAAGTGTTGTCATATTTAATCTCTCATGAACACTTTGTGTTCCTTTGAGAAACCATTTCCTGTTGTTTTGTTTTTACGGAGGACATGTAAACAGGTATACAGATAAAACCACAGCTGGCTTTGGCTCCTGCAGTGTGTACAAAAACTATGCTCACCTGCATGGCACTCGTGCATCCACTTCTGCACAGTAGGTGCTTTAGATACTGCTGGCCTCAATGCTACAAAGCCAACATCTACAGATATTTAGGTTAGTTGCTTAAGCCAGGACTGCCCAAATGGTAGACTCCAGTTCAAACCCAGAACATCTTTTCCTGAACATTAGTAAGTTCTGGGTATTCTGATGAGAAATCTATTTTTGCTCCTTCTCTGCCTGTTGCACACCATGAGAGTTCCCAACTATCTACAGCATGTAGTGCAAACCTTCCTGCTAAATGGAACTTGGCAAATTACCCTGAGAACATTGTAAACCTGGGTCATTCTGTTCAAGGAGGAAGTCGTTTGTACCTTTTCTCAACACCAGTATGAGAGATGCTGTGAGGTATATGAGGTAGTGCTGTGAAGAACAAAGTGAGCAATTTCCTTGCCTTGCACATGATAACTATAGTCCAGTGCTTCCAAATGACAAATGGCAAACAGTGGGGATCTACCCTGTAGCTGAAAAGCTGTAGCTGTCAAGGGAGAGACTCTCCCTTATGCTCCTCTGACTCACAGTTTCCAGTCATTTTTCTTCTACTTCGTATTTTCTACCATATACTCCTAGAATGGCAGGGGGCGGGAAGGGGAATTTGTAGATACAAAACACTGAAATATGCTTTTCCTGCTCTCTCAAAAAGTCATGCAGCAGCCATATTGCATTGAGATATACTAAGTATTGCCTTCCCTTCCTCTTCTGCCAGGGGTACAGAAAATGCTCCTTCATGTTCATGATGGACTGTGACAGGCAAGAACCTCCTTGCTTTGAGACTCACTCAAGCAAGAAAATTAGTTAGTAGTAAAGCTGAGTGTAAATGTATGGCATGATCTCTACATCCCAGGGCAGACATTTGCAGTATACAGTATGTGTTCAGTAGATTCCTCCACTTTAGCTATGGGGATATGCCCAGTAAACATCACTACAGTGCAAAGGAGAACTGAGTCCTGTGTACTGTTATTTCTCAACAGTATTGTTTCCTTATACACTTTGCGCCATTTATCCTGAGTTCTGTCTGTGTTGTATCCAAAAGCTTAGCTGGGACCCTGATTACTTCTTAGCAGAATTTTCAGGCCAAAACAGAGCAAAGAATTACATACCAGACATAACATTCCATGGCTCCTCATGTGCAGGGTGAATGTTCAAACTATCACCCACAACAAAACAACAAAATGGAGCAAAAGCCTACACCAAAGACCTTATCCAACCCTTATAACCTGTTCTGCCAAAACACCTCTGTAACTGAAAAACTAAGGAGAAGTAAAACAGAGTAAATTCTAGGAAAAAACCTGTCAAACAGTGTTCAAAAGCGCACCCCAGTATGGTAGCACTGAGAAGAATAAGCTATACTTACAATACAATGCAGTTTGCTCCCTGCTGTAGAAACAGACAATGAAATAATTTGCATCTGTGTAGTATGTAAGTGCTAAATAAGCCTCCATCTTCTTTATGTTCACCACCTTCCAGTGTCCTGTTCTTTGAAGCCCCTGCCAACATTTTCAGTCTTAGAAGGTTCTTGTCTATATTTAAGAATCTTCATAAAAACCTTTCAGAGAAATGAAGCATTGGCAGCTCTTAGGAAATTTTGAACAAACACTTCTGGTATTTTAGCTGATATGCTACAGCTTCGCTTGCTTCTGATCTGCAAGGCCACACACCAAGGCTGAATTCTTGGACTCAAGCATCCTCTGATATTCAATACTGTATCCAGCTGCCTTTATTGTCTGTCAGTCTTCCCAGGAAGAGCAGATGCTGTGGCACATTTTCTCTCGTGTTGTCCTAGGCTTAGGTAAAAAGGGGATCCTGGGGCTTTCAGATGAGAGTCATTAGTGAGTAACTCTTCATTTTGGTTCTTAGAAAAGAACTTGAAACAGTGAGCACATTGGGTATTTGCTACCTGTAGAATCTGTCCATCCACACTGATGAAATTATCTCACCTCAAAAAGTGGCTTATCCAGTGTTGGTAGCAACCCTTAACAGTTCATTTCTCTCTGAGACAGACAAAAAAATATTCTCTATAGCTGGTACATCCCCCCAGATTATGTTTTGTTAGTACTGGATGAGTCAGGAACTGCAATATACAAAGGTTGTAATACAGGGTTTTAAGCTTCTTTCTATTTTTGCTTACTGGTAAAGGGCATTCCCAAATAATCTACTTCCCCACCAATGTTTTGTTCCAGACCTTGTTTCAAGGAAGAGACACCCAGTCAAACTGAGATGGCTTCAAAATACATCAGTGGCATCTCAGTAAATACCTAGATGCATACTTTTTTAGGCCAAGGCAAATATAAGATGGTTTACTTCAGCCTCAAGCAGAGCTGTGAAAGACAGCAGAAATACCTTCTAAAATGCATTTGATGGCTTTCTTGTTGGCTAATAATGCTCATAGAGTGAATCACTGCAGTTCAGCAGATGCATGAGAAGTCATTAAGATGCTGTAGTTTGGTTTGCCTGTCTAAGCTGTAAACTATAATAAAAATGTGATGTCATAGATTGTTAACTTCTTTTTCCACTTCTTCAGGTTTTCTTTGGTGTTTTAATAGGAGCGTTAAATCTTGGCCAGGCATCTCCCTGTCTGGAAGCCTTTGCCACTGGTCGTGGGGCTGCAACAAACATTTTTGAGACAATAGATAAAGTAAGTAATGCATTTCTAAGCCATGTTACTTTGTAGTGTAAAAATAATTAAATAAGCCCCAAGTGGTACTAGTTTTATCTGCAGTGTAAATAAGGAAAAATGAGTCCAATTAAAGAAAAATTGACTATGCAATAGAAAAGTCTAGTGGGATGCTCAAAGAATGCATTGAACGGATTTCTTAAGTGGCCTGATTCTGAGCTATGAAGCTTTACTTCAGCTACTGCTGCTCCTTGTTCCCGTTTCTCCTTACGTGTAATTACTTATCATTACTGGCCCATGGAAGGTGCACTGGCACGCAGTAATAGGCACTCTGCAACCCAGCTTGCAGCAGCCATCCCACAGCTCCCAGCCTCCAGATGGCATCAAAAGGTGTGGCTCCATTGGCATTAGTGGTGAAGGTGGCCTCTGTCACCTGTCCCAGAGCTACCCTGAGCTAAAGTTGGACCAAATGAGCACAGGCACTGGTCATATAGCAGCCATAAATGTTAATCACAGTACTATCTAGACAGATAGATACTTGAAATAAGATTGTACGAGAGACCCTGAGATGCCACTGACATTTACTGAGGAGGATTCCTTTCTATAGATTTATAAATTTAGTGGTTGGAAAAGTACTGTTGATTTCTTAAAGTATGTATTATCTCTGTTCACTGACAAGCTTTATTGTGCTAAAAACTGTGTAAACACATTAAAATGCTGCTTGTCTTCTACAGAGCGCATAAGGCTATGATAATGCTAAGCAGACTTTTTAGTAACCCTTCAAACTTCTGTAATAACAATAAAACATATACACTTCATAAGCCAAAGCTATAAAATAAACTGAAAATAGACATGAATTAGGGACATGTTTTTCCGAGAAAAAACTTAAAATTATGAACAGAATCACAGCAGATTCTGTTGCAACAGAATCACAAAATTCAAGATAAGGCTGAGTCACATAACCTTAGGGTAAAAAAAGCAAACCAACGTCAGATTTCATCTGTCTAGAGAAAGGGTGACAAAATTAGATCCACCTGCTTGCCATATTTGTAGATCTGTGATTAGACAGTACAAGCACAGCTCTGACCTGGCACGAAACATAGTCATGTTGAGATTCCCATTTGCAGGATCAGTGAAACTTCTGCATAGATCATAGTATCTGAATTTAAGTAAGTCATATTCCTAAAGGGAAACCAGTCTTGTAGCTGTTCTTGTTCTTAACATCTTAGAACATACTCATTTCTCGTTTTACCTTTCCTTTCAATCTGTTAGGCTATATAAAAAAACTCATGTATGTTTCAATTATCAAACATTGATTGCAATTGTTTTAATTTATTGTCTGTATTCCACGCTTCAGAAATCTGTCCTTAAAAAATTTTATTTTTTGTCATTCCTCAAATTTCTCTTAGTTCTATGCTCATGTCTAGCAGTCCGCAATATCCAAGGCCTGTCCAAAACTGTGCAAGACCCAAAGCACTTCACAGGAAAACTTCAGTATTTCAGCTCTTAGGACTGGGTGCGCAAGGATGGATATTTTAATTGCCAGGTGGTGAGGCCTGCAGATTTTCAGCAATGAATTGGTTGTTCAGTGCTGTGAGAATATGTTTATGAATGAGATAGTGCTATTTTATCCCTTAGGAGCTGGCTAAATTAGTTTAGTTAAAATGCCTCACTCAGTCAGCTGCACAGTTCCAGCAAAAACTAGCTGAGTGGTTGGCTGTGGTATTTGCAGTAAGCCTACCATAAGAAGAGGGTGCATCCTTCTTGTCTGTGCTACCCACCAGGGACAACTTCCCCATCGCTCTGGCCGTCAGTTCCATGTCCCTTGCTTGCTATCCCTGGGGCAGAGCCTGCAGCTGGCTCCATGCAGCCAAGTGCTGTTCAAACAGACGTGCCATGGCTTTGTATGGTATTGGGAATATTTATCTACTGCAGTATTGTTGACTGTTTAACAGCAAATAAGTAACCCAATAATTTCATCCTAGAAACCCACCATTGACTGCATGTCAGAAGATGGTTACAAGCTGGATAAAGTACGAGGTGAAATTGAATTTCATAATGTAACATTCAATTATCCATCCAGGCCAGACATAAAGGTAATAATTCATCATCCATCCTGTGAACATGATTATTGTAAACAAGCAAAATATCCTGGTTCTGCCAGCAATTTCTAGATTTTCAGTAGAGATTGCTTTCCAGAAGCTTAGACCCTTTGTTTAAAAGTAGACTGAATAATTCTTCTGTTAAAGGGTTCTTCTGCTTACCATTCTGCTTATTTTACCATTCTGACGTATCCATTGCCATATCAGCATATTCCTTGCCGATGAACATAAACTCCCAGTAATTTCAGGCAAATTCATCTGTGTAGAGCTTCTCTTATAATCAATAATGCCCTTGTATCAATGTGTACAAGATAGAACACAAAGTAATAAACTGAATGGTGCAAGGAGATTTTATAAAACTCTTCCATCGCCTTGGGGATGCACCATGTTACCCATTAAAATGCTAGGAAAGAGACAGGAGTGTAGGCCGTATATCCCACTATTTCTCTACTTGTGTGTTTGAATTGACAAATTCTCCTTGGAAAAGCATAGTATTGGACAAACAAATTAGTGCTATTACTTGTAAAGATGGAAACACGTTGTATCAGATTTTTCTACAGAATTTCACTGTTACATTCTTAATATTTATGCTTTAACATACATTCACAATACATGCACAGTGTTCTTTAAAGGGAATATAATTTACTAAGTTCTCTAGTGTTATTAACTTGACTAATTCTTAATGATGAACATCAGGAACAATGAAAGGTCAAAATCTGCCTGCCTATCATGGAAATGAATGCTCTGCATCTACAATGTCTTCAAATAGTGTAAAAATATGTGGCTTGCTTTATCTTCTTTCTTCATAATAATTTTCTGAGTTTTATAGAATTTCTTTGAATCTTTACTTAAAGATACAGAGTATACTCACTTGGTTGTATGACTGTGGGAGAATAAAAATAGATAGATTCTGATTCTTTTTCTTTTCTTATCCAGATCTTGGAAAACATTAACATGGTGATTAAAGCAGGAGAGACAACAGCCTTTGTTGGAGCTAGTGGAGCTGGAAAAAGTACAACCATACAGCTCATCCAGCGTTTCTATGACCCCACTGATGGCATGGTGAGTGTTCCAGCCTAGAATGTGTTTCTCTGGCCCCAGAAACTTGAAAGAATGGCATGGTTTCTTCTCCAATGTGGGAAGGAAGACTACTAACTCCTTGTCCATTTCTTTCTTCTTTTTTTTCCCAATTATTTTTTAAATGAGTGAAAAATCTTCCTGCACATTTCTTTTATAAGCCTGTGCTTATTAGGTCTTATAAAAACAATTATGTGAAAGAGAAAACTATGGGGAGAAAATAAAAATTCAGTTCTATATCTGTGTAAAAACTATCCCTATAGAAATGACAATTCAAGAGTGACAAATGTTTTCTGGAAAACAGAGTATCGAACCCATAATGCCACTTAAGTATATGCAATTATCATTTAGTAATGGCTTGGCTAAGAATATGAATTACATCTATTTAACATCTCATTCTATTTGTGTGTTCCTATATCAAATAGGAACAGATAATCACACACATGTTGACCTGTATTTGAATATGTAAAAGGCAAAGAAACAAATCACTGTAAGCATACAATAATCACTTTCATGATTACTTTTCACCTGGTTTTATTTCTGATGCCAAGCAGAAATGGGAAACGAAATCAAAGAGCACAACTCCAAGAATCAATACTACGGACATTGCTTTACCACCTTCTATGTCTGAAAGCTGATTTTTATGCTGGTCATGGACACACAGCATCACAGGCCCTTCACTTCCATTGTGTCTTTCTTTGTCTCTGAACTGGAGGGGATATGTCTCTGACTTTTTTCCTATTTTTGTGTCTATGTTCTAATTGTAGATTACTCTGGATGGCCATGACATTCGTTCCCTGAATATCCAGTGGCTGCGCTCACAGATTGGCATTGTTGAACAAGAGCCAGTGCTCTTTGCCACCACGATTGCAGAGAACATTCGCTACGGGCGGGATGAGGCTACCATGGAAGACATAATCGAAGCAGCCAAACAGGCCAATGCTTACAATTTCATCATGGGCTTACCACAGGTATGCTCTGCCTTGGAAAGTGTTTAGCAGAATTTGATAAGAAAAAAGATAATATTTTCGTCCTTTTGTCCCATCTAGCCTGCAACAATTTGTGCTCAAGTGGAAGGGCAGAATATTAATACAGATAGGAGGCAACAAGCTTTCCTTTGACTACAGTTATTTAGGTCTTACTACACGTTATATGCCACCAAGTTACAAAAACAAACAAAAAAAACCCAAAATACAACCCCGAGAAGAATTAGTTCCTCAGGAATCATTTAGACAACATTCAACATCATGGTAATAACCATAGCATGATTTAAAAATTTGTATTTTTCATACAATGGAGATCTGTTTCTGCTCAGGCCAAAAGCAATGTAGAGCTCAGCTCTCACTAGCCAGCAGATGGTACTTGAGCTGTCTGTACTAATGCGCACAAGCTCACCTCCTTGTACGAGCTCTCTAAGCCAGCTGGAGGTTCCTTCTTATCTAGTTTCTTCCCTAATGATGACAGGGCTTCAATCATTCCTCCTTGCAAAGCCCAAAGTGGATACCACCAAGCAATCTAGAATGCTATCTTTTCTAGAACGTTATTTTGCCAAGTAGCTTCTAAAAATGACATGTTACAATAGTGAATGTTATTGACAGGATTCAAGTACTATTAACGAATGTTAGTACATTGTCTTTATCCTCCATCTATGCATTTCGAGGCTTTCAGGAAACTATTCACTGAAAGGCTGTTTAAAGGCCCCTATTTATTCATGGGGGAATAAAAAAGATTTAGCTCTAAGTGAATATACTTATCCTGTCTCTCAATACTCCAGGCTTTATGTGTTTATTTAATTCTCTACTTGAACCCGATGCCACCAGAGTATGGTATCCATGAATAACAGACACAGTGTTCATGAGTCGCAGGTCGTCAGCAGACAAGTCCAGCTCTATGAAAAGTTTGCTTGTGAGTCATCTGATGGAGAGTGGGTGGGTGATCACTCTCCATTTCAGCTTTTGCTGATATAGTTGTTTTGAGCTGAACCAGAACATCTCACCTTTTTAACCAGTGCATACTTTTTGGCGTGGGGCGAAATGATCTTGTACATTATGAAGAAAGATATTTCACCTGTGGCTCTTTGAATCTGCTGCACTAACAATGTTTTTATTTAAAGTGTACTCCAGGGATAAATCTGAAAGACGTTTTACCAATACCTTCACCAGAAGCTTAACAGTCTTTTTTCTTATCTGTTTAATTTTCACTTTTTTTCCTCCACACAGCAATTTGACACTCATGTTGGAGAGGGTGGAAGCCAGATGAGTGGAGGGCAAAAACAGAGGATAGCCATTGCTCGAGCTTTGGTGCGAAACCCCAAAATCCTGCTCCTTGATATGGCTACGTCAGCACTGGATAATGAAAGTGAAGCGACTGTCCAAGAAGCACTTCATAAGGTTTGCTATAGCATAGCAAAAATCAGACTTGAAAGGGCAGAAATTATTTATAATGCACTCTGCAGAGGGTGCTACTGAATTGCAACAAATCAGTAAGAAGCATTTCTTAATAACTGTTTCACATGTACCAGTAGAACCTTGGTATTATGGACTGAGAATAATTTTTTCTTGTACTGGGACATCAGCAGAAATCTATTGCTCCCTTTGCCCAGAAACAGATGCTCCTCTGTGGGCTGTGGATGGAGCTAAAGTCAAAGTCAGCTGAACCCACTAGAAAGACTCCTGTTCATTTGAGGAGCCTTTAGGTGGCACAGCTGGTTCCCAGCATTTCAGTGTGCTGTGCTGGGAGTGGGGCTGTTGTCTCCTTCAGGCTCGCCTCGGCCGCACTGCGATCTCCATCGCTCACCGCCTGTCAGCCATCAAAGCCGCCAACGTCATTGTCGGGTTTGAGCACGGCAGGGCCGTTGAGAGAGGAACTCACGAGGAACTCTTGAAGAGGAAAGGGGTTTATTTCATGTTGGTGACCTTGCAAAGCAAAGGAGACACAGCACCTAACAGAGAAGAAACAGGAAGTAAGTGTTTTGTTTTCTTGTAAAAAATCATGTAAAATCCCACAGACTGCAGATTTTAAAATTTTCTTTTTTCAATAAGGGCTAGTAGCTTCTTTTTTCCTTCTGCTTTTATGGCTAAGATTTATCATTCATAGAAATAATACATTGATAGCCCTGGCCAAAGTGGTTTTGCTGCATTTGCACTGAAAGACCTTCCTAATATAAGTCTGCCCTGAAAAATTAGTTCTGACCTGCACTATCGATCATTTTATAGCTCCACCGAGTGCCAAAAGTCAAGCTCTGCTGCATCTGGAATTCAGGCACATTACACAGTATGCTGAAACCACCCTATTTGTTTTGCTAGAGGCAGATTTGAATAAAAGCTTTTGGAAATTAAAGTCCAATAGAATGATCTGTTGTAGTTTTGTGAAGCATACATTGGATATGATTATCTTGAAATAAGAGAGCAATTGCAGAGCTAAAATAGGTAAAAAGTCTTCAGCAGTCACATCCCAAAGTGAGAATGTCCTTGGGCTAATATTCAGTTAACTTCATCGTGTCAAATACAAATATAAAACTTGTGAAACATGTAGGTTGAATAGCAAGGTTGTATTACACCCCTTGCCTTCTACAAAATATTCCATTTATGACCTGGAGACTATGCACTTTTCTGCAGAGCCACAGTGAACTTAAGTTATATTCAATTTTAGAACTAACTGAAGAGCTCTATATACTCTATTTTGCAGCAGCAGAGAATAATGTGGTTGAGCCAAATCTGGAGAATGTCCAGTCATTCAGGAGGGGAAGCTATCAGGCCAGTTTGCGGTGAGTCTTAAAAATGGTTGTAAGTCTCAATGTTTCCAGACTGCTCTCAGTGTTTCTACTTCATCCCCCTATTCCAAAATCCCAGTAGTGCTAATAAATCACTTTTCTGTGTGCTGTGTAAAAGAGGGTTGAAGGGCTGCAAGCATTTTACTGAGATAGAGTTCACTTGAAAAGAAATAGCTTGAGTAATAATGTTACTGATTGAAGTCCATGGATAAACAGCAAGGCTCTTAATTTTGCTCCTTTCTATCCATACTACCTCCTCTCCAATTTTGATCTCCTCTGTTAACGATCTGGTTTTGATATTACTAACACACAGCCATATTTGTAGTATCTAATGCACTTTCAGTCCAGTCATTTGAAAAATTACTTGCTGTGCAATTACTTGAGAAGTTAATGCAATCTACTAGGACATTTTTATTATGGCTTCTACTTGATGAAAGTTAAAGCATTTTACAGCCAGACTGTCTTGTAGCTAGACACTTACTATTTCTTCCAGGCAAGCCCATGTCAGGCATGTGCAAATGAATACATCTCCTACATCACAGAGTTATGTTTTGTCAGAGAGAGAGGTGGTTTGTTTCAGCATTCTGTTTTGCTGGAGTGAATTACTGGTAGTGGTAACAGGGATTTGACTTGATGTCTTAATAACTTGTGCAAATGTTGTAGGACACACCACAGTTTTACTTAACAAATACACAATACGTGGTACATCTAAGACAATGTCTGAGTGGTGAGAGTGGAGTATGATTTTGAAAAGTATTTGTCCCTGTTGGTGAGATATTTTCTTCCGAAGAAGTTGAGAGAATATATTAAAGAAAGAGAAAGTCTATGGGATTCCTATGAATTGCTTCAGTGCATTAAGTTGATTAAGTTGATACAAAAACTGTACTTGCTTTGCAAGCAATTATTATTTTTACTAAGCTGTGAAGAACAGGCCATTTCTGTTCTCTTTGCAGAGCTTCACTTCGGCAGCGCTCAAGATCCCAGCTCTCTAATATGCTCCCTGACCCTCCATTGTCTATTGGAGGAGATCCTGCAGAGTCTTCCTATCTTATGTCTTCCTATGGAGAAAATGATGGAAAAGCACAAAAGGTCAGGTCCAATAGTTCGTTATGAAATTTTCAACTGAAGAGGTTATATTACTTGTTAATGATCACCTGTAGCCATGTGCTTGTAGCTTAGGAGTTCTTGGTAGGTACATCTTCTTGGCTTGGTCCTTTTCTCTACTTAAACATAACCACAGCTTCAGTTCTTATCTCTGTGTAAACCCTAGGCTGCATTTTGATGGCTGCTATGATTACTGGTCCATATAAAATTTCTAGCACAGAAATTTTGCTATTTTCTATCTACCTGTTGGTAAATTAATATATGTTGTAGATTTAAAAATGTATATTCATTAAAGCTGAATTAAGTGACAAAAAGCAAACTGCTCAGTCTGTGAAATGTAATTCATCAGTGATAAAAATGGCACTGCTTCTTGTTCAGTGAAGAATAAATTCACTTTAATGTAAAAATCATCTGGAGACCTGAGCAGAAAGACACCCTCACTGCAACCTAACCCAGAATCCTTTCACTGTCGGTGTCCTCATGCAATCAACTGGCATAGAAAATAAAGGCCAGCACTCCTTAAAATTACAGAGAATATGTAGGAATATGCACAGTGGGTTTTCAAAGTGCTACACCAATATGCATGGCTGCAGTTGTTCAGTGCAGAGAGCAGCAGTTAGAAGTTACTCTTCTTGCTATTGCCAAGCCTATTCTGTGGATAAATAGAGGGCTTGAGTGCTGTCACTCTGGCACCAGCTCAGAAGAAAGAGAAAATACAAGATGTTTCCACCCACTCCTTCCTGCGTATTTCCAAAAGATAGGTCTTCACAGTGTCTCTTCTGTCTGGTCATTTCTAGTCATATGAATTGAGAGAAATGAGCAGGGCTGAGCACACTAAGTATTACAAAAATTCTGCACAAATCAACTGCAGGATAAGTTATAATTTGATGATGAATATTCTGGCCTTACTGGGCATATAGTCTGAGGACATTTCACAGAAATGAGGCACAATTACCATATAAAAAGCCTGAATCCAGCTATCACTCTGAGATCTCTCTTCTTTTAATTATATCACATACCCATTAATTTGATGCAGTTTGATCAGTGTGGTCACTCACAATACTTAAAATAATACTTAAGAGATTAAGTGAGTGACACAAAAAGCTGCTTGTGAGGAGGGAATTTAAGTTTTGGCACTGGGTATTGCATCACACCTCGTCTGGAGACAGCTGAAAGGGAATAGGCTGAGTTTCAGTGGCAGAAAACCTCAAACTTGTTGTAAATAACCTCTGCAGCTGGAACAATTAGAACTGCAAAAGGTATGACTCTCTCACTTTTTCCCCAGGAATGGTAAAGGTTGTTGTTTATTTAACTCTCTTGTTAAATTAACTTGTCTCATTAGGGCCACCACAAAAGAGCTCCAGATAGCAGCCATCTCTGCCCCTCCTGTCCAAAGCTAGAGCAGCTGTTTGTGAATGAAATTTTAACTAACTAATTTATCTTGCTGTCAAAGGGAGAGCATCACTGGGGGAATGCATTCACTTCGTAAATCCAACCTGTTTTTTTAGGAACCTGTTGTGGAGGAAGATGCCAAGCCCGTACCGTTTACCAGAATTTTGAAGTACAATGCTTCTGAATGGCCATACCTGGTGCTTGGATCTCTGGCAGCAGCTGTGAATGGAGCCGTCAATCCACTCTATGCTCTGTTATTCAGTCAGATTCTTGGGGTATGTTATGGTAACACTTTAAAGAGTATTTTAGCTCTGAAACAGAGGAGACTGAATATATGATGCACAACTTGACATGTTTTGGCAAATCTTTAGATCTCGTCAAGTAAATGGGGTTAACCTTCTTGCCTATAAACAATTATTCAGTGGAGATATTTATATCACTGTCATCACACTTATCATTAGAGCTCTTTGAAGGAGTAGGCTTATCAGCATTTGTCATGTGTTCTTCATTATCTGTTTTGTTCATTTTCCAGGAACTGTTGGGAATGGGTTTCTATATTTGCATACAGTTTATTTTAGATGAGACAAAATGTACCTCACATGCAGGTACAGTGGAGAGAGACACATGCAAAGGTCCTTCTCTGCAGAATTTTATTGTACAGACCTGGGCAAGCCTTTGAGAAAGTTTTGGATCAAATCTAAAAATTACTTCACTTTTTTGTTTACATATTTCAGGCACCTCTTTGCTGCCTGCGCCCTGCAGAATGTCCAAGGAGAGAGACATAATTGTAACTAGGTTCACAGCCACCAGGAAAGAATAGGCTTCCATCAACAGGTTAGAAGCAGGAAGTAGGAATATGCTTAACATTCACTAAAGGATGCAATATTATCAAAATCCACAGCCTCTCTTGAAACTTGTCGAGTTCAGCCATGAGTGTTTACTTCTTCAAAAATTTGCTGTGATAGAAAGAGGATGCTTCCCCTTTTGTATAAAAGCTTCCCGGGGAAATATTTGCCAAGTTGGTGGGAAACCGGAGGGCTTCCTGAAGATATTCAGAGCTGCTCTAACTAGTGCCTAGGAGAGTGTCCTAAATTTTCAAGAATTAGGCTAGAGAAAACCCATCTGTTCATGCTGTGTCTTATTAAGTAAAGTAATGACACATTCATTGGGAATAAAATGGGAACGCCACTGGTTTTTTGTGGTTTCAGTACCCATCTGAGGTAGGATAAAACTTGTGCTTCGCACTCACTCGCTTAGGTCATGGTAGGTACACGTGTGCAAAAATATATGCCCTAAAAGGTAGACAGATATTGGAGGCTGAAAACCTTACAGGCAGGAAAAAGTGAATGAATGAATGAATGAATGAATGAATGAATGAATGCCCCAGCACTTGAGCTACTGGTAGAAAAGGATTCTAAG
>WEIT01014241.1:54656-85104 GCA_013389985.1 Dryoscopus gambensis
TGTTTCATTAATTTAAAATATTTCTGCCTGGTGCCAAGACAGTCAGGCAGATGGAACATACATCTGCTTTCAGATCTGTCCAAATATCTGCAATGTTGTTGTGTCAGACATGTGGGCTTGTACTCTGGGACAAATATGCTGGGGAAGTGAGGGAAAAACCCCCACAGCTATGAAGTGAAAGGATGAATTTAGCTAAGTCTGCCCTGAAGGTTTTCAGAAATTAGTCCCAAAAAGTCAATGAAGAACTGGATAATACTGTGTATGTACTTTTTGAACAAAGTTTTCAGTAGTTTCTTTAACTTATGCTTTGTTTCTCCCTGTGGAATTGTCTCAGAGTATGGATCCTTTCCAGTGAAACTCAGCTGAAAGATGTGCTCTTACTGCTATTGGGCATGGAGTCCATGGCTCCAGATAAAAGATTGTCCACACTAAAACTGCTGAGACTTATATGATCTGAATATGGACACCTCAGCAATAAATCTTTCTTTTTATAAACCTGCTGTTATTGTCCATGCTGCACGTTGACATGATTGGTGTTATTTTTTAAATAAAGAACACAGATTAAAAACATAACTGAGCATGTTAGGATAGCTGCAGAATGGGATATTTCAATTTTACAGGACAGACTTGTAAGGGGAGAAAAATCCTCTGTTTGCAATACCAAGATCTCTTCCTGATGATTGTTATCCACATTTCCTTCTGCAGGACTATAAATTGTTTTTGCTCTCAGTTTAGGGAGAGTATAAGCACATACTTCAGCGCATTCTTTTCTTAAGCCCATTCTTCCTTGAATTTAAAGCTTGCAAGAGGAATCCCATGCTGACCAATAACTGTCTTCATCAGAAATGCTCAAGGTGTGTTGCAGACATTGTAGTTCTCTCAGCCTTTATCTAGGTACAATGGAGAGCCTGGGTACAGGAACTGAGAAGGCCTTTCATAACATATTTCTTGCATAAGAGAAAGCAGGGGAACCACTTTTAATGTGGGTGATGTGGATAGAATATTAACACAAAGGCTCTCAGCATTCTCCCTTTTCTTAAGCACCTTTCATAAGCGTGGATATGAAAGCGTGGATATGTGTTGCCTTTGACTTTCTTGAAATGAAGAATCCTACTTAATCTTGCTCACCATCCAGCCATACAGAAGCAATGGACAAAATTTTCTTTATAACAAACATAAACACTTATTGGGACTCACTGTAATGTCCTAGGGAAAGCATTTATATCTGTTTGCAGTGCTCAGACTTGTGTTTGACATTTATTTGTGGGACTAGAGAGAAAAATTTCAAAATGTGAAAGGAAGAAAGGTTAAGTTCAACCCATGTATGTATGGGGCCATCCCAGTGTTTCTGGATGACTGTGCAGAGACAACACTCAGGACACTTGTGAAAAAGCCATCAGTATCTCTGGAGAGGAGTGTTTTTCATCCCAGTTCACAACTACATATTCACCATGATCCATCATATACTGTGGTTATCATACTCTTTGCTAGTTGTACTCATGAGAACTCCTGTTAATTTCAACAGAGATCTTGCTGATGTGTTCTCACACAGAGAAGTACCACAGCACTGCAATTGCATGACATCAACGTGAACGAATATTCACAATAAGGAGTTGTTAGTTATTCCACTGCTTATGTTTCAGGCCAGCTGTGCTTCTGGCATGTCTGCTACTATGAACCGCACTTTCCCATTCATGTCTAGATATTGCGCGCCATGATGACACAGAGAATACCATCACAATACCACAGCAATTCTAAAATCCAGAATCCTCATAGGACACAGTTTGAGTGCACCTTGTATCTTGTTCTGTCAAAGTATTTAACTAGAATATTTCCCACAGAAAAAAACCCAACAAAATCAAAACAATACAAACAGAACCCCAGCAAACAAAACCGAAACCAAACCAGTGATATTTCTCCTAGATGCATAACTCACAAAGATAGATTAAATCTGCTCAACAGCCTGTTCAATTTGGGATCAAACATGAGTTACTGAATGTATGGTGGATTTCATTATGGGGATAGGAGCAGCAGAGTAAAACATACCTGGTGATTTTTTTCTTTAAAAAGAAGATTCATCGAAGACAGCAATATACTTGCTACAGATAAGACAGCATGGTGTTGGAACAACTTAGCTTGAAACACTAAGGGCTGTTACGATATTATCATTTTGAAATCTGCAGGATTTATTTTGTTGCCAAGGCACTGATGTACAAAGTCAAAATACTTGAAGTGAAATTCCCACTAGAGAACAGCTATTTCTTTTTCTTAGATTCATGCTCTAATTCCTCTCTGTTACTTTGAGGTATGGCTCATTCCAAACAAAAAAATAACATGGGTTGACCTTTTAAGACTAATACTTATTTTCATGTAATTTTTGTATTTTGTAGCTGTAATGAAAATCCCTTCTCTATCTACTGTTAAATAGTTACCTAGAAGAATTTAGGCTCATTTTGATATAGGCAGAAGTTGAATGCATAAGTTATTTTTAATTATACCTTGCAGATAAGATTGAGAGATTGGACAATTTATAGTAATTTTACCTGTGAAATCCAGTGAGAATTAATTTAAGATTAGTGGAGAAGTACAAATGTGAACTTTGACCTCTATCTGGAAGCAGCAGAAATAGTTCAGATAAAGAAATTCAGTTAGGTAAACTCTGATTGAAAGGAATTGCTAAAGGATGAATTTGGACCACTTCTTCAGCAGCAGCCAATAACATTGGCAGGTGTTGAAAAAAGACCAGACATTAAAAAATGAAAATACCATGGAGATTGGTACTGAATGGGGTGGAGGGGCTCCCCTTTAAGCACTAATGCTTTTTCTCAAGTGCCCAGCAGTAAGTTAATGGCTTATATCCACACTCCTTCAGGAAAACAGTAGGTTCCTTTTGGAGCCTGCCTATGGCAATTACAGCATCTGTAAGTGTTGTACAGGGAGTCCCACTGGGTTATAATTATTTACAGACTTTATTCGGTACAGCCCAATAAAGCTGCAACTGGTACAGAGCAGAGAGGAGGTAAGATGCTGCCACACTGCTGCTTTGTTGCTATGCTGTTTATTGCATTGCTATCCTCTGGTTATCATTGTTTACAGTGGGGGGTGAGTGGTTAATTATAATCAGGGATGAGGCCACAAACAGGAGTAGTGTGTGCAGACACTGAGTATATGGAATTTGTTGTTTGCAGGAGTAAAACCCATTATGTTTTAACTCAGGCTCACCTTAGGAAAAATAAGGCATCAGCCCTTTGCAGGGGGTGAGAGAGGGAGAGTTCTGTGTTCTGGCTTTGGTTCTAGGGTGGGTTTCTGCACTTGGCAATTGGGAGTCAAGAAAAAACATCACACACAGCAAAACTGACTTTTCTCTTTATTTCTTTTCAAAGACCTTCTCCATTCTTGATGAAGAAAAACAAAAAAACCAGATCAATGGTGTCTGTGTGCTCTTTGTCTTAGTTGGAGTTCTTTCATTTTTCACACAGTTTCTACAGGTAATAGCAGTCCAATTTAGCAATACATATTTTTGGTTTTGCACCCTTTCTTGGTGAGTATCTCTCTCTGTACAACCTTTATTTATTCTCATGCACCCCAGGGATACACCTTTGCCAAGTCTGGTGAGCTGCTTACAAGACGGTTAAGGAAAATCGGTTTCCAGGCTATGCTGGGGCAAGACATTGGTTGGTTTGATGACCGGAAGAACAGCCCTGGTGCTTTGACTACAAGACTTGCAACAGATGCCTCACAGGTCCAAGGGGTAAGACCTTGCACCTCATGAATCATTTTACTATAAGCACTGATTGAAGGCCTATTTTGGCACGTTGTCACAGAAATTTTCTACCATGCAACCAGCCAGGTCAGTGTAGACCTGTTCTTGGTAAGTCAATTAAGCTACTTCTATTCATCACAGACTGCCACCATGGAACTAATAATATTACATGGTATATCCTAAAAGTACAAATAGGGTCAAACAAGAACACAATAATCAATAAAATACCAACCAACAATGGAATGGGAAGGAGCACCCAGTGCAGAAGTTTGATTTTCTTTTTTTTCTGGAGATGAATTACCTTTTTTGCCACAATGCTTAAGTGTTTATTTCAAAAATACGTCAAAATAGTATGTTACTGACAGTCATTTATAACTATGTTTTCCAGCTCTCAGCATGGTGTTGTACATGTTGTGGCAGTTTTGATCTAAATTGACAACCCACTTGAAAAACCAATCTGCATTATTAGCTGGTGCTCCAGCTGAGAATCCTGCAGCCAGTTTCAGTATTTGGGAAAGTGAGACACTAACTGCATGCATTCTGTTCCTTAGCGGCTGAGGGTTAAATCATGCTGAGCTATATCTGTTACCTATCTGAACTGATCCTTTAGGAGAAGTGAGCCAGATGCCATTTTACTGGGCTCCAATGCAAGCAATTTTCTAGAAACAAGGAAAGAGATGGACAGATTTCTTTTGTTGCAAAAATTGTCATGCTTCAGCTTGACTGAAATCGTAAGTTAGTTTTAAAAAACTGTTAACAGGGGTTTTAGGGAAGAGCTTTCCAAATCCCCTGTCAGCAGCAATTTCTACAGAATCAAAGAAACCAGCTGCAAACCTCACAGGCACTTACTTAGCATCTTTTAATTGAAATAAATAAACTTGTAAACCTCTGACTGAACCATTTAATAGCCTCCTAAGGGACATCTTTGTTCGAAGCACAGGCGGAGCAGTGGCGCACAGCCATCCAAACCACAGCTTGCAGGAGATGAGGGAGACTAGAGCTGCCTGAGCAGCAGTGCCCTGCACCTTTCACTGCTTGACACGGACCTTGCTGCAGGTCAGAGGAGGAGTAGATGATGAGCATTTTGCGCTGCCAAGTTCATACCCTGCAAATGAGTTTGACTGAAAGTCATCAAGGGTATCAAATGTACTTTTCTATTTTAATACATAGCAGTATAGTTCCTATTTAGGGTACTGTTTACTCCTATGAAAGAAAATTACTTTTGAATAAATAAATCAAGTCTATTATAAAGAATAGCATTGTTGAAGTACATAAGGAGCCGGCAAATGCGATCAATAAAGATGATGTCAAAGCTGTATTTAATTCTTTTCCTTAATAACGGGCTAGGCAGAAATACAACTTTGTTTCATCCCTTTTCAGCGATGTTGCTTACTGATTTTAGCACAGCTGAGGCTTTGTTGTTACTAGCTAAGTTAAAAAAGGGTCCTGTTGATAATTTATATCTAGATGGATAAATGTAGAGGCTGAACAATGTATTCAAAGGAATGATTCTCCAGAGAACCAAGGCAACTGATTCCAATAGTTAGATTATCTTTCTCACAATTGGTAGAAACAATCTGAATCCTCAGTGGAAAATCTGGTGGATCAAAGGAATATTGGACATCTGTAGTCCTCCTCTTGGTACAATTACTTGGAAACAGTATATCCAAACTGGCTAAATTCCAGTGCAGTCAGTAGCTGTTAGTGCCTTACGTTATTTTAATATACAGTTTTCTAAGGTTTTGCAGGGAGACTTGTTCAATTTGTTTTTGAAGTATAAGTCAATCATGTCCATTTCTTTTCTTCAAAGGCAACTGGATCGCAGATAGGAATGATTGTCAATTCCTTTACTAACATTGGGGTGGCCATGATCATTGCCTTCTACTTCAGCTGGAAACTGAGTTTGGTAATAATGTGTTTCCTGCCATTTTTGGCTTTATCTGGAGCTGTGCAGGCTAAAATGCTGACAGGATTTGCCTCGCAGGACAAGAAAGCGCTGGAAGCTGCTGGCCGGGTAATGCTGTTTAAAGACTAATTTATATTTGCAGTCACGGGTAGATGAAAAATCAGTCATTAGAAACCATCAGTAATTCAAATGTCATGAAACTGGAAATGCTTTGTGAGTAAGTTGCAACATTTCAGCTTGTCAAACCATTGAAACACCACTGGGAACTCCCTATCTGCAGAAGCACTTGCTGCATGGAACGCAACTGACCTTTCAAAAAGTTATTGGACTGAAGTGGTAGACACAGATCTCTCAGCAGGCCAGTTCACCTTTGTTGGGTTATATTTAAACACACATTTGTTGATGCCCTGTGCTTATGCTGTCCTCAGAAAGCAGTAATACTTGTTCACCTAGAAATACTCACACCTCAGAGTCTGGCACTGAACCACAAATCATTATGTGAATTTTAGAGAAGACAGTTGTTCCTTTGGTGGGTCGTACCAGTTTAAGAATTAAACTCTTAGCCCTTCCCATCTTAATAATTAGGATCTGACCAATTGCCCGCACCCAGAATGGTTAATTATTCACAGAAGTAATTGATCAAAATATTCTCAACAAGGAAAGAAACCTAACTGATGAGTCAAGGCATCAGCTCTTACTCAATAGAGCAACCCAGAGGCTGTGATGAAGAAGAAAATGCTTCAGCAGTTTTGGTGATGACTGTGTCTGATGTTATTTTCTAATTTATTTGCCAGCAGTGCATCCAAATGCTAAAAACACCAAGTTCTTCCAAAGTGATTGCTCATCAGCCATGCTAAACATGGAAAAGCCCAGTCTGCACAATCCAATTCACAGTACCTACTTAATTGCTCCTTCACATTGAATGATAATGCAAGACACTGACTCTTAATTTCAGGGAAAAGAACCCCTGAAATTTGATTTCTGATTGTCTACATTCAGATCTTTTCCTACGTGCTGAAAACATTCATAAGCTGTATACCACACTTGATTCCCAAAGGAATGTGTTACATTATGAATCTACTATCAAAGTCCAAGCAAACTACAGCATTTTAAAGCAATTTCTTAATAAAATTACCTGAGGTTAAAAGGGTAAAATTAGGACCAAACAAGCTGTCAATTTACTTCTGTTGATGAAATTGTGGTACTCTTTTTTTGGGACATAAACCCAAATTCTGACTTGCAATAAATTACAATATGAAGCTTACAATCAATTAAAGTTCCACACAAGTTTCTGTGGGTATTCTCTCATCATTTCCTGTGTTGCATTTTTCTATGTGCATAGGCAAGCATTTGCTTACTCTTTGCCTATGTGCAAGGTAAAAATCTTGGAAATTGCGTCACTGATGATTTATGTGTTCCATCTCATCAGCCTTTTGGACGTCAGAGAGGGAGGGAGGGTAAGCAGGTGAGGAAACTTAGTTAATTCAAGTTATGAAACAAGTTGGGGATAGCACCCCTTTTAACTCTTTCTCTGACTATTGCTAAAAGTAACACAAAACAATTAAACATATTTCATTAATAAATCCATGCAATCAAAGAAGTTCCGAAAACCATCTTTCCTTTTATGGATGGCACATTTATCCATATTATGTGAAATAAATCACAAGTGAGAGCATGTGCCTGCTTGCCTGAGAGTGCTTGCAGTAACAGCTCCAGTGGAGCAGGCAAAGCATTGCTCTTGAGGTTGTCAATAGGTAATTGCTTGTAGGAGAGGTTCTCTTTACAATGGCTGATGTTTGGACCAGTCTGTATCATGTCTGAATGAATTTATATACTACATCAGTGTCCTGAGTTCATGAAAGAATCATGCATTTGTGAGAGCACACTCTACTTTTCCAAGTAAAAATTAGGAGCTTTTAACCGTTTTTTTTTCTTTTTCTCTTCCAGATTGCCAGTGAAGCTCTCTCTAACATCAGAACAGTAGCTGGGATAGGAAAAGAGAAAATGTTTATTGACAATTTTGAGAAGCACCTGGATATGCCCTACAGAGCTGCAATCAAAAAAGCACACGTGTACGGACTCTGCTTTGGCTTTGCCCAGAGCATTGTGTTCATTGCCAACTCCGTCTCTTACCGATACGGGGGGTTTCTCGTTGACGCTGAAGGACTCCATTACAGCTTTGTGTTCAGGTGAGAGCCTGCCCAGAGCCACAAACAGGTTTCTAGAAGTTCTGGTCTCGGTGTGGTGTTCAGTTTCCTGATGGCTTCCCAAGAATCACTGTATCCCCTTTCCCCACAGGGTGATCTCTGCTATTGTCACCAGTGGAACTGCTTTGGGAAAAGCTTCTTCCTATACTCCAAACTATGCCAAAGCCAAAACATCTGCTGCACGCCTTTTTCAACTGGTTGATCGGCTTCCTAAAATCAGTGTTTACAGTGAAAAAGGGGAAAAATGGGTAAGAGTGGAGATGAGTAACTTCTGATGTCAGTCATGGAAGTTGCACTAATGATTTAGGAGTCAGTGAGGATCAGTGCTTTACAAGAAGGTTATGCTGATTGTAAAATTTTTATTTGTCTTTGCTCTTTTGGAAGCAAGCTCTGTACTAGACAGCAAGAGTAGTATAAAGTTGGCCATTAGCAATTTGTCAGTGTAAAACTCCTGTAAATTGGAATGGAACTGATTTGGATGACTCACAGAATCACCAGTTCTTATTTTCTGCTTTACAGTTCACGACAAACCTGATTATTGCTGTTTTATAATGGAGATTTTTCCATTTACATCAGATGGGTGGGGGGTTTTCATGAGGAGACAAAGAATTGTTGAGTCAGACAAAATGAAAATGCCCAGTTTCTGGTGAATTGCAAAGTCAGACCCAGAAAATTGAAATTCTTTATTTTATACACAGTGTCTATACTAAAATTAAAAACTTACCCATTTACAAGGCAATGCCATTTCCAACTGATGCCTCTGACCAGTTGCCATGCCGGGAAGTGTAAGCAGAGAAATAGTGTTATGACTAATAGCTTCACCTCTGGGACAGCCACTCCAGTATGGTTTTTTCCCTTTTACTGAGATAATTTCATAAGCACAAATGTCATATTTTAAGCAAAAGATGCAAGAATGGATCTGAGGAAGAGTTGTTTTGTACTTTACAATTCAGTGTTGAGCTCGAGCTCACTGTAACATCTTTCTCCCTTTTTTTTTTCCACCAGGATGATTTCAAGGGAAGAATTGAATTTCTTAACTGTAAATTCACATACCCTTCTCGGCCTGATATTCAGGTCCTGAAAGGACTCTCTATATCTGTTAAGCCTGGACAGACCTTGGCATTTGTTGGAAGCAGTGGCTGTGGTAAGAGCACCAGTGTCCAGCTTCTGGAGCGTTTCTATGACCCTGAGGAAGGAAGTGTGGTAAGCAAAGAAAATGTGGTTTCTGTGCTGTTGTTTTCAGCAATGCTCCAAGGGCCTTCTGCCTGTGTCCTACTGTGCAGCCTAGCAGTGGTGGCACGTACATGTGCAGCTTGAGGCTTCAGCTCCTTCACAAAAGGACAGATGTGGACTATTTGGACAGTTTCCAAGTACTATCTCAGACATATTCAGACAAGATCAGAATTGTGCATTATGTACAAGATCATGC
The DNA here is from genome assembly GCA_013389985.1 of Dryoscopus gambensis. NCBI lineage: Eukaryota > Metazoa > Chordata > Aves > Passeriformes > Malaconotidae > Dryoscopus > Dryoscopus gambensis. Next base: position 63,962 of record WEIT01014241.1, read on the forward strand.
ATTATGTAGGCCATAGGCATTTGCCTTGGTAGCTTCTGAATGAAACATACATATGTGTGCTGTACATTGTGAGAGCACAAGCAAAATCAAGTCTGAATGGAGCAACAAGGAGCCTAGAACTTGTCTAGGTTTAACTTCCAGTTACTCAATTACTGATAAAAGCTTTTTAAGCTATATGTTTTCCTAATGTAAGTACTTACCCATCTACATTGATTTCTCTTTCTCTGGAAAAAATCTGTGTGGTGATCACTATTTCAGGAAGGCAATAAAGCATGTGCCTAACCTCAAGCAATTAAATAGTTCACTAGGACTTAAAACTGAGCAAATGGTCTAGTGTATTTTGTGGTATGGATCAAAGCCATACCACAAAATACACATAATGCACAAAGGAGTCAAATATAAGCAATTCAACCAATCACTTTAAATCAATTGTGTTTGTGTATTAATGATATGATTACTTAATTTCATTTTGCTATAAACTATTTGGGTGTTGCAAGCTGTTTTGTAATGATGTTTCAAGTTTTCTCCCATTTCCTCGTAGTTAATAGATGGACATGACTCTAAGAACATAAATGTGCAGTTTCTTAGATCAAAAATTGGAATAGTGTCACAGGAGCCTGTGCTATTTGACTGCAGCATTGCTGATAATATCAAATACGGCAGTAACACAAAAGAAGCGACAATGGAAAAAGTCATAGAAGCAGCCCAGAAGGCTCAACTGCACGATTTTGTCATGTCTCTGCCTAACGTAAGTACTTGAAAGGCCTTGGCTGCTCAGTGTTCATTGCAGTTGGAGTTGCTTTGAAACCAGTTAAAGTTACTACCCATGCGCACCTTTTACGTCCTTTTACAGCTGTGACAGTGGGAGCAAAGAGGGTGCCGTGACCATTTTTTGTGTTCCTGAGAGTTTGGGTGTGAGTTGCTACTGAACTCCTACCCAGTAGGCAAATATATAAATCCTGTTCCCAGCTGTGGGAGACTTGCCTTGTGAGTAGGACATGATACTTAGACAAAAATATTTGAAGCTGGCTGCTTATGTACACTTAAGAAGTATTTAAACGCACTGAAAAAATATAAATATAAAAAGAACATATAAGGTACGGATACAATTTAGGCACCCAAATAAAGCACTTTTCTAGAAAGCCTTTAAATCACTTTTAGCCTCTTATCCCAAACCTAGGGCAGGGAGAATTCTTTTTGCCTCAGACAAATCAGCCAACATCTTGCTATCACATTTTTCTTCCAGGCCCATCATTGTGCTGTCTGGGCCTCAGAGCCATGTGCAGACAAAGCATGGCTTGAAAACCTCTCCCCAAACATGTGTGCTGCTCTATTGTGTTTCTGCATTCCCAGGTTCTGCAAGGAGGCAGTGGTGGTCAGCATTCTTGCCTCTCCCCTGCTCTTCCTTTAGGCTGTGTACTGGTGTGTTAACTTACATCTGAATGAAATACTTCTTTTGTAAAATTTTCAGAAATATGAAACTAATGTTGGGGCTCAAGGATCCCAGCTGTCTCGTGGGCAAAAGCAACGCATTGCCATAGCAAGGGCCATCATACGAGACCCTAAAATTTTACTACTGGATGAAGCTACATCTGCCTTAGACACGGAAAGTGAAAAGGTAAATGCACAGTGATAAGCAATAAGGGAAAGTTAACACAATGGCTTACAACATACAATACCTTTTGTGTTCTATAGATATGCCAACGTACTCCATACATGACTGCATTATGATTCAACACTTTCATCTTTAATGATCTTTCCCAAAAGTGCAGGAGGTACAGCTGTAAGAAAAAGTAGCCAGCTCCAAGTGGTCTTAAACCGCCCATGAGAGGCAGCACTTTTTCAGAAATGTGGATACTATTTGCCTGGATTTCAAAGCATTCCGTTGACATTTTGCATGTCAGCAGAGTAAAGGCCTTCCTTAATTTCTACTGCTGTCTATGTTTAGCGGTCCCTTGTTTGTACTGCTGGTAAATAGACTTCATGACCCCGCTAAGCACATCAATATCAGAACCTCTAATTTAGTCTCATTGTCCCTTTTACAAGTGTTGCAAAATACAGTTAATTAATCTGAAGCAATTGGGTTCCTCCAGCTCTGAGCCCTGTTCAATTTGCACATTTTCACTCTGACATTTTGTCTGTTGCCTTTAGACTGTGCAGGCAGCTCTGGATAAAGCCAGAGAAGGGCGCACCTGCATTGTCATTGCCCACCGCTTGTCCACCATCCAGAACGCCGACATCATCGCTGTGATGTCACAAGGACTCGTCATTGAAAGGGGCACTCATGATGAACTGATGGCCATGGAAGGAGCCTACTGGAAGCTCGTTACTACTGGAGCCCCAATTAGCTGAATTACTGTGATTCTAAATTTGAAAGATTTCTGTAAGCAAATACTTTGTGGTAGGAATGTGTGTGTTGGTGCTCCATTGTGCCACAGAGCGCTCTACAATACTGTGAGATCTGTGGAACCCTGAATGGACGTAGCTGTCTGCATCAAGCACACTTGTCCAGCACATGCAAGGGATTAAACACAGCCTGATGCATTCAGGAAGTAGCTTAGCCCACTGATAAGCAAAAAAAGCCTGAAAATGGGAAAGATCTTTTCTTGTGATTTGGGGAGTTGCCACTACCTGCAGTGAGACTGCACAGTCCTGTCATGCCTCAACTAGCAGCCAGGGAAGGCTCTGCTCTGGTGTTCTGGAAACTGCCCTTTTTCTAGGTAGGCTGAATGAGTGAAAACAACGTCACAAATGATGCTGTAGGTCTGAAGGGATCAAATCTGTCCCCATGTTTGGTCTGCAGACCAGACAGCAGAGGCCCTTCCTGTGCATGCAGAAGCCCCACTCTTTCACCCCATTGTACCATACATGTCAGCGGTGCTGTCAGGGAGGCTGGGCTTCCCTGGTGTGCACCTGCAGCACTGGCACAGCTGTACCCCTTCAGCAAACCAGTCAGTACTTACAAAGAAGGCAGCTCCCCAAAAGTAAGGAAAGCAACCAAGGTAAGGAACAGAAGCTGGTGAGGATAATTTCCTAGCCCACCACTCTCCAGCTAACACTCATCACTCTAATCAGCTGTCAAAAAGATTTTTGAATAGGAATAAATGCCCTGGTTAAATTAATGTAAAATTCTACATTTTTACATTTACATAATAGAAGTTATTTAAACCACTTCTACTGAAATGGTGATGGATATGTTCTTTTTTTCAGAAGGTAAGACAATGATGAGTTAAGGTAGAAGAAATAGGCATAATTAGCTCTTTGCATTAAATACAGTTGATAAACAGATCAGCAATGTATTCAAAAATGACAAAGGTCAGGAAGGAGCTTCTTTTGGGAGAAGCTTGTATCCGTCAGTTTATTATAAGATCTACTGCAAGTTTCACTGGAATATGTTATCAGTTGTTGTCTGCAGCATAACAGGACTCTTTCCTTTAGTGACTGGGATCTTGGAGACAAAGCAGATAGAAAGTATAGATTATAGTTTCAATATAAAAATATTGATTTTAAACAACAGAGTATTAACTGGAAAAGTCATTCTCCATATCCTAAAATCTGCACCTGCGCTGGGCAGGTGGGCAGGCAGGTTTCTATTCACTTTATAAGAAGTCACACCACTTCTTATAAAATACTGCAACAGTACTGGTACTTAAATAGAGCTGTAAGGATATAAAGTTTATTAGGATACACCCCTTAATTCCAGGCAGCAAAACCCAATTTCATCTTTTGTACAACTCTATTAACAGAATTACTGTCACATACCCTACTGAACTCACACAGCCAGCACTGAAATGGCTATTTCTCCAAGGAAGTCTGTATTTTAAACCTTAAATGAAAATTAAAAGAAAAAGCTGCATTATTGGCTTTAATCTTTTTAGTCTTTTTATGTTTCAGAGCAATAAGTAGTTTGATGGCTCAGGACTGAGCGACTATCAATAACCTGCAGACATACATATATGATATTTAATTAATATTAGTATTTAAGGCCATAGAAAAAGAATGGCTCTTTATTAAAAATTACAATAACTATATATACTTATTTCATAATTCTTTTTCCTAAAGGACAATACTTTTGTGACCCAAATTAAACCAATAAATTGTATTTTTTTACTGGTTCTTGTGCTCTGGCATTTCTTCTCTTACCCTTCAGCTAAGCACATGAGTATCTTGCAGCAGCCAGCAAGTATTTCTGGGTAATTGGATCATGTCTGTGACAAGGGTTTGCTGTTCAGGATGGAGCTGCTGAGAAGGCCAACTCAAGGACATTTGCCCTGCCTGCACAGGAGCCTGCTGTCTCCCAGCAGGAGCACAGGGCCACAGCCCAAGCTGGGTGGTAGTGCTGCTGCTCTTCAATTTAACATCATCCTGTTTTCAGGCAGCTAGGAAATACTGAGAGCTAAGTGTTGGGAAGTATGTTTCTCCAACAGAATGCACTCACCGTGTACACAAACAGTTGCACATTCTTGGGTGCCACCTCCTGCCACTTTATTCCTACGTGCTGTTGACAAGCACTTGATTATAAAGACCAACGGTACCTGTGCAAAGGGATTGGATTGCAAGTGGCGCTACACGGTATGTCTGGGCACGAGCAACAAGCCCTGATGGAATGCTCAGTGCAGAGCTGGACTGGTCTTGCTGCTGCAGCTCCCTCACAAGTAAAAAGTCCCAGCCCTGGGGCTTGGTGACAATAGTCCCGAACCATTCCAAAGGCATTTGCTTACATCTTTCAAGCCAGACCTGAGTTGTTTGTCTTGCCATTTGGTGTCTCCTGCTGTATGCTTCTCTGCATGGTCCGTGGCAGCTGCATTTTCCAACCACCCTAGTCCTCTGGATAGATATAACCACAATACTGTTTTGGGGTAGCACCTAAGTAACTGCTCTGCAAATACAGCCCCTGCTCCAACTAGACTGCTCTGGGTAGGAATGGGGTGTCTGGGCCCAGAGTCCTTCCACCAAGAAGGCTAAACACGGAATGGGGAGGATAGAAAGAAAAGCTGCATAATAGCAAGAATGTTGTGAACTGAATGTAATGACAACTTGTCAGCTAGTTTGTACGAGGAGCAAGGGACACCTTCACTTCATATAACTCCTGGCTCATGAGAATCTTTCTGCAGAGAGATGGAAGTGCTTCTGGAATAGCATTATCCCAGTGCTATTATAGGCATCTCTAAGACAAGAATAAAAGGTTAAATTTCTCCTGGGAACCTACTAACTGGGAGCAAGGGGATCTGTCACACACTTTCCACCCTCTTTATTACATAGGAAAACCTTAATTCAAAAGGTTTGTGGCCCAAACTAGGCTGAGTAGTTAGCTCATCCTGTAAGTGTGTATGTGCTGTATCTGTTCCAAATATTAACAATATAAAGGACTGCAAAGGCCTGGTGAAATTGCAGCTTAAATGTTTAACAATTTGAACTCTTAGTACAGTCACACAGTCTATTTAAATAAGGTTTGAACTGTGATTTTCAACTGCAATAAATTTACTAAAGCCTGAGTAAGGGACATGCAGGTTAATTTCACTGCAACAACTAAATGCCTGGCTCCTGATTTTCAAATCTAATTCTATCAAAATATGAAGATTATATCTTGACACTTTTTTATCCCACCACTCTGGAAAAGACTAACTCTGTTTGAAGGTTTGGGAGCCCTCTTTCAAGATTCTTCAAGCAGTTGCACAAATCTCTATACCACAATAACTCAGCTGCTCGGAAAGTGTCCTATGGCCATTGCATTAGCAGTCAGTTAATTTCTGAAGTTACTGGTAAAATTACACAAAATATATTCGGGTTTCCCACCAATCTTTGTTGTAGTAATGTTTTAATAGTTGCAGAAAAAATAAGAGATGGTTCAGACAGCAAGCTGTTCTGTGTCCTTTTCCCTGAAGCACTGAAATTACAGAGTGAATTAATAGGACACTCCAAGAAAGTGAGAGCCCATGTCTTCCTGTACAGAGCTTAGAAGGATACTGCAGAAAAGCCAATTGTCATTCTATATTTATGGTTGTGCTTACCCCAGTGGAGGCACCAAGATTCCTTGTCAGTGCTGGGAAACAGAGACTCTTGTGTGATTAGAAGCCTAGAAATATGATATGTACCCATAACTCCCAGTTTAAAATTGCCACTAAATCCAAATCCTGCTTGGAGAGAACCTCAGACAGCTGTGCACAAAGAATCCCCTACTGCTGGCTAGGAGGAGCCAGGAACAGAACAACAGCTCAACCAACCTGCTACAGTTCTGCGATGCCTCTGTAGGTCATCTCACTGGTAGGGAATAACAAAGCACACAGCAACTTGAACACAACTGAAATCTTTGTCATAGCTGTCTTTGTTCTTCATTATTTGTGTCTAGTCCCATTAGCTTAGTAATTTTGCTTAAGGAGTCACAACTATAGAGAAGACTGGTTTCAGGTCAGCTGCTGTGGGGAAAAAAAGTTCAGAGAACCATTACAGATGATATCAGGAGATGCACACAGCAGAATACTCCTCAGACTGTTAAAAGCAGATGTCTAATTTTCTTAAGTCAAGGTAGTCTTACTAGGCTCTTAATTAAGGATGCCTGTTTCAGATTTGCTTCTGCAATTTATATCTTGTTCACTCCCAAAGGCCAACACCAAACTATTCACCTTGTTTACCCAATTAAATAAGATTCTTTCAATTTCAATTATCCCCTACCTAATTGGAAGTCTAGGAGCAATATTATGTTTACATCTTTTAAGCCTTATTGCTGTCAGATCATACACATGCAGCCCTCATTCCACCTATATTATAGCCTTGCATACTAAAGCTATATATATATAGCTTGTATATTAAGTATTATGGGATGGTATCAGCAAAATATTGCTTAAAGATTGTGCACTGAAAGGGAATATACAACAATAGATGCCAAATAATGAATAAAAATGAAAAGTACCCCCCATTTGCCTATTTAGAACATCCATTTTATATAGCAAACATATATTCAACATATTAGTTACTTATATGCTTAGTTAAACAAAGCTGACAAGAACATAAACTTGAAGTGACAGTCTGCAACCATATTTTCAAGATTTACACAACTACTAACAGTGATTCAGGCTTGTGACTCTTGATCTGAGAGACTTAGCAGAGAATTACCTTTGCAAGACAGGAGCATGAACAAATTCTTTGAGGTCATATACTGAGATAATTATTGACAACTTTTTTCATTTGTTGCTCTGTGCAGATGTACAGAACTCAAAGTTTTTTTACACCATATTTATGCATTTTCCCTATCAAAGGTGTGATTTGTATCATTCATGATTTGTGTGACCACTTCCAAAAAGTAAAAATGACAAAAAACACACAGTAATGCAAAAATATATTCTACAGAGTCTAATGGAAATAAACTTCTTTTTCCTTATCTGACCCAATAAGAAGCTGGTTTGCTCAGAAAGCTCAATAAATTAAATCTGAAACCTTGCTTATAACTGTGCTGGCCTTTTTCACAGTGTCTGGGTACAGCTGTACAGTTGTAGGTGGTGTGATACTGTCACACCATTATGTAGCAGTTTAACTCACAGTATCTATATATAAAAAAATGAAATATCGAGTATCACTATGTACAAGTGATGCAGGAAGCATCATCTAGCTAGAGATGGACAGAACTAAAAGACCACCATATAGCTAAATAAAGCTGGTTGATTATACTTTAAAACTTTGTTATGACCCAGAGTATTGGGCCATTTCTAACCACACTGCAGTGCGCTTGCAATATTTCTAGGAATAAAATCAGCAACTAATATTTCTGAGCTGCCAAAGTCATTCTTGAGAGTACTGATTTTGGATGTACTGGTTACTTACCAGGAGTATGTCAAAGATGCAGTGGCATCCCCTTGGTTAAAATGAGTTAGCGAAACTGCCTTTGCAGAGGGTTCTTAAACAGTTCACATCCCCACTTCGCTAACCATTTTGAAACTTTACCTAATTAAGTTTCTTTTCAGTTGTCCTCATTAACGAGTGGACACAGTATGGAACCAAGGCAACTACAGTCAGAGGCATAGCTGCGCTCTTACAAAAAGAGAGAACGTAGAACAAATACTCAGTATGAGTAGGTATCTTAACAAAATTATACAGCTGCAGTGTAGCTAAAGAAGCAGCTATACACAATATGCGGAAACTTATCTTGCAGCTATTTTTACCTTTGCAGCTTGTGATGAACATTTCAGAATTAATTCCAAGACCTAAACCAAAGAGTGCACCTAAGTTCCTCACCAGTCCAGCAAATGGAGTTGTGTCAATGTTTATCCAGTCTGGGTTGGCACACCACTTCTTGGCCTTTGGAACAGACCATAGCAAGTCAATATCAAGAAGCTTGAGGGATAGATAAAAGCCAAGGGCAAAGATGAAAAGAAACAAGTTTGTCTTGATGTACATTCTCAAGCTTGCTGTCTGAATAGCAGGGGTATGCTCAAATGCTTCTGCCACAAGAATGCCTGTGAATTAGAAACTCAGTGTTACAGGGAACAACACACTTGTACTTTGAAGCAGCATTTTCTACAGTGTCCTTGTAGAATTTGACTTTTGAAAACAGAAGAATTTATCCATGTAACAAATACCTATGTGTGTATATATATATACACACACACACATACATATACACACACACAATTTAACACTTCTGCAATACATTAAAAAACCCTTTCCTCCCACTCAAAACTACCACTTTGGAAAAAAACCCTAAATACCAAGCACTACATAGTTTTGATATGAGGCATACCTTAAGGCCTGACTGCATCTCCCAGATGACAACCTATCAAATATTAGATGTAAACTGGAACATTCCTTTTCCAAAAGTCCCTCACTCAAAGACTGGCTCCAGCAATGCAGAATTCAACACCAGTTCCCACACAGGCTTTGAGTGTTGAAGGAAAAGACACAGAACACACTTATCTTCTCTTGTACTCATTTTATCCTGGTTGTGAAGAGGGAAAGCTGTTAGCCAGGGCTGCCCAGGCTGCACTGCATCCATGAAAGAGAACATGAGCAGGAAGCCCCTGCTCAATGCACTGGTCACCCTCCTTAAAATCAGATAGATACTAGAGATACTGCTCATAGTTTGAAATATGCTTAAGTAACTCTGAAAAATGTATTTTAGCACCTTAAATCACCCAGGGGAGTTTGTCCTGCTATTTACTTTTTCTCTATTTTGCCCCAGGTTTCATTGGTCCACATTTCACACATGCTAGTTTGCACCTGGACACCATTTGAAGTGACCCAAATAGCTTCCTCCTGAGAAGAAAGGTCAGAGCCACGTAGAAGCAACTTCCTCTCCAATCTTTTCCACACAGGCAGCACAGTTAAAGATCAGACACAGCCAGTACAAAGCAGGCAGAGCTAGTCTGAGGCAGTGTGGACCCAGGACAGTCAGCATCAACCGGCAGGTGGACAAGGGCTCGCTCCTTTTGCCGTGTGAATGACGTAGGCAACAGGTACATTCTACCTCACAATTTTTACCTTTAGACTATTATCAAATCCCTGATTTTCCAGAGAGTTAAGAGCACCACTGGGGCTGCAAGATTAGTAGAACTACTGAAAATCTCTTATCTTCTCTCAATTAAAAAAAAAAAAATTGCATACAGGTTAAAAAGAAAAGAAAAAAAAAAGCAGCGTTACCAGCAAATACTCCAAGAACAACTTGATGCGGGAAATGTGTTGCTATGAATACTCTTGAGATGCACACACTGATCTGGATAATCCAAAAAATACTCCAGAGGAATGACCATGTTAGTCTAAGAGGGAAAAGGAAGATGCTTAAAAATTAAGACAAGCTATTTCATCTACTTACTTACCCCAAGCCCCATCATGTAAGGCTCATACTTTTACCAGGCAGAGGTTTACTAAGTAGAGCAGTTTAGAATCAGACGATTAAAAACTAGCAGTCAGCACTAAAACATCAAGAGTGGTTATAGGAACAGACCTCAGAAGTTTCAGGTTCCAGACACCTCTGTGGTTTAAGGAATGAAAGCCATCAGTGGCAGGTTAAATTAGCACTAATACCTTAAACATATTTCTCATCGCGAAGTCATAGCTGTATGCAAAAGTTCAATTATTTCATTACAAAATTCACATAGTGTGGGAACAACCTTGTTAGCCTTGGAAAGAACAGCCACCAAAGCAATTGCAGGACTTTCCCACAGAGCTGAGCAACACATTACAGTGAATTTCATCAACATTATGTGCACTTGTTTTAAAATGGGCTAAGAAGGATGACCATCAAAGCAGTAAATTTATGTGCTAACCAAAAAAATCCAATACAGAGTGACAATTAATAGAATTAAAAATTTCCAGCACTGAAGATTTCACACAACTTTTAATATAACTGATTCCAAGATATTGTATGCAATGTCCGTAAGTTGATAAATACCAGCCTATACAAACAGATAAATCCTCTTAATATAGTTTTTCTTCAGCTGAACTAGACCATAATAAAGGGTTGTTGGTTTTTTTTACAAGATAGAACAGACTGTGAATACTTGTTTAAATTAACTCCATTAAAAACATAGAACATCTATTAAAAAATATCTGAATATAATAAATTGGAATCATGGAAAGACACTGACCTGTGAAGGGTAACAGCTGATTTATCTTTCCATCTAACTGTGTAGCTAAGTACTGCTGTGACCATTACATACCAGACGCAGGATGATCCCATGGCATGTCCAGATGGGCTTCCTAGTAAAAATAAAAAGAAAATATTCAACTTAAGGATGATGACTGTGACATTTGGCATACAGAAAATGTATACTGGCAGTTACTCAGGCACCTAATAATTTAGAAAGGAAATGGCTAACAAAGACTGAAAGAATGTCAACTGCTTCTCAAAAGTTAATTTTTGCCATATGAATTTTTCAGAAAGTTCATCTATAGGGAATCCATAATATTGTCTGAAATCAAAAAGGTAACAGCTTAATCATCTTATATTGGTGTGAGGTGGAATCTTGATTGGAAAACACAGTATTTTCCCATTACTTTGATTTAGGGCTGTCTGGGGCTGTCTTAGAGCTGTAGTGTGGAATGCAGAAGTTATATATGAGGATCACATGAGAAAAGTTTTGAATGAGCATCCCCATAATTAAGATGGGGAAAATTAAGAGAAGCAACAGAGATTCAGCTCTTTGTAACATTCTAAAGTAAACTACCAGTATAACTTTAGATAGCGCTTCCAAACTGCTTTTTATCTGCTTCCGCAATTACCATGGTGTTAACGATTGTGAGCTGTGTCTCATTAGCAATATTACAATCCAGGTATTAACATTTTGGGTAGTCTCCTAATAAATTTAGAAATTTATCTGAAGCATGGAAAAACCATCTTTATGCTTTACTTTGATTCATTTCATAAATTTTGAGGTGCTGTACAATATTAACTGGATTAAAAACAGATTGTCAGTGACATTGGCACGTGAAATGACGCTCTAATCGCTGTATCCACAGTAGTCTATAACAGGGAACGCTCTCTCATACAGAGAACAACAGTGACTTCTTTTTAGTCCAGGTTATAATAATATATGTGCAATTTGTTTTAATTTAAAAGAGAAAACTTTAATTTTACTGGAAGCAATATGAAGGCACAGAGAAGTTCCGACAACTGAAAATCACCAAAAAAACAAGGTACACTGGCATGATGCAAGGGAAGCGATTCCTAAAATTACTCTGTCACTTTATTTCCCCTGTTCACCAGATTTACATTCAACAAATCAAAATAGGGAAAGAGAAAATTAGATCATTGGAATCTGTAAATCCTGGACCTTTACATCTTGGCTTTCTGTGGAAACAAAAGGGAAGGGACAGGGTTATTTCACTGTCAGAAGAAATATTTTGGCTAAAGAATGTGTTATGATCCAGCACTATCTAGTAATATGTAGAGTAAAAGAATATTTCAGTGAAGTAGCAAAGCAGAAATGTCTAGGCAGGACAAGCACAATGATTTCTGACTCCCTGAATCCATTTTTTGTTATTCTGCTTGGCAATACATTTAAAGTCACTCTACCAGCTCTTGTTAATTTCCTAACAGATGTGCACTCCTAAACCTCACAACAGAACAAATGTCACTGATAAGGAAACAGTAATGTTGTATGTCAGCACTGGACATGTCAGCATTCTCTTTGTTGTCATCTAGGAAAACGTCATCTAGGAATAACATTTCATAGCTCACCTGCAAATTACCTACTAGAAATAGCATAAATTCCACCCTAAGGTTTATGTTCTTAAAGCCTTACAAACACCAGAAAAAAAATGGCTGCAGGGTTTTAGTTCAGTTAATTTCAGAAGTACAAACCAAATTCAGGTCCTAAACTGTTTGCTGTGTAGTCATACGAACAGTACCCTCTGCTTTACCTTTTGCTGAGACATGGAGTTTGGGGTTCAGGTTATTCTAGCAGTATTAGGATCTGCTTTTCTCATGTCTGTGGCTGCTTCTCTAATCTTTTAATATAAATTGCTATCTAAAAAGCGTGTGAAGTACTATGTAAGCTCACACAACGATTGTGTGCACATAACAGCTGCACTGACTGCACCTCCTCTTGCTAATGAGAAACAGTGTCATGGTCTAGGGTAAGTCTGGAGGTGGGAGAAAATGTGGTCACTGTAAGTGCAAAGAAGGAATCCATATGGCCGTTTTACCCACTGCACAGAAATACGAATGACCTTTTGGAAAGACAGTAGCAAGAAGAAACACTTTCTGGTTCAATGGATCAAAATGAAACACACTGACTGTCTCTTGAGCCAGGGCTTGGATCAACACACCACTGAATGGGCTCCATTCTGAAGGCTTTTGATAAGATCTGAAGGACTTTAATACTTTGCGTTAGGTCTCAAATGAATTAACTTGAAAGAGACTGCAGGTCACGTACAGACCAGGCATTATTAAACCCTGCCTCATACAAGGGCTTAAGCTTCTTGTTCACAATTACAATGGGATGTAATACAGGACATTGCTAACAAAATACAGCCATGCAAACTTCTTTAAAGCTTTCAGTGGCATTGACAAGATGCAAAGAACATCATTTCCACAGTCAGTATTTTCTTGCACAATGAATTAAACTTAATTCAGTTAGCTCAAAGCAAGTTCATCTTATTTCACATATTAGGGTTTCACAAGTTCATTTAACTTCAGCAGTGTTACATTTGAGTTCCACAGAGAAGACAATGAGACATAAAAAGTGAAAATATATTAAAAAGTTCATTTCAAAAATAATTTTTCCCCATATATTTGTACACATACACCCACACACACAAAGAGTGCCAGTGTCTGGTTCTGCGAATAAGGGGTCCCTTTTCCACTTGTGATACATTACGTAATCGATTGCTGAGACTATTGTTATTTACACTGTACTACCTACCCAGTTTTTGGGGTTTGAACATTTCTGCCAACAGAGAACAAGCCCTCAAACTCAACAGCCCTGTGCTCTGTCTTGGAACACATTAAATGATGTATTTCACAAGTTTTGTGAAAATTTCTTTCCATTTGCCAGTTCATTCTAGTAGTAGTTATTTTTAAAGCAAACTCCCCTCTCTTGTATCTTTTAAAGGCAATGAAGCAAAAATTCTTGTCATAACAGCAAATATCTACCTATTGTACTTCTTCCTTTTCCTCTACATGTTTTTATGTGCAATGTTATACATGAGCTCTGAGATTTGTGTATCATATAAGACCTTCATAAGTCACATTGTCTCCCACTATCCCTGTGAGAAAGCCACTATCCCTATTGTACCAAGGTAATCTCCAACATTTCTTACCTGGTCCAGTCTCGCATGTTATAGGAAACTGTTCAAGGCATGGGCTTGACTGATTAGGATAAATCATTGTTTCCTGCACCCACCAGTATGGGCGATGGCCAAATAAAATCCTGACAAAAAATAAAATAAAATGAAGCAGAAATTCAATGAAAAGGTTTTTACATAAGAAGGCCTTAGCAAAGCATGATAAATAATCTTACAAAGAATATGAAGAGCTATATTTCCAAAGCTATTCTATAATAGTTCTATAGGTTCTTCTCATCTTACCATGTCATTTCAAACATATCTTAAATATCTTCATTGGGAATTCCTATTTTATAATTACCAGGGAAAGTCTACTAGTACATTTTTCACAGAAAGTTTTCTAAACTTGAGGTACAAATAGAAACTATTATTAAAAATATCAAATTTAAAAACAAATCCAACTTCTTACCATTTAAATATGAGGTTGAACCAATCACCAATGACTGCCACCCATATCATTTTAGTACCAACCACTTGGTTGAGCTGAAACCAAAGAGGAAAATAAATTGAAAATATATTCCGGGGATCGCCAACGTGTGACATAAAATTAAGGAAATCCTGGTAAGCCCTGTAGTCCCTCTGTAAATGCTGAATGATAAGCACGCCATTGCTATGAAGGAGATCCATCTTAATGGATTAAACTGTACTTGAAATATAGTAAATTTCCTTTAATCTTAAGTTTCTAGTGACAGAGAATGAGAATCATGGAGGAGAGCTATTAAAAAGTGAGAGAAGGTGATTGACGTTGCCTTTATATTATATTGGCGTGGTGTACCCAGCCATTCCCGAAACACGTGGCTCCGAGTCTCTGGGAAAGCACATGAGTCTGTTAGCACTGGAAAGCCTTTTTGTTTGCAAGTTTTAATTGTAGGAAGCTAAGTGAAGTACATGCTGAGCAGCAGCAAATTGTGGGGAAAGTTTTGTGGAAACACAATGTGTGACTTGTGCAATCCTTTGTATGAACAGTTGGAACATGTTTACTTAAGTTTTTTCACAGTTCATTTCTCTGCAGGATGGACATTAGTAATGTGTGTACTTCATTAAGTGTTGCCTGCATAAAGGATAGAAAGAATACACAAATTACTGATCTTTACAGAACTGTCACTGAAGCTGTACATTTCACTTTGACATAGAACTTGGCTACCATGCTGCAACTAATACTTTGCACAACACATTTTTTCAGTCAGGAAAATGCAACCAGCATCCATATATCAACAATGCTGTTGAGCTCTAGACTTATTTTCAAAGCCACAATATTCTTAAAATACTGAAAAACAATTGTTTCCTTCATACAAGAGGCCTGTTAATCCAGGGCACAATGCAGATGATGCTCAGTCTCTGAGTCATCTCTCAGTACTGCCATTCTTGTGCATTGCTTATATGACGCCAGTCCTACGCCCCTCTGCCAGAAGGAGCCACAGCCCCCGCTTCTTGCTGCCCAGCCTGACAGAAAGGAGACCTGATTTACAAAACAGAGAAAGGCTGGGAACAGATAATCAGGAGTATTTCCCTGAACTATTCCCAAGTGAAGCACAGAGGTTCTCCAGAGCAAACAGCCAAGAAGAAACGGATTCTGCCACACAGCAGGAGTTTAAAAAATTACAGCAGATAATATATTAAGCATATCAGATTTATCAATATTAGTACTAATAACTGTAGCATAGAAGATTATGTTCATTTGAGGTGGCTTCATGAAAAGAATGTTTTCTACAAGAGATTAAACGGATACTAAAAGCCTGATGATACCAACTTCTGATACTATCAGAGCCGCAAGAGGAAAATGTCAAGCTCTTTATCAGGCTCTAATATTCTGATGTATTCATATCTTCTATCAAATTATTATCTGTGTATCTGAAACACTGTGAGTCAGAAGACAAAAGCAGCTCTATATATGTACTGCACACTTCCCTAATAATCTTTCCATGCAGTTCAAGCTAAACTGTACAAGCTGTGGAGATGAAGATGTGAACTACTTAACTGTTTTTGCTGAAGAGGGGCTTAATGGCTTAAGAGGGCTTTATGATGTGTGGTCAGGGAAGTCACACGGAAGCATTAAGTAGGTTCAACAAATAAGGCATGACAATGAAATGGACGTAGAAGATTTCTCTTCCTGACATATTCCCACATTTACTTTAACTACTCCCAATTACTTTAGTTCTTAATAGTCTGGTTTCAGAAAATTTTTAGGAGATTTAAATCCTGTATGTTTATTGCTACCAATTGCATTAAGCCATATAGAAAACCTTGCAGTTAAAAGTTTCTATGCACTGCTTCTGAATAACTACAATATTTTTCTACATATTGACGGAATTATTCACTTCAGCTAGTGTTGTCTGATTTCAAGGGAAACCCTTCCAAATTCAAAATTTCAGGATATTTCAACAAAAATGTTTCCTAGCTTTTTAGCTGAAAATCCTTGAGGCGGTTTGTTTCTTGCTAAGCTGTGCACCTTATTGTTTTTCAGAGTGTGCAGCAAGGCAACTGCCATATAAATTAATGGATGGAATTAATTCTCCCTCTCCTAGTACTTTCCCAAGACCATACTTGATTAGAAATCTCTCTCTAATAACTCTTTATACCTTACTGCTAAAGGAAATGTCCTTTTGCTACATTTTTTTTACTGCAAAAGTATCTTGCCTTCAAAGATAAGTAAGACTTGCTATGACAACAACAAAAAATCACTCTTGGACATGTCTGGGTTTAATATGCAAAAATGTGGAAAAGCTGAATCTGTTTTTCAATCTAGTTTAGCAAGAATAGTTAGCTTCAAACATGAGTGCAAATGTCAAGTCAGTTGGTGGCTGAATAACAGACATCTTACTTCTAGTATTTGGTTAAAAGAGCAACAACTATAAAGAGGTTAAGTCTAAATAATTGTTCTACTAGGAAAAAAATATTTTGCAATACATAAGTTTCCATCAAGATACAATTTAATGTCCTCAGGAGAGTCTACCAAGTAATAAAATAGATCTTTTACAGTCCCTCTTTAATGGCATCACTGTTACTCGATGGTATCTGAAAAATTGCCCCTGATGCAGGATGTGCACAATTACTGCAATAACTTTTTGTATGTTTGTTTTATTTATAAATTCAAACCCACCCACCCATATTATCGATGCACTGCGACAGTGATGCATCTGCTCAGGCTGAGCTCTTCTTCAGACAGAATCCCTCAGGCACACTTTGGTTCTCCAGAAACTTTGTAAATATAATGTTTGAATGTCTTGACAATGTTTCAGTAAATTAACCTCTTTTAGTATAAATGCTGAAGACATCCTGATATTAATTTTCAAGATCTTGCTGCTGATTATTGTGCTTAGATAGAAAGATAAGCACCTCAGACGTAATAAAGTCTAACAACTAACAGCTAGCAAAAAGGCTTTCATTTTCTCCTACACTATTTCTGAATGTTTCAGAAGCTCCTGCATACTCACCTTAGAGATACCAGAGGAGTCATGTTTATAAGTGTGTTTAAAAAACCTCAACAAATCCACAATCTACAAAACAGACACCACAGAAGTTTTGGAACAGGTAAGCGTGTTTCTGTGGGAGAGGCAGTTCTCACTGTGCCTGGAATCACTCATGATCCTGCTCCATCCAAGAGGAAATCAATAACTGACATGCTAGTAGTCTGTTCTCCCGCCTGTCATATTACATAACCAATTGAAGTCTGCAACACTGAAGACTTTCCAAGCTGTAATAACCAGCAAAGATGGTGAAACATGTCTTGAAGTACTATATTTAATAACTTCTTTGACAAAGGAGAAATACTTCCTCAACAGACCTTCTCTCACCCCTTCTCTGTGCAAAGCACTGCAAAATGCTTCTGTAATGCACCTAGTGCTTCAAGGTCATGTGAGATAATATATGAAATAAAACTATTTGCTGTATTTTAATACGTGGAATTGCAAGGAAAACTAATGATACATACAAAATGGTCAGAAATTGTAGGCAATTTAGTTTTTAAATCAAAGCTTTGTCTTGTTTTGATATTGGAGAGCCAAGGTTTGGCCTGCATGAAATTAAATTAGTTCTTAGTTCAAAGCAAGAACCTTTCAAATGCTATCTGTTCATATAGTTTTTAATTTATTGATAATTTCTTGATTTATTATGTTTTCCAAGACATACAAAACCAGAGACTATATATATATACACACATACATAAAATGTAAAAACAAGAGTCATGCTGATGATCCACTGAAGGAAGGATAAAATGTTTACAGCTCCCTTGCATGTACATATTAGAGCAAATATTACATAATGGTCAACAGATGTTGTTAAGCAAATGTTTGCAAGAGAGGGAAAAGCCATCAAAGCAAACATTTCTTGAAACACTGTTAATGGAGGTCTACGTACTGGGCCTAACTTTCTGGTACATTATGCTTAGTTAATTAAACAATAACATTAATTTCCACACCAGTATTTCCACTGGCACTGGACCAGCTACAAGGATTAACAAGCAATTTACTAAGTTCACCAGCAGACACTGTATACAACAGCTGACAGGTATTTTCTCAGCTGTGAATATTTTCCAAGTGGAACACTGAGAAGGTACACCTTAATTTTTGAATTAGGGAGAGAAGAATATTTCAAGAAGCTTGCTTGCTCTCTCTTTTTTTCACTTTCTTTCTTATCCCATGCCGTCATGTATTCCTCATTGGACTCAGACATAGGGTTGGACTGACCAGTAGAGGTTTATCAATAGCTGACATGACCCAGTCTCCTTCTCTTCATTTCGTCACCTTAATCTGATCTTTCCTAGTCAGTATAGTCATTACTCTTTGCTATAAAGTTAACTATGCAAACACACGAAACCAACAAAACCAGTCTGTGCACTACAACAATAACTGCCAGACCTTAATACTTGTTTACATTAGTTTGTGTTTGTATGTACGGCAGTATAAATGATACAAGCAATGCATGGAATACAATTATGGCATGCCTATGAAAAAGTCACATCTAAGGAATTTTACTTACTTTAAGTATGAAGAGCTACCTTTTAGAAATTAGAAGCAACCTAGAGAGGATGAAATTCCTTCAAGTTCCATGAACTGCGGGAAGAAATGGAACTGAATCCATTAGGGCAAAAATCTCCAACTCATTTCTCAGTTCCCTTTCCAATAAGATCCCTGTTTCACTGTCTTTCTCTAATCCCTGAAACTACCCTGCTCTAATTCTTAAAACTTGCCCTATGCCAACCATAGCCCAGGCAGTCAGAAACCCGCCACAAGAAGTAGCTGAGTCTGTTTATTAGCACCAACTCTTCAATTCTGTGTTCCTTTAGAATGTCCTCCTAAGCTGCAGCAGCTTTCCAACCCTGAGCTAGACTTTTCAGCTGCCTCTTAATCCACACTGGAACAGCCCAGGATGGACTTTCCGTTAGCAATAAAATAAAGCAACAGATGTTTGTTGGCAACATTCTGCCCTTCAGTTTGACTGCAGGGAACAGTCCCCCTGCCACTACTGTGCCCCTCGGAACCCTGAGTTTAACCAAGTAACCTGGCGTTAAAAGGACACCCATGAAGAGCTGGAAAATGCAGAAAAGGGGTACATAGCAAAATTAATTGTCTCCAGCCAAGCTCATAGTGCTAAAAATATGGTAAATCATTGCTGAAACTTTTCCATCCATGACTACTCTGTGGCTTGCTACGACAGACATTTAGAAAAAATATTTCAGAACAAGTGTCTGGGCTAAAGTTGTGGTGGGGTGGCTGCCAGCATTTCTGTCTATACAGCCTCTTGAATCAGACCTAGTAGAGGACTGAAGAAGCATCTGACCTGCACTAGTTTAGGTCATGAGGCCACGTTCCTGTTTGCAGCTGGCAAGAGCCGTCAGTTTGAACAGAAAACTACGGCTTGCCGAAGTCACCGTGCTTCCCTGAAACACACACTTGGAAAGCTGATGGTGGACACTAGTGGGAAAGGTTGAAGATAGGTTACAGTACAGTTCATGTCTCTCAAAACCTCTAAATCAATCAGAAAAGACATCAGTTAAGGTATGGATTCTGCCAGTAAATGTCACAGACTATATTTAGTCTTCGGTGGGTGAAAGTGTAAAACAAAGGAACAGGACTAATGAAGTCTAGAAAATTTCCACTGATGAAAAAAAGATACCTAACATTTTTGAGCTAGTGACAGCTACTGTGGGGTGAACCTATTATCTGTGATAACAAAAGGATTCAGAAGAGATCAAGCTGTAGAACCCACCAAAAGATTATGGATTAGAAGACAGGACTTGTTTAGATTAATTTAACTTGTATATACTAAACTTCAGAGCCTGGGGAAATGGTGTATTCAGAAAGTTACAAGCTCAAATAATAAAGGCTAATGATGTGAGGGGCAACACTGAAACTTTATACTAACAGCATGCACTTGGCTAGGAGAGAAAAGCTCCTAAATAACAAAAGCCATAAGGTATAGTTCCATAATGCCCAAATTCATACATGGCTAGGTTATCATCCCTGGACCAGCACAACTTCAGTGTATTTAAGAGTGAGGCAGGTAAGAAACAGGGGTCTATTAGCTTTAGGAACAATGCTGAGGAAACTGTGAAATCTGGAGAACAGCATGTCCAAGTCAAACAAGACAGGAATACAGTGGGGTAGAAGTGTTTATACAAGAAGTTTGTACAAGAGTAATGCAACTAATAGTTGGTGGTCTCAGCTCAGACTTTACTATGCATCCAGAGGGTGGAAGGTAGTAATTAATACTTTCAGAGAGCAATCCTCAAAGCCATGCTAAATATACATTATTCTGGGATTAACTAAATAGCACTTGCATAAACTAAAATTAGGAGTAATTAATTAGTTATGGTAACAAAATTATTAAAAGTAATATTCATAATAACCAGAAGGCTGCTACCTTGGATCACAAACTAGTGCTTATCAAGAGCTAGGAGGGAATATAAGCAACTGGAGAAAAACCAGTCACACTGTCATAAAGAGCAAACTCACTACGACAGAGGTTTATGGCAAATGTTTGACTGGGTACAGGCACGGCTACTGTATGGTGGTTTTGCTCACACTAAAAAGGACTGAAATTACCCCTGCAGGTCAGTCTCCTGTCAGAACGAGCTTCATCCACACTCTTGAGAGAATTCAGGCCGGGCGAATTAAAAGGCAATTCGGAACCTCACAAAATTTAGGACCGGTTACTGCAAGCGTGTTCCGTGAGTAAACCAGATACTGGAAACAAGCTGTGGTTTCAGAGGAGCATAAGAGAGCCGGGCCGTTTGTTCAGCACGGAGCGGGCTGTTTCCCTACACCGCCCCTGCAGGCAGCAACGCCGCCGCCCCATCAGCAGAGCCTGAGAAAGCATCTCAATACCAACAAGCACCTCCGAGGGGAAGCGGCGGGGCTCACGGCAGC